>VZSC01008735.1:183396-195585 GCA_013398225.1 Steatornis caripensis
GGGGGGGGGGGGGGGGGAGGGGAAAAAAAAAGCACCGTGAATTGTAATTACTCAAAAGCAGTGAGAATAAAGCTACAGTAAATTCCTTCACAGTTGAATTCAACTGTTTAACACATGAAAACTCTAATTGACAATTCTGTACCAAAGTGTAAATTCGTCAGGGAAGGATACGCAACAAGTTTTTCGGGCTTTGTTTCTTTTTCTCCTTGTACATCATAGCGAGTGCTGTTGTGATTTGGATCTATTACTTCTGAATATTGCATGAAGCTGACAAGCACTTGTCATTTAAAGACCACATGGAGGCATTTAGTTTTCCATTTAGACATAATAACACATTATGCAAATAAGCTTGCCAAGGAAAGCTGGAGGCTTACATGAAATAAACTGTCAAACACCAGTTGCTAATAAATGAACATTTCTTTATAGATCGTCTTAATTCGGGCAACAGGAAAATAAGCGTGGCTGCACAGATAGGCAATCTTTCAATACGAAATTCTGTGGATCGTGCAGAGCAGAAATCTTCCCAGAAAATTAATGTTCCTTGCCTTGATGAAGTTAAACAAACACAGGGAACTCTAAGCAACCCTGTAAAATATTTACACTATATTGCACAAAGGAAGAAAGGTTTTGAATTCGGCTCCCGGCATCGCAGACGCCAACGGGATCTTCGCCGTGCCAGGGGCAAAGGCAGGGTGCCTCGCGCCGGCCTGGCACTTCCCCGGGCTGCTGGCACTGCCTGGCAGCATCCTCCTGCTTCGCCCCAAAGGGAGCCCTCGCAGCCCCGTGGCACTGCCCGGGGCTGGTACGCTGCCTTGCAAACAGGCACGGCTTCCCCATAGCTTTCTCCGTGCCATACGCAGAATTCAAGAGCACTTGGGAGGAGACCTCAGGCTAACTTGGTAACGCAGGAGCAAAGTAGGGTATTTAAAATAAACAAACCGACACGCAGGCAGCTGGGATCAGTAGTGGTCCCAGTCTTTCATATGCAGGTAACTGCGTAAGCAGGCGGCTCAGAGAACACGCTTACATGCACGTTCACCAGAATTAAACACAGACAGACCTCTTAAAACAACTCTCATCAACAAACAGACCACTATGGCAGCAAAACCAAATGAATTTGTAAAAACTAGTGGTTACCAGGGTCAAATGAGGGTCTTTCTTCGAGTGAACTGTTTCTCCTTGGCCTCATAATGTAATACTAGAAATTGTGTGTGTGTTTGTTGTGGTGGGAGAAGGGCTCTGGCTTTGAGCTCTTCTGTGGTATGTTGAAATATTCCATCATTCACGGATGAAAATGAATGCCAGAGCTTGCTGGAGAAGGGTGTGCCCGGAGGAAAGGGTCACCCGCTCCGTCCACTCTGCAAGCAGAACATACGAAGAAGGTCAGGTCTTAAAATGAAGTGGTAAAACCCGAACAAACCAACCAACGCACCCACCTCCAAACAAACCAAAATACATCAGTGATGATGCTCCATTTGTGCAAATTAAAAGCGTAATGGAGAATATTGATTTACCAATTCACTCTGCGTAAAAATAGCCCAATTGCCCTACATCTTTAATATTGCTTTGAAGGGAAACTCAAGGCAATGTGTAATTCCAGCAGTTAATTTACTATGTTGTTTCTTTTTTCTATTTTTTAATAACATGAGTAACATACAGTTGTTTCTAAATTGGCACCTTTTCATCCTTTAGGAAACTACACCCTAAAGTAATATTCTGTCAGAAATACGCTCTTAATTGGGCTAATCAAGTAGCATTTCCACTTTAGGAAGGAAGGATTATAGTTTCGTTTACCGAGAGGTTCATATGACAGTTGCAGACATTTATATTTGAGTAGCTGGTTTGGGATCTGTCCAAATCTCTCTTTTTTGGCTTCTTTTTAATTAATATTTCAGGCATACAGGATAGGTTCTTCTTTTTTTGGAAACGGAATTGAAGGATTTGATTTGCACTGGGCATTTTGCCATTGGGGGAAAAAAAAAATCAAAAACCTAAGATAGAATTCATGAAGTTTTGCTTTGTAGCTAACCCAAAGTTTTTCACGTATAAGGAAAACTTTACCTGATGAAACCACACTGTCCCTCTGCCATATAGCATGGCTGAGGGGACAACTGACTTGCCAGTTGTTTTAAGACAAAGTAAAATTAGGAAGCTGATGCTTTGCGTGATCCAGGTGACCCTCCTAAATGACAAAACCAGCTATATTCAGAGTCATTTAAACTGAAAATTTATATGTAATTTAAGAGCTTTTGCAAAACTTCCTGACAGCTCAAAACCTCCCATGTCTCACCAGTCTGCGCTGTACCTTTAGTCTCCACAAAGCTGTAAGATTTAAATTTGGGGTTTTTTTAATAAAGCCTGTCAACTGCTTGTGGGTGGAACAAGCGTAAAGCAGCATCCTGGTTTTATTCAGAATTTATCCCTGTGGCATAAGAATGAGGACACATCTGGTGGAACATGAAGAAGATTCGTTCAGAAGAGGTGAAAGAAAACACTTCCTCACATGGTGAGCAGCAAACTTCTCGAAGCTGCTGCCACAGAAGCCTGGAGAAGGACCATGTCAGCGGACGCAAGCGTTTCAACAAATTCACGAACAGCAAGGCCCATAAACAGCTATGTCAGAACCTAGGCAGAAGATCATAGCTCACAGGGAGTGCCGATAACCGGAAATGTAACCAGACTGCCAAATGAAGTGATGAGCTCTCCAGCCTGCTCCTTTGAATCCCAAGGTTTACTATATCAACATGTTGCTTACACATCTATATGCACGGCCTGAAGGCCCAGCACACAGGAGCGGCAGCTGTGTCTGTCTGAGCACAAAGTAGAAAATGTTGAAATTAAAGAAACTTGTGGGAGAAGTGTGTAACACTGATGGGGTTAGGGGTGAAAACAAAACCTAAACCCAAGGTAAACCCACTTTCCTAGCATATATTCCCCTGTTCATTCTATTCGTGTGACAGCTGATTTCAGACAACTGCCAGCAGCTCCGCTAACCCTAATCCTCTGTATTGTGTAAGTACTGCAGCATTGCCACAGGCTTGTATGCAGAACAGCGCTAATGTTATCAACTCCGATCAATTCACAGAAAGAGGATCCTAGTAGCGGGCATGTTTTGGTATAGTCTTAGCACTACTGAACAAAACCGCTTTTGAATTTGGGAATTAGCTGATGCAATGTGGTAAAAAACAGAACTACTGGCTCTCGTATTGGGATCAGCCAAGAGCATCAGGATAGAATTTTATTAGATTATTATTTCCTTGCTCTCCTCTTGACACAGTCAATCTTTCTGGCAGGGTTTACATTAATAAATAATTACCTACGGCAAGAGACAGAGATGCACAAAAAGGCCATAGGAGTGCTCTCATACAGCAGGCAGCCTTTTAAAAAACAAAGATGGAATTGAAAAGTTTTGCTAATCCAAGCCTTGTCATCTACCGCGCTGTTGAAGTAACCCCCTAAAGCACTGTTGAAAGGCACAAGAGCAGCACATCAAGCAAGAATCGGTTGTCTTCCAGATGATACTGTCTCAACTACGAGGGCATCTCTTTGTAGCAAAGATTAAAGGGAGAGTGCCTTTTCCCGAATTCTGTTGACTTACACAACTACCATTCAGCAATTTGACTTTCTTTTGTGGTCGAGAATGTATTATTAATGTGCAGTCCTTTAAAGAACGTGCTAAATTCCTCCTGTGTTTAGCAGTTACAAAACATACAGGGAGCAGGGGGGGGAACCCACCACCAGTGGTTTGCACAGCCTAAACAATAACAAAGTGCCTCCAGGATTCATTTTAATGAGAAACGCCAGCGTTGCACTGCGGAAGTCTTGAGATGGGCAATGCACGCCAGCAGATTAATTATCATTTAGGAGACAGGAACTATGTGGATTTTACAGCACTGCTTGTAGAAAATAAATATTCGCTACAAGAATTGCATTTCCTCAAAGGTACCATTAACCTGCAAATATACGTGCCACATACATTTAGAAGGAATAGGAAATGAATGAGCTCTTCCTCTCTCCCCTCCCCAAAACTCCAAGCCAGGAGATTTTCTTCCATAGCTAGCAGTGGCTTTTTGATTTCTATTTTGGGTTGGGCTTTTTTTAGGTTGAGATTAGTGTAAATTTTCCTGAGCTTAACAGAGACTTCAGCGGGTGTGTGGCATGACACCCACTAGTCCTGTGTGCGTCTGCGGGGCAGATTTATCACCAGTGGCATGCCATGTAAACGATGGCTTCAGTCCCCGCCAGAACAGTCATTGACTTTCATGAAGGTTTTATTGATCACCGAGTCCAGGGGCGTCTCCCGATATCTTTTCTGGACTTCTGGATGACATTTGCAAGGCAAAGCCGTCTCTCTGCCCTCACGCAGAAATTCTCTGCTGGAGAAGGCACTTCCCTGCCTCCAGCAAGCCAAGTTGGCAGCTGACACTCTGATGGCTGCAGCCTTCAAAATGGGAGGCGATAAGAGATGGGAATTTTAACAATGCGGTGACTTGATTCATAACCTCGCTGAGCATATTTGATAACTACAGTCTAATTTCTGGTTGTAATTCAGAAGACGACTGCATTGTTTTACAAGATAAATGTATTAATCCCTATTCTTCTGTAGTGGGTATCTAGGAGATTAACTACATTGCTGAATGTGTGAATTTGTCTGTGACCAAAACCTGACATGAATACAAACTATATGAATGATTTCTAAGACTCTTTTGTTAGGGAATAATCTCCAGACAGATGTCCACGCTATCTGAACGGTCAGTCCCACAGTGTATCATTTATTTGGAATTCGTTCCCCAAATAAAACTGACTTTACTACAACTTGTTTCATTTCTAACTTCTGCATATTTTAGCCATTTTTATGTTCCAGCCACTCCTGATTCACAGCATTTGGAGAGCTCGGGTTTACGGTCAGGCCCTTTGGAAACCACACGCTCATGATGAAATAGGTTTGGTACAATCCTTTGAATAAGGCAGTTTGTTTAAAGTAATACTTTGATAGATTTCTGCAGGAAAGCAGCTCTTGTGAAGCGGAAACATTTTCCACGTACGTATCACAAGAGTGCAGAAACATACTTCTTTCTCCTAGTGTTTCAAATCCTGCCGATGCTACTGATCTTACTCTCCCACCGAAATCTTTATCTTGGCTCCAAGCAGTGACAGTCTCACTCTTGCGTGATCCAGCTGTGCACAGGTAGGGAGAGCATGGCTGCTCGCTCCTGGCTGAGCCAACGACCTGATGCCCAAGACTTTGGCGTGGGCACACGCACGTGTCCTGGAGCTGCTGGCACTGAAAAACCCTCTCTATCTTGTCGTCACTGCTTTGTCACCCAGCTATTAACACCAGTTAATTAATATTAACACCAGTAAGCGTAGGGCTAGTTGCGCGGCAGGCATACCAATTCAGCGTTCATGCTAAGCAAGTGCTTTCAATATCCCTGTATTATACACAAGGTGACAAAGTCTTTTTTTCCTGGGACTAGCAATATGTGATGCTACTGGAGAGTCGTTAATTCTATCTCAAATTATATTTTGCAAATTCTGCATTTTTCATGTATGCAGGCTGATTCTGGTTCTTCTGAACAGATTAGCTCTTATAAATGTTCAGGTAATCCATGCAAATAGATTGCAGTAAGGTTATTATATTTTTTTTTCAATCTGCTATGGGTACATGATGTGATTTCTCATTTCTGAACAAGTTGTATAAACAAGTAGAAAAAGTGAATAAGTAATGCATATTTAAGTTAAATTTTTGGATCCATGTTAAAATTTGTGAAACTTTCAGAATAAACCAGCATCCCTCACCGCCCCACCCAGTTACTTTTGGAGTATGAACTCTCTGCATTTATAATTAAAAATACCCTAACTGGATCCCAGGACAGGGTACAGAGGACACTGCATCGAGGTAAGATCTTCAGAGGAGCTGAAATGTTATTTCTTCCAAAAAATGAAGGGAACAAAGCCCACATCCCTAAGGCGCCCCTCCCAGGCGTCCCTTCTCCCCAGCTGGTGTTCTGGGCGGCGCAGAGGAGAGGGAAGAGCAGGGGTGCTGCAGGGAGCCGTGCTGGGTGCCCCTGCACCCCAAGGCGGGGGCAGTTGCGGCACACCCCCATTGCTGGCATCACCCTCTGCCCAGCTGCCTTGGCTGGGGGAGGCAAGTTTCTCATCACCGCTGAGGCCTGGGTCTCACAAGCGCTTGGCTTCCCCTACCAATTTTCCACCATTTGTTTATGCCTAAAGCCAGGTCTGTGGAGAGGAGCAGGCTGGATGGGCAGCAGCACTTACCTACTTCTTTACATGTGCATGGGCCCTTTATATGTGTTCGGGGCTTACTAATGTCCTAAAAACAGTTACTGAGACGCTGCTCACCTTGACAGGTACCTGCGCATCTGCTGCCAGGCAGGGTTGGACCACACGGCCACGCTGAGCTGCACCTAACAAGCAGCCCAGAGCAAGACTCACCAACACAGAAACATCCTCCTCACCATCCAGACCCTGGTATTTGTGCATCCAAAACTAAGGCACAAAGTTAGTATCAACCTACAGCCTCATGGGCACTGCTGTGGCATGGGGGAGCCCCGCTCAGATCTCTGCTCAAGCAATGACTTGGACCCTGACTGCCTGGGGACTGGGTTATTAGCACAGACTTCCCTCCTCTTGCAGCTACTTGACTTTGTACAACTAACTTCAAATTACTGGAATAAAGCCCCAGACGTTATTTCCCCATTCCAGGGAAGTAATCTAAATAAGCAGCACCACAGCCTGTCCCCATCCCAGAGTAATTTACCAACAGCACACCTCCAGCAGCGGAGGATGCAATAAAGCACAAGAGACCTGGCAGCCAGAATGTCTTCTCCAGACTGGAGGTGGCAGAGGTTCAGGTTCCTTCCCCTGAACGCATGTGATGTTTCATGCATGTGCTTGGAGCGGCAAGGCCTCTCTTTGTAAATACCGAGGAGGAGCGAGGGCCCCGAGCCGCTCTGGAGTCTTTCAGTATCCACGGCAGAGTAACTACCTTCACCACTGAGCATTTCAGCCAGGAATATTAAAAGCTACTCTGTTAGAATGAGGGGAACTTTAACAATTGTTATTATTAATTTAAGAATAATTAAGTGAGAAGCTATAAGGCTATCATTTTCTCAGCAGGACCACAAAATCTTGCAGCTCTGTGAAATGTTTTACTATGCCCATATGTTTGGCTACAGCTGAGTCCAACTATAAAAGTATGACATCTTTTAATTACATTTTAATGAAAGCTGTAACTAATCCAATAGCTCATTTGTTAGCACCTTGTGGGAGAAAGGAAAGCTCAAGAACAATCTTAGAATTCTACTTTTTGGACTCTGTGGGGAGATACAGGATGCTAGTTATGCCAGATTCCCGTTAAAAGCTTACAGCATTAGATTTTATTTGCCAATGACCACAAAGAACATCTACATTTAAATAAGTGTGTGCTTGGTGCATCTCAGTAGTGCTTTCCTCCACTTGTCATCTTTCTCAAACACTAAAGCAAGCAGAGAAATGTACAAGGGGCACATGGTCTCGGAGCACGTCCGGCTTGAGGGGCTGCCCGCTGACTTCATTGAGCTTTGAATCAGACCTGTAAGAGTCACCTCCTGTTGAGATCTTTCACAATCCCTTCTTCAACACAGTGAGCAGGATCATTTCAGCTATTACAGACATTGAAAAAATTGGGTTTGAGCCTTCAATAGACATAATTTCCCCCATCTCTGAAAACTGACATCTCTTATGTTCATCATCAATAGACTGACTTTTATAACTTGCCTGCCTGCCCTGTAGATAAATACAGTCATAATGTTCATAATTGCTGCATATTTCTCTAGAACAAGTGAATGGTATCTTGTGGCTTCAGTCTGAGACTTGGAGAGCTCAAGGACAGTCGGGAATTGAGTACATCGAGTAGTGGGCTCAAGAAAGAAAAATCAAGGAAAAAAACCAAGCAATTTCAACTACTGGGGAAAAAAGTGCTTCAGAAAGGAAGTAAAGCATCTGGTGGGCATAGTTTGGCACCTAGTGGATAGTAATTCTCATTGGCACATTGAATTGGTAGCCTTTGCTTAAGTAGAAGCCAGGACAGAATAACCCTGGAGACTAAATTACCTCTCAGTTTTGGAGATGAAGTTTGCTTCAAGCCAGACCTGAGATGAATTTGCAGTCTACTGACAGGACTGGAAACTAAACAATGTTTGCCTCCTCAGCAGGACTGTCAATAGATTAAAAATCCACATCCAGGATCCTCTTCTTTCCTCTTAAGCTACAAAATATTCGTCTGAGTGGAAAAGTCAGTGAACATTTTCCTCTTCTTTTTCTAATTAAGAGGCAAGTAATATGCTTAATTTGCCAAGAAACTGGGTCCTTGCCCTTCTCATGTTGAGCAGAAGGCTCCAACAAATACGCTTGATGGACCCATGTTCATGGCATCTCCGTGGATGGCTGCCATCACTCACCCCAATGAAAATGCTGCAGTTTGCTTGCAATTATATAGTCCTATTGATTTCCAATTTTCAGACGTGCTCAAATCCGTTGGGATCTAAGCATTCATAGGTCCTGATCAGTCTTGCAGCAAAGAAACAAAAGTGGTGATATAACTGGTGCAGTGTAGCAATAAGACTCCCCCATTCTGCTTACACAGAATCATTTTTGTTGGAAAAGACCTTCAAGATCGAGTTCAACCGTTAACCTAGCACTGCCAAGTCCACCACTAAACCACATCCCTGAGGACCACATCTACACATCTTTTAAACATGTCCAGGGATGGTGACTCAAATTAGTCCTTTACACCAATTTTGACAGTAGATTCCTTCTTAGTGTTGATAGCCTCATACAAGGTTCTGAAGGACCAGGTTAAACTTTGAAAAGAACTATATGTATTTGAACTTTTTAAACTTAACAGCCACACTCTTAATAGGAATGCTATCTCCAGAGTAGACTGTCCTACATAATGTTGGCTTTGTTTGGGTTTTTTCCCCACTAGCAGCATCAGCTAATGTTTTGTGTGTTCCTGTGCTGCTCAGCCACAGTATCTAGTGAACGTCTGATCAAAGCATTTCACGTCAGTAAAGCATGCTCATAACAAGTGCAGATTTGTAGTATTAAAATGTGGCATACATAGCCTCAAGTTGTTGCAAGAGTGATATTTGTGCAGACTACAGTAAAACCAAGGTGATGCATATACAATCTCCCCCTGTAAGGTGAAAAGAGACGGTGCATCAGCAGTATTTCTGTTCAGAACAGCTTTTCCCGCACAGAATTAATTCTGGCCCTCCTCTGTAATATCTGTAGTCCAATCTGAAAATTTAAACTGCTAACACAGGGTAGGAAGGTTGAAATGTGCTGAAATGATACAGGACAAAGATTCACACAGGGAAATCAAAGCAGATACGTTTCTATCTGCAAGCAGTAAGTGGCATGATGTTTATTGTTGCTGCGGGGGCTCCCCTGCACGTGGCCTGGTGGAACAACACTGGGTTCATGTGAGGGAAGCAAAGCTGGTGTACTTCGCATCGCTCTGCAGAGCGATGCTATTTATGGTGTTGATGAAGAGTTCCATTAGGTAGTGAGAGCCTCGTTTCATCAAGGCAGTAGCAAATACTCGTTCAACTCAGTATTTGGAGGCTTAGCATCTCAAAAACTTCTTGAAAGCGCAATGCATGCAAAACTAACGTTTGAACTGTAGGTGTTGTACTTTATTGTTTGTCTGGACCTGATTACAACCTAGACAGACTATGTTTGATCAAATTCTCTTTTCTTATAAAGCAAACACACCTGAGCAGCCACACAAGAGATACTTTTATCTACTAGAAGTGGAGGGAACACAGGTACCCTTAGAGCTTTTGTGGTTCTGCAACACAGATGCTTCCCTCAGTGGACAGGAAGACATTTAAACAAGCACCAGAGGCTGTTTCCTGGGAACATATGATTATAAACTCCTCAGGACTGCATTTAAGTGTTTGGAAAGACTTAGAACCCGTTGTGGGAACTACTAGAACAGAAATAAATTTTAAAATGCCCAAATGCACCTGTAGCAATGAGAATCATTATAACCATAATGAGCTAAAGATGTGAGCAGAACAAGTTTTGTAAGCTGGAGTAATATTTTACACTAGACAAGGCAACATAGGGAGAAAAGCCCACAGCCCTCACAGAAAAGAGCACCAACACACGTCACCTGCCGACCTTAGCGTCATGTTCTCCCCACACAGGAAACAGCAAAACCACAAGAACATCTTACTCATGGATCAAAGATCTTTAGGCCAGTAGCTGATTTATAAAAATAAAACATATTCCTTAATAAAAATCAAACTGTCTTGGATTGGTTTTTTTAAGTAAAAAGAGCCCATTCGTTTCTCCCTCCTGCAGCCAAGAGCGAGGAAGGTACTTCCAGTAAAAGAGCCTAGGAGAAATCCTTGATTTCATGAAGTGACCGCTGCCTTAGGAAACGCAGGTAGTAGACACAAATGTTATTTTAAAACTAACCCTGCGATCATAACACAGCAAAATCAGTAAAGAGCTGCTGTTACGTGAGGACAATGCCCTACCTAGCAGACAGGCATAGGTTCAAAACTCTTAAAAGGAAAAAGATGAGACGGGATAACCTACCACCATGCAAGTCACTCCAAATTAGCGACAGCTGTAACACGGCAATAAAGCCAGAAGCTCACATCTCAAATTCAGATGAAAAATCACTGTGATGAATCAGACGGAGGGTAAATGCTCAGCACGGCGATAGAGCGGGACCCGGGCAACGGCACTGCCTGCCATTCAGAGAGGGGAAGCCCCAGGAGTTCAGACAAAGCAAAAGGCTAAAGACAGTCAATGGCAGATTTGCTTCATCTGCCGTTATTCATCTCTCTGAAAAATAAGGAAGAGAGAGTTGCTCCTTAAGAAACCCTATCTACCAGAATAGTCTGTTAGGGTGTGACTGTACCCTAATGCTGTAACTTATGTTTTGGGTCAACTTTACTCATAGCCCAACCTGGAACAAGAACAGAGGATGCCGCAGGTAACAGTGGCGCGTGCCAGAAGCTATAGCAGATGCTGGGGTGTCTCAGGACCATACACTTCTGCCGATACGCATTTCCCTGCACACATTTCTACACTTTAAGCCCATGTGGGATACTACTACTTCTACTTCTGTCTTTGGGTTCCTACAGCTAGCCATTTTCTCTCAGAAATTTACTTAAGCCATATCGAATACTTACTTTGACCAAAAAGCATGGCAGGATCAACGCCTTTGGTCAAGAGCACATCCATCCTCATGCTAAGAGTCTGTAATTACAGAAATGCATCAATTATCCCACAAGGAGCACTCTGAGCCCCATCGCGGAAAGGCCAACGCTGTTCTTGTCACGCCACAACCTCACCTCGCCCATACTGTCATTAGTGGGGGCAGAAAGGTGAGAAGATGAAGGGGCAGCTTCCTCCCGCCTGTGGAGTAACGAGCAGGGCAGAGGTTCACAGGCTGTCCCCAACACAGCCCCTGAGCCAGCCCTCCTTTTGAACCGGCACACCATGCTCAGCTCTTCTTTATAAATATTATCTCATCATGTAGTTTCTTGAAGCCGAAACCCTGTTTAAAATGTGCTCGGTCTTCTTCAAGGCTAAGCATATTCAAACCGAGCTACTCTTGTGTTAATGTTTGTGTGAAGGGAAGGAGATGCAGCACTTGTTTGAGAGTGGTGACGGGAAAAGCGCGACAGAATTCCACGTTATAATTCTAAGTGTTAACAGTCAACCTGAAATCTGATTTAAAAAAAAAATCCAATTTAAAGCATTTCTAGGTGGTGTGCCTGACTGAGTTCAAATGAACTCTTAAAAATCATTTTACAGTCATATTTTCTTGTTTTAAAGATGTTTCCCTGCTCTGCTAACGTAGTACACATACAGGAAAAAAAGAAATTGCTTACTTATAAGGATCCTATTGTCACTGTACAAGGCACATACATTTTAAGAAGCAGAAAGTAAATACCCTCTAATATCTTCCCACTACAGTTGTCTCAAAGATTTACTACAGTGGCGCAGAGTCTAGTTGGAGGCCTGCGACCAGCAGCGCTCCCAAAGGGTCGGTGCTGGGTCCAGCCCTGTTCAACATACTCATCAACAACCTGGATGAAGGGACAGAGCGTACCCTCAGCAAGTTTGCTGATGATACAAAGCTGGGGGGAGCAGCTGACT
>VZSC01008735.1:196095-232562 GCA_013398225.1 Steatornis caripensis
TTGGGCTGGATGGTCTCCAGAGGGCCCTTCCAACCCCTACCATTCTGTGGTTCTTCGTATTTAGGACAGAAGCCAATTTCCTATTGTTTACCCAACCTATTACATATATTAATATGCATATTAATATACATGCAAAATACGTCTATGTGTATAGATATATAAATACATACACACAGTAGAGTTGCACAGAAAACCAATATTATGAGGTGTGTGCTATATGGCCTTGGTGCTATAACACTAACTTCTTCTGAGTAAAATCAAAGCTCATGCCATTTCATTGTCATTAAAAAAATCTGGGTAATTTTGCATATCCTTAAGCGTCTTACTTGTGGTTTAACTTGCAAAACTCTGTGAAATAAAGTGTACTGTAGGAATCAATTCCTACCTTTGCTCTCAATTCTACTTGTCTGTGATAACCTTCTATTAAAAAGCCTCAGCAGAAGCATTTTAATAAAGCAAAGTTGTATGAGTTTGGGTTGAGAGCTTTATGAAGTACAAAAATGATCTGTATGAAAATTTTATCATTCTAAAAATAATAGAAGTGAAATTATGTAAATACCTGAGATACAGTAGATCAGTTATTTCCCACCCTCCTCTAGCTTTCCAGAAAGTAAAGCGAGGCAGGACCTTCCCTTTACGAAAGGTTTTGCCATGAATGTTTCAATTTGATATTTCAAATCTCTCTTACACAAAGACGAACTCCCATGAAATTAACTCCTCTCCGTTCACCACTGCGTAACGCCGCCGTGACAACTGCAGTAATTGCTTTCACAGGGTAAGCAATACTCAGAAAGCATGAATATTCCTTTGTGAAATCTAGCAATTACGCATAACTGGAAGGTTTGTGTCACGCGATCACCAGCACCGCGCCACAAGCACGGGCTTTGCAAACAGCCGTTTGGAAACGACGTGCCACCCCGCACTGGCCTGGCACCTGGCCCCGCTACAGGTGAAGGGTGCTGGCTGGCAGCTTTTCCAGTAAGGAAACTGTTTTCTCATTTGTTCATGCTCACGACTAGAAGGGAGGGTGGGCACAGGACGGCTGCAGGGACCGCGGGTACATAACGGGCGCTCTGACACAACACCTTCCCCGGGGCAGTGGTTTGGGGAGGACTCTTTGCTGGTGCGGGCTGCGTTCGGTCCCATCACAACACACACCTCCCTGGAAACCAAACCCTGTGTATCGCAACAAGCAAATGCCATGACACAGTATTACCAGAGGTAACACGACAGTCCCTGTGATGTATAACACATGCAACAGGTGACTTCACTTGCTGCTATACTCTCCACATATAAAACAATGGGTTTGCATCATTGTATCAAAGAAAAGTTTTGAAAATTAGGACTGTTTTGGTACTTCGAAGAAGAAAAAGTACTGCGGCCTCCAATGCCTCTCCCAATCCCGCAATGCCTGGATGATCTCAAAATTAAGCATACGTTGATATTTGAACTGCTCAGGCTTCAGAGCCTCAGCCTCTGGCATTTCATAATACTCAGGTAATAAACGAACAATCTTCTTTTATCAAAAAAATAAAGAAAGGGGAGAAAAAAAAGAATGTAGAGGAATAGTACCTGTGAAATGGAATCCACAGTTTCAGACACTAGGTCTCATTAATCTTGCTGATGAATAGGATCTTTATAAAGGGAGACCCTACAGTCAAGAGAATTGAAAGGAAATAGTATGGAAAGTGAAGCAGCAGTTTCTTGTACGAGTTCTTATGTGTTATAAATTAAGTGGCTTTTGGGGAGGCTTGAGTAAAAAAAAAAAAAAAACAACCAAGTAATTCCCGCTTTGCAAGAGAAACGCACATGGAAGATACCGATGCTCCTTTTGCTGTGAGCCTTTTCTGGCAAAGAGATTAGATCGAGCATACAGCCAAAAAAGGAATGGAAATGCACTGTTCGGCGATTAGTTTATGACATTCTACCCTATATATAGTGCCTGTTTGGCAAACCCTCCTGCAGTTCTGTGTTTTTCATTGCAAGTGGCTTATATCAGTACTGACATCTTGCAGATGTTAGTAGCTTTGATTTTTTCCCCCATGTTGCAAATGAGTTGGCATGGAAACAACTCTTTTCTGGCAACATGACATATGATTCAAGGCAAAATGCATTTAACACAGATGAATAGTTCAGGAATATGCCTATAACAAAAAGTCATCTTGAAAGCTGATTTGCATTTGTTGGTGTTTATGACAACTTTTTCAAGACAATCTCGAAAAAAAAATAAATCAACTGTTTAGGTACCAATGATGAATTTATCACTGCTTGATGCTATATACTCCACTTCATCCTTGATAGATTTGTTTTAATAACAAGAGGAAAATAGTAAGAGAAGAAAAACATTTTGAGAGGTTATTTTCCTATTCTTTTAAACAGCCGTTGTTACATTGGTTGTTACATTTAGATATAGTTACGTTAGCCCTGAATTAACTCTGGACTTGCCAGAGGCAGTCAGAGAGTGCTGCTGCTTCCAGGAATGGACCAGACTATTTCTTGGAGGATCAGCACTCATGGGAGCAGAGCAGGGACTCAGCCTCACTCACCCCAGACATTTCCCCTGCCTCTGAGACTCTGACTGACAGCCAAGACCACCCCTTTGCCTGTGGTGACACTGGCAGCCAGGGTGAGCGCGTTCAAGGGCGGCAGCAGGAGCAGGGCAGCTGCTGGAGGCTGCTCACGGGGGCACGAGCAGGACCCCACCGGGTCCCTCGCCAGCCGCTGTCCTCACTGCTTCCCGAGCAAGTCGGGAAGAAGCAGTAAGCTCCCTCCAAGCCTGTCACTGCCCGCTCTAAACTAACCTTGAGCCTTGGAAGAGGGCTGACTATTCATTTTCTAAAGGTATCTTTGAAAAAAAGCTGGTGAATCTCTCTTGTTTTGAGCAAGAGCAGAACCCACAATTCACACTGCTATAGCACAGGAAGGAACAGCAAGGAGAGAAAGCGTGCCATCAGCTGTTCCCTCCAGCAGACCCTCTTACTGCAGGCATCGCAGGCTTTACCTTCCAAGTTGAACAGAAAGCCACACTTCTGTAAGTCTCCAGCACAGTCCAAAGCCTCCACATATACCTGCACAAGCGTGCTAAACGCCACTCGCTCCTGCTATGGAGCATTTGTGACATACACTTGGTAACTATGTGGTGCCATCAGCTGTGCAATAAAATGCAGTTCTTTTACAGTTTACAAACAAACTTTCTGGCATAAGTGGCTGTGAAGGGCTCCATAGTTCTTAGTTAACAGGGGTTTGGGGGTTTCCTTCTAGTATATGTACATCAGGTGGAGATATTTATTTGGTTTGTTGTTTTTTTTTTGTTTGTTTGTTTGTTTGTTTTTTTTAAAGGTGGCCTTTAAATACCACCAGGAGGGTTTCAAAGTAGTAGACAAAGGAGCTGAACTTGCAGCAGGGAAGAGGAGAGGTTTAACAGGAAGCCAGAAGAAAGCATGGTGTGAGAAGCCTCGTGGTTTGCAGTCAATGCTGGACAGGCAATCAGATCTTCCAGTACTTGCCCAAACCTAATCTGACTTCAGACCGTTCGAAATATTATTATTACTGAAGGAGTCTGGCAAGAACTCACCTCAGTGATTTAGAAGAGTCTGCATTCAATAAAATTAGCATTTAAATTAACACAATTAAGAAATGCTTTAAAAACTGAGCATGCAAGAAGGGAGTATGGGTAGCTTGTCTGCAAGAAAGCTCTCAAGTGCTACTGCATGAAAAGCCAAATCCTTTTGGGGCACTATAGCGAGGGCAGTAAACACCAGGTTCTGCAGATCAAACACACCGCCCGGTAGCATAGGTAGGTGCACTTCACAATTCATTGTCACAGAAAGAAAAACTCTTAACTTTTTTTCTTAAAAAAAAAGACATTAATTGCCAAGGGTGACATACAAAAAGACGGTGACTGCTGTCTGCTCAGTATTTATCTATCTGACCCGGCATTACTGAGCATTCAGATTATCATACCTGAAAAGGTTCACAATAAGCGTAAACGTCTGCCACGCAACAAGTGCGTATTGAAGCATCTTTTATGTACTTGGCTTCCTTCCATGGTGTGGAACAACCCAGTCACAAGACTAAAAAACCTGAACAGACTTCATTTATTTTACTGGCATTTGAATGCAACTTCTCCCTTAATAAAGGCATCTGTTTTGAATGATAAATTGTCCATTAGAGAAAGCTCAAGTGAGGTGTTTTGTGTTCTATCTGTTTTGATTACGTTGCCATTAACATGGTGTTACGTTTACTATTTGAATTTGATCATTGTTTCTGCCATCAGCTGTGCAGTACAGAAAAAAATCACCAGAGTAAGCTTATAATCACAAGTATTTTAATTTATTAAATAAATGACCTAATTGCTTGCCTGAGATCTATTTTTCTTCTTTCTCTTGACCCTATTGAGACTTAATCAGTTTCTTGGTGCTAATTAGATGTCAGCATTAGTAGCCTGCTAATACATAAGAGATAATGACACCATCGTGCAAGACACAGTGTCCAACACATGACCCTGTTTCCTTAAATTATACCCTAAGGATTCAGCGGAAAGCCTAAAGGCTTTGTAGTTTTACAGCAGCGGTTCCTTCTTCTGGATGTGGTACGAATTTGACACACAAGTGGAGAATTAGACACAAGATACACCTTCTCAGCGTGCAGGGTTTTAACAGGAATGCTAGTGACTCTGTTCTTATCCCACCTTGTAAATCCAGCACGCAGTGTTTGCTCAGTATGAAAACAGCGATACAAGAAGGCTTAAATAACAATTCAGTATTTCAATTTTATAGACTAACAAACTGCTGGCAGGAAATTAAAGCATGCGTCTTGCCTTTACAACTCCATAATCCCACCTGTAGGCTGAGGGAGCGACAGAGAGCATTTTGTACAAACATTTCTTCCATCTGCAGCGCCACGAGACGCTAGCGCAGCAAAGTCAGGTTTCACAGGGGCTTCGCGTAAGATTGTCTGCAACAGGCTGGTCGCAGCTGGGCCGGGGAGGTTCTTCACACGCAGGTGAAAGCTTAGACACGCCTGTGACACAGTTTATCACAGCACAGCGGAGGTGAAAGGGAATTCCTCATTTATAGACTTTTGGAATCATCAAAACTGAGCGCACACTCTCGGGGCAGGGTCTGGTGCATCTGCATGGATGCTTGCAGTTTCCCAGCCTTCTCCCATCCCAGCTTTCCCTGATGAACCACATCCTCTCCTAGGCAGCTACGATATTCTCAGACCTGCGACGAGGCCATAGGTGCAAGACTTCCACTCAACCACAGCTTGGACGTGTTCACCAAATGCAGTAAAAATGTCTTTCTGGGTTGCCTGGGACAAAAGCAGTGCAGAGACTAGCAAGAGAACAGTGTCCGTAAGGGCCAGGCATGGGATCACAGGCAGGACCAGCTCAGCAGCGCCAGCAGCAGCAGCGCCCCAAGCAGCAGCTGCTCACGAGACCACAGGAGACCCCAAGCACGAGCGGCCGAGCCTCTCCCCACACGCGGAGTGCGTGAGCACCACAGAGTCTCAGCTGTGGGAACACGGGAGGCTTTGCACACCAGCTAGCTGCAGCTCAAGTAACTTTTTGCCAGGAGAAAAAAAAAAAAAGCACACAATAACTTTGTTTTGCAGAGAACATAATCTGGGCTGCACCCAGGGCCAAAGGCCCAGGACAGCACGTGCAGCGTGACCTTCTGTAAAAGATCCTGTGAGAACAAGCCACCTAAAGACGTTTTGGAAAACCTTTTTTTCAGATCTTCGCCTCCGCAAAATCATGTTTGGAGCTGGCACCCCACTTCAAGAAGGCAAACCCCCGCCAGTAAGAGCCTGCTATCCTCTGAAACATCCTCTGTTGTTCAACATCATCTCAGTTATTTAAACAAGCTCCTGTGTTTCTGCAAGTAGACTGAAGGGGAAGAAGAACTTTTACAGCAGAACAGCGACAAATTTTACTCTTTGCTGGGACAACCTCTCCCTGTGGTCTACCCACACGCTCAGCTTCACTGTGGAAAGCAACCAGTCTTAATCCACTCCCTTTTTGTCAAAGATTACTTTACGCACTAGGATATCCTTTCTGATAGAGAGTAGGACTGCAAACCTTTCTGATATAAATTCAGTGAATATGCAAGCAGAAATACCTACAAGTACAGAAGTTTTGATCAAAACTAGAGTTTTGAAATAAAGTTTCTGAATCAACGTAATTTCTTGAAGCGTTAAGCACTTCAGTAAAAAAGTCACCTGCCACCTGGCAGCTTCGTGATGGCAAAAATCTTCCAGGGTAGAGTTGACCTTAAACGTAAGTATGTGGAAGGCAGGAAGCAACGTTGGGGAAAGGCAGTGTAATTGCAATCTTTTCACGACTGCTTGCTCACAAAACACCATGACCGTTTCTGCACCTGAAAGTCACTAAATGCATTTTCTGTTTGATATTTTTAAGTGCTGTTATGCCTGAGAGGTGTTAATGGCTCATCCATTAGTCGTGACCTAGACTTCACAACTTCACCCTGACTTCATTAGAGCAATTGTGGGGGTTAATGCACTCTACTTTTATCTGGTGGTTAAACCTCTGAGGTTCATTTGTATCAAAGCCACTGTACAAAGGAAGGGTCACCTTTGAAGGCTCATGGTCCTACAGGGGGATCTTTGAACTAGGGATGGTTCCTAAGGGGAAGGCTGGATCAGGAAGCGAAGCCTTGCTTGATGTGTGGAAAGCAGCAGAAACTGCAGAAAGATACGGCACCTGCAGGCAGTCACACCTACCAGGAGAGCAATGATGCCTTACCAGGCTTCTGCAAGAGGCCTTCCAAAAAGCTAGGTTAGTCTGTGTTTCACAAACAAATAACAAAAAGATACCACCACTGTCTCCTGCAGTGGAGGCGAAGGTACAACGTCAGCCTCAGTGCAGAAGGCTGGAAGGAATCTGGAATTTAAAGGCTAAGATAACTGTAACCTCCAGGCACTATGCAGCAGGCAGCTTTGAAATTCAAAGTTAATTGCATGCAAAACACGAGGCTGGCCAACACATCCGCTAGCAGACTGGTAACTTTGCGAAACTCTACTTGCACCAATTCCTACCATCCAGGTGAAGATGCTTTACAGGTCACAGCATGGTCCTTGAGGTGCAGAATGCTGAGCTTACCTACCTCATAAAGCAAACACCCCAAAATAAATTAGGTTGCCCGGCTCACTTGTGGCCATCCAGGGAGTCCGTGCATACACATGGCCTCTCAGAAACCTCCCCACTGCGACAAATCCTCTACCCTTTCGGAAGAAGAAAATGGTGGTGTTGATTACAGACACTAAGCATGACTAAAACAGAAGTTACCACTTAAACCATGCCCAGATCCCAGCATCCAGGTCCATAGCTATTTTCATGGGGCACTATAACAATAGAAGAGAGCAGTAATCCAGCCCTTCACAACATATCCGGATCCCCAACACACCCTGGATGTGGATGGATGCGGGCACACGTCCCACAGAGACCCAAAGGAATTCAAGCAGGGAAAGAGAAAAATGTGGAAGAACATAGTGGGGTTTTAAAACACTGAACACATGAAAACATGTACCCTCAAACTGGACTTTATAGCTCCTGTACATGCACATGGGAAATTCCCCATGTGAGAGAAAGCACTTTTATGAAGAAATAATTGCATTTTTGAACACAGTATCCCCAAATGGACAACACAGAGTTCTTGCATTTAAAGAAAACAGAATTATAGCCACACCACAGTTCAACAGTAAGTTCAGCAATTAAGGAAGCTGAAACACAAAGGAACACGGAGAGGAGGATGAGAACCCAAGGGCAGGAGCAGAGGTGACCCTGCTCTGCCTGGCAGCACTGCCCTACTGCGAGCAGAGGTAAGCACTGGAGTTTGCTCCAGAGCGGCCCCTCAGAGTGCTTGGCCACCAGTCAAGCCCCTGTGAAGGCAGCGAGCTCTGCCCTGGTGAGATGGACAGAACGGGGCATCACAGGCTGTGCCACCCAGTTCCCACTGGCGACTGGTGTGACCCACGGGGGAGGTGGGTGGGTTATCCCCAGCTCACCAGAGACAGCAAATGGAGCAACATATCCCCCATGACAGGGGCCAGGACCACATCTCCACGCTGAGGACAGGCATGCGGCCACAGCTTTGTAGGCTGACAAGGGGTTGTGTTTCACTTTTCAGCCCTGGATCTCCACTCACTTCACTCTTACCACATGCACACATGTCAAGAGGGTACATTAATATAACCAGATCAAATTTTACTACTAATGTATACAAGAGACTGATTTACACATCGCAGCAGTGGAAATATTTATACAACTTACAGAACAACTTAAAGATTAATTCCACGTGCAAGACTAAAGCTGGGATGACAAGCTTGGTCATCTTGAGTGAGCTCTATCAACAATTTTGTGTTTCAATGAAAGGCTGCTCCCCAAAAGGGCCCTTGTCCGTGGTAACTCAGGGCCCCTTGCTCAAGGGAGATTTCCTTGAGGCTGGGAGTCATGGTCCAACTCTGCACAGCTCCCAAACAGCTCCCTGGGAGCCTTGCACGGGGCTCATGCAGCTCCGGTAGACGTGGCAAGGGATTTTCTACAGCAAAATGAGGGAGGGAGTATTAAACCGAAAACTATTCCTGCTTAGGGAGAAAGTTTATAACCATGCATGGAAACTTGCTGTTTGATATTGCTAGCAAGATGCTCAACATGCACTATTACCCCTCAGTACATCGTAGTATTCAGGACCATGTGTAGCTCTGCTATGAATTATTCTCTGTAAATATCTACTATATTTAACCAAAAGGAAAACCTGAAGTAAAAAAAAGGGAACCAGGCAACATATTTGCCAAAAGCCATGGGGAAAAAGAAACCAAAAATTTTAAAAATAAAAATTAACCCAGAGTCAAATAATAATAGATCGCTAATTAGCAAGCTCTTGTGCTTATTTACTGAATAGGTGATAAGTTAACCAATATATGCCTGACCTTTTTAAGTCATATTTCTAGCCCGGAAAGTCATGGCTATTAACTGCTACCAGGGTGCCATGGGATTCGTGTTCAGAGGCTTCCTTTTCACTTTGTTGTTGTAGCCTCTCATCTTTTACTGACATTACACACCACTCATCACGATCAGTGTCAGAAGCTATAACAGCATCTGTTGCAGTGGCAGCTTGTGCTGGATGAAGAGTCTCCCTCTTTACCTTGAAGAATGTCAATCATTTCTCATTCTCAGCATTCAGACTTGCTCATCAGTTAGTAACAACACTTCCAGCTACACCGAACATGATTTTTAAATAAATACTGGACTGAGATCATTGGAAATGATTGACAGCTTATAAACCACGCTTTTCAGAAACCAGTAAGGAAGGGGGAAGAAAAACAACCGTATCTTTCCCTACTTCTCATGTTTCACTGTCATTTGAAACAGCTTCTAGCTGAGGGGGCAGGGGACAAAAAACATGATTTGTGACACACGAAGAGGGCTTTACAGGTAGCTTTCCATAGGGTATCTTAGGGTCCCCTGTCTTGTTTCTGCTAGTAGCCACACTGGAGATGAAGGGGAGGTATCAGAAGTTAATTAAACAAAATTAAGATCATTTAACTATCAGACACCTAAGTACGCAATTAAGTTTTCCCCTTGGAATAGCCGGTATTCATTATTCTCAGCATAACTACCCCCTTACAAGCTTTATTTGTTTGCTCTCTGTGGAGTGTCTCCAACAGCATCAGTCCGAGACACGACTGCATAACTACCAGGAGGATAGGTGCGCACCCCACACGCCGGGATGCTGCCCTGGCCCGCGCTTCCTTGGCTGCTGAGGAGTGACGAGCGGGGACCCGACGGTGATAAGCTTCATGTATAAAAAAAAAGTTATTTCTAAAACCAAACCAAGTGGAACAGATCAATATGGGCGCAAGAGAAAAAGAATCTATAGAAGTGAAAAATGGTGGCAATCTGTTATTTCCAGGGAAATAAAATTTGCCTCTGTGGGAAGGTACCCATCACTCTGCACTAGCGGCAGGTGTTGTGCACCATCTTGCAGATTTGCGTGCTGCTCCCATGCCATCGCGTTTCCCTGGACCAGGGGCACTGGTTGGAACTACCGTACCCTCCAGGCCTTGGGTGCGTAAGCACGGCTCAGCTGCACCAGCACTTACTCCTGCCCAGAGCCAAGGCCCAGCTGTGGTACCAGGGCTCGAGAGAGAGAGGAGGATATGAACATATGAATCATAGCTTGGAAAAAGAAAAATTGCAAGTAATTAAGCAAGGAGGATAACTGAAAGGATTTACATTTCTCTGCTGCCTGTGTCTGAACTTTTCACTCAAAAGCTTAGCATTGTTTTTCCAGCTTTTTTTTTTTTTCAACTTTGCTGGATATCGAGAGCTGTGTCTCACGAGCAAGCCTGGAGAGTGACACACTTTCTAAAGTTGTGTTCAATTTACAGAGGCTTCATACGTCCTCTCTTGGTCAGATATGGATTAATCGGGCACTTCCTCGGCGGCTGCCTTCACCTCCGTTAACCAGCAGCTCACTGCGCCGTGCTGAAGCACATGCTAACACCACCTTGCAAGGCCCGTGGTCGCTGCCGTGGCAGGACAGTCTCGCTCAGGGCTGGGCAGCAGCCCGTAGGGGAGAGAAACACATCTAACGAGTCTGGAGGAGCTGGGGCTTTCGGGACAAGTCTTCCTGCTTGGTGGCATTTTTTTTCTACTTTGATCGTCAGGATCCAAGCACCCAGCTGAGGCCAGGAAGTGCTCGGCGGCGACCTTCCCAACGCCCCGCAGCCCCACTGCCAACAGGCTTTAATATCACCGTGGAGCACAGGAGCCGCACCTGAGAAGTTGCCTCTCCCAGGCAAATCAGACCTTAGCAGTAACGTAGCAAATTAGGATAAGAAATAATTTTTGCTTGTTTTTGTTTTTAAAAGAGATGTGCTTTATGATAATGTTTCTTGTAACCGCCAATTTTTTCAAAGATTCCTGTGCTATGCTCAATGCTTCTTTTCCCTTTCTTTTGGTATTGAGCTTGATAAAAATGCTTAGGAACTTACTATGAAGTATCTCTCTTAGATAATAAAAAGAGAAATGCTTTTTTTTCTTTGTAAAAAAGCATAGGCCTCTTTCAAAACAGAAAAGGCAAGAAGTCTCTAGAAACCATTTCTTATAACATCTTCCACAAGCAAAGCTTATCTCTCATTCCTTTGCAAACACCAGCAGGACCATAGCTTACCAATACAGAATCAGCTTCACTTGGAGGTACTCAGACCTGCTCTAGCTCCTTATGCATTCCTCCCAAGGGTGAACAAGATACGACAAAATACAAAGCAGAGATTTACCCCAGGTTCCCAGGCAGGCTAAGATAGCAATTTTTTTAATGGGAAAGAAAGCAGACACTTCTCACTTATCAAAAAGGTGTTTTTCTATTTCAGCAGAAGCTTTTGAAGAAAAAAAAACCCAAATGCACGCATTTTTTTTATCCAATTAGAATAGTGTTTTACCTTTTGTTCAGTAAGCACACGTAGCTAACTACACTACTTGAACTGCTAAAAAGTGTCAATATTAGCCCCTAATACAGGTACTTACCCACTCCATAGGCAGGTACAGCTGCTCCTTCCCAACTCTCCCAGCTCAGAAATACATTGTTGAATTTCAAATTCATGTTTTCAAAAAAAGTAACCCAAACACCCACCTTGACCTCTTCCACCACAAGAGACACCCTCTCACCTCCCCAGATAACAGCAGAGGAGGAGGAGGAGGAGGAGGAGGAGGAGGAAGGGGTGGGGTGGGACGGGACGGGACGGGACAGGACAGGACAGGACAGGACAGGAGGTTGTTAGCTCACCTGCCCCAGCTCTGTGTAATCCTTTGCTCTTCCTACACAGCTGGTTTCTGAAAACTTTCTCCCTTCCACTCCGTTTTCCTTTTAACAGGGCTCCTTATTGAGAGACCGATCTCACCCACTGCCTTCTCCAGTCATAGTAAACTTTATTTCCCTTCCCCATCTTGCAAGCCCTTGGGGGGTTGAGAGCCTGAAGAGAGCTGGAGACAGGGTAGGAAGAGAGCCCCATTTAAAGTTCCCCTCCTGTGCTTTACAAAAGTCAGTGTTGACACAATAGGAAGAACTTTAATCCATAAAATGGATCAAAAAAGCTCCATGTCAAAGCCAACAGATGCTATGTAACCTACTGCTACTTCTTGTGAGTGTCTTTCCCGGAAAAATCTAGTGCAGAAAAGGCTCAAGCATCCCCAGACCGAAGCTAAAGTCATGCTAACATGCAAGACTGGATTTTACTGACAGGTGGGTTCCATGGGTGGTTTATATTTTCAAAAAAAGGCCTACATTTTAAAATGCTCCTGCTTTTGCTTGACAACTGGATACTCTCTCAAGCGCCCTGAATGTCAGACGTGGAGCAGGCTGAAATCTATGCAATTCACTAACGTGGGTGGAAATTCCAAATTACCACTTCTTAATTGCTGTTTGGGAGGATAATTTGGACACTAAGGCTTGCCTTTAGAGCCATGACCCAAACTCAGAGTGCTCAGACCTTTACATCAGTGATGTAGGATTACATTGTCTATTGATCTTCATTAAGGTCTTGAAAATACATATGCAAGTGCTCAGATTTTCTTATAGAAGCTGCCAAGGATCAAACTAACCCTCAGCAGCTTTTCTACAAAATTCACCCAGTCCCACAGCTGTAGGTTGCCATGATTTGTTTGCCTGCGTAATGCTCGGTGTTCTCAACTGAGCTTGCAACTGAGTGCGCAAACATGGTGAACGTCCCTGTTCCCCGAAGTTTAGCACTGCATTTTTGAAAAGGATTGAATGGAGAAGTGCTGCTTATAGCGTATAAACGGCAAGGCTGGGGTTGAAACAGAGGAGGCTGGCAGAAAGCAACTGCTGTTATGCCTACCTGTGATTTGTTAAATCTCTTAACTAAGCAACTTTGAGAGATACGAAAAGTAGTGTCGCTCAAAACAAGTGATACAGAAAATTATGAAAACAGTCAAATGTGACATAAACTTAAAAAAAGGAAAGCAAAATCAAAACCAGTGTAGAATGACAATATATTTTATGAACGAAGTAAAGCATGGGCTGGTCAATTCTGAGTTGGTTTTACTTCTTTTTTTTTTTCTTTCTGCTTGCCAATACATCATTTTGCACTTCCAAATTCAAAGTTCTGGGATAACATGTCCACAAATGGAATTGAAGTTTTGCTTCATGAAGGTTTTCCTTTGTCTATTTTCTCTCTATGTTTTACCAATATTGTAAAGTATAAAATAAGTCTTTTAGGATATATTAGACTGCCACCAGAAAAAACATATTCAAAGCAAAAAATAAAATTGGCAAAATTAGTCGTTTTCAGTGAAACAGCTTTCAGGTCAAGGATTACTTGCTGAAGAAACACTAGCTGAAGGTGCAGCATTACAAATGGTCTTCTCTCAGCCGCTTGTACCAGTGGTCGAATAATTCATTTCTTAGTAAGAAATATGATGGTCTATTAGCAGAAAGAAAGATTAGGTGCGCATTAATCAAACATTTCAGAGACATATAAACATGCATATAGCACCCCGGAATATCCCATTACCCTATTTCAGAAGATATATGTAATCAATATTTCAAATATATCTAGTTAGTTTCATATCATTGAGTTTTAAGTATTTCGCCTCCCTCTGTAAAATAGGCAGGGCTTTCAAAGGTGGCATCAGTAATCTTCCGAAGTGCTGCTTGACCAAAACAAGTCTTTGAGCTAGATTTTCTGTGCCGTTCAAGCAAACCAGGCCAAAGACAAAACCAATGTGGTCTCCCACCAACAGGCAGAGACAGAAGGATTAACTAACTAGCGTTATCGGAGTCCTGATTAAAGAGCATTGACTTGAAATAGCATTCATTCTTCACCTTTTTCTGGCTGAGGAGAGTTTCTAAAGCATTGGATTTTTCCCCTCCCCATAAGCTAACCGTTGAAGAAAAGTTAAAATACATTTGGCGGAAACCAGTCTATCAGAGGCAATAATTTGTTGTTTGTACTGTGTCTGGAAACAGAAGGAGGCGTTTGCAAACATCAGTCTTTTCACTGCTGTTTGCATCAAGTAAATATGTTTTCATTTGATAGTCATTTGCTTGTTTCCAAAAAGAGCTCTAGGGAAAGGGAGAGCCCTTGGGCCCACGGCAATATTTACCTGGTACTCTGCCGACAGCCCCTCTTATTATTCCACGCTTCTTGCAGGAGAAGGACTGATTAAAGGTAGAAGACTAGCTCATCTCTGGTTATCAGTTAATACAACCCCATTGGGCTCTGAGATCAGAACGTATTACGATCTTTTAATAAAAAGCCATAGCCTGAAACTCAAATATTTTTTATTTTTGCAAAAACTCACATCAAACAGTGCATCTTTCAAGAAGGGCAGTGGAAGTAGTAAGAAAAAATGCCTGCTTTCAAAACCAGCACCCTCAAATAATTTCTAATACCAAACAGCTGCAAATTTAAAGAAAATCTCCTAGTATGGAATTGTCTCGCCAGGGTCAGAGGGCTGTTACTTATTTATTAGGATATGTGGAATCAGGGTATTCACAGACGTAGAAAAAAAAATGTGCGTGAAGAAACCCAGATATTATTTCATGTTGCGGTCTACAAAGCCCGGAGTACGCAGCATTCCTTTCATTAATTCTCTACATTCCCTCAGGCTTACACAACCTGTACTTCAACACTTTTAATATGGTGGCTCTGTGTCAAGGGGCACATTTCTGAGTTCAGTCTGTGAAACATCTATAGGCGTTCGTACTGGGCTTATTCATAGAAGGACGGCCAGGAGTTGGCTCCATCCCAGCCGTGGGGGGATTTGACTTCACTCCATGCAGCCGGGAAGGGACACAGGGATGAGTTACCTAATTTCCTTGAAGCAAATGTAGATTCCTCCTGACAGCACTAGATGTTTAGCTCAGAGTTTACCAATGGGCAGCATGGGCTTGCATAGAAATAGAAAAATAGAGAAGCAGCTACTTTAGAAGTGGCGAAACTGTTGTAGGTCCCGTAGAGAAAGTGGCATAAGCTCTGGGACCTTCCCATCCTTTCTGGGAGAGATAGGACCCTTTGCTGGTGCGGGCTCCCCAAAAAGGCTGCAGGAGCTGCCACAGAGCTGACGGGCTTCAAAAGATGCCAGGGCAAAAAAGTGGGGAGTGCTTTTACTTCCTATGCATTTTCAGGGTCTTAAGGCAGTACGCCATGTGTCTGGGGACAGCAGACAGCTGCACTGGGAGCCCATGACCACAGATCGTCAGAGAAAAGGAAACCTTCTGGAAAGTGTTCCAGAAGAAATAGACAGGACTTTTGTTAGGACTCATGCATGTGGAGACGCGCGTGTGACAATCTTTGGACCTACAGGGAGTACGGCCCTGAGAAGCAGGCAGTTCGGTTACTTCTCTTGGATGCCCTCAGTAACAAAACCACTCGAATGAGGGACAGTGGGTCGCTCTAGCATGAAAACCAGGCAGAAGTTCCAAAAGAATATGAAAAGTGGTCTATAGCTGCTGTGGTCACTTACTGCAGCGCTGGACAGATTGTCATCCTTGGACTTCGTGTCAAGCAACAGACTCATTGGGTAGCAAGGATTCAACCAACAAGTTCTGTTTTACTGAGCACTATGAAAGCTAACTTAAAAAAATGAAACACGAACATAATGTTTGCTCTTGAACTGAGACATCCTCATCTAATGAGCCAGCTCCTTTTGTGCTGTTTGCCCAATACCCATCTGTATTTCCCTCATTAGCCGCTTCCACGCGAGCACGGTGCTGCTCGACACTGTCTTCTCTCGGCAGCACCACAGCCAAGGCTGCAGGGATGCCGCGTGCTGGCCGGCTGGCCACGGGGCCCATACTGCACGAGGCTGTGCATTACCGAGCTGCAACTGCCACACTACAAATGGTGTGGGGTTTGCGAGGCTGCTGTTAGTGTGTAATACACACCCAAAGGCACCCAAACGCCCTGCTTACAGTGACACCCTGGACATCTCTTCTCTACAGATCTATGAGCTTTCTGAGAAGAAACCAAGGTGACACTGCACCAGCAAGGGCTCCGTCTGCACGCTGTTTTCCAAAAGCGAGATTCCCTTCCCCCTCGCACATTGAGCAATCATCTGTATGCCCACAAAGCAAAGGGAAACTGTTGTACTTTGCCACTGGTGGCACCATGGAAAATTTAGTTGGGAAGCACGTATAGTCGGTATGTGTAGGTGTGGCTGCTGGGATGGTGTTTCGAGAAACGCTTATCTGACTTGTGCGGAACAGGTAATCTTTTGTGTTCAAAGGAGTTTTTTGGCCCTTGCAGGTGCAAGCAGTTAATGGATGCTGTATTTTGCCTCTGGATGATCTTTACCGCTCACATTAGCTCTGAAAGGGCCAATAAACAAGGGAGAATAATCCGAGACTCTTCAGTTGCTAAGGCAATGAATTAATCAGCATGTATGTGTTCAGCATATTCACATGATCCTGCCAAGGCCTACAGCTTTAGGTGTCCCGCTATATTTTTGCCAGCATGAAAGAAGGGAGCAGAGGAATTGGCGGAGAATAAAGTGTCAGTGTTTAGAGCTGTAATAAAAATTTTGGAAGGAGAAAGCAGCACCTACTGCATACACCACATTCGTGTATTATGTGATGTTATAGCACGCCAGCAAAACGTGGCTCTTTGCCACCATTCTGTGTAACAGCTTCATTTAACCTAATTATTGGGTATAAAATCCTCTCGTCCAGTAAGAGCTGATTTCTCCTCCCTGAGTTGTGAATGCAGCCTTAAACTTATTCGGTGCATTTGATCAGATTTACAGACCCTGAACCAGCACCACAGCTGACAAGACATTGCTTCACTTAAATCATTGAATTTCCGTCTATCATCTCAGGAGCTGGGTTCTTTAAAACCTTCTTGGAGTAAGATGCAAACCAGCCAAGCAGCACCAACATCATTTCCAAGTCCAAGAGCATCGGCGCATGCTCTGGAGGGCTGAGGCTAGCGCAGCGTAGTTAATGGGCTTAGGTGAGCCCAGTTCGTAAAGGTTTTTGAGACTGATCAGACAGTCCAACTTAATGCCTGTAAATTAAATACTGTGATCCCTTCTGACATATGCAATTAGCCGGGGTGGGGGGAAAAGAAGGGAAAACCAAAAAAGTTGGGTTATTTTAGTTAGGAAGATCAAATGAACTGTTTCGGGTTTTTTGGTTCAGGATGCATTCCCATTTACCTACTTAAATAGCAGAGATGGGGGGCTTTCTTACAGTCCTTTACCATAGGGCAGCACTTAGCCAAAAAATCCTGTCCCTGCCACTTTCCGCAGGGCCATCGTCATTGGAACATCTAGGCGACAGCACTTTGCACTGTTCCCTCCCTGAGTTGTTGTGCTTCCTCTTCTTTTTTCTTTCTGTCTCTCATGTATACACATCACTGTGCACAGACACCTAGCAAAACCCCTAATTCACATTTCTGAATGATTTTACACATGCAGTTGTTGCAGGTGGGCATACATGCCCCCTTCCAGTTTGGAGCCACTTTGGTTTCCTAGAGCAGCTTACTTGCTCTACTATCTGAAATAAAGGGTAGCCTTTAGTTAGGCCCCATACAACCCCACAGATACAGCAAGGTTTAGCACAAGCTGAAACAAAAAGGTGCCTGTAAGAAGGAAATCCATGGCCTGACCTGCAGTGTCAAGCTGGGGAGAGACAGAGCTGTACAAGCTACCGTTGTAAGCAGGCAGCTGGTTATCGTCACATCTGGAGCTCTGAGCCCGGTCCTTACCCCAATTCCAGCCTGGCTTTGTGCGAATGTAAATCCCCTTACCAGCAAAGTGAAGATAATGCTACTACAGCACAGTGCGCAGTGTGGGAGAATTAAATGGATAAAGTTATAAAGTGTTCTAGATGTCAGACAAAGTATATATAAAACCTAAACATCCTTACAGAAAGCTCCGATAGCTGACTATCAGAAAACTAATAGGGAGAAAGGCATTACGGACCAGGCAGAGAGACCAGGTCTGATCCTGAACGCTAGTGCTTGTGGAAAATCAATTCAATCCCAGAGAAGAGCTGCCTCGGGAGGGAGGTGCAGGCAGCGGGTGGGTGCAGGGAGGGAAGGTGCTGTGCTCCCTGGGCTGATCCTGCTTATCCCTGTGTTACCCGCTCAAGAAGACCGTGTGTCTGGGGGATCTAATTAAAAACCATTTGCAGTAAGTTAGCCAGTTCTGCATAGCGTGCAGTCCTGGTCTGTGCTCACGGGTGTCATTGGGGGCACAGGACAGCACTGAGGATGCCGGTGCTCCACGGCCAGCCCCGCATGCCCCCGTCCACAGCAGAGAGAGGACACACAGCCACAGCCCCTGCAGCCCTTCGTCTGCTCACCTCCATCTCCCACAGCCTTCCCAATGCTCAAACCCCAGCTCTGGGAACACGCGGACAGGAATGAGAGTGTTAATTTAGATGAAGCGTTAAATCCAAAAGCCATTCAGTTCTACACATTGTTGTTGGGTTGCAGCAGAGTGACAGCGGGGCTGTGCCTGATGCATAGCTGAAGCTGTAGCTCTCTCTACAGGCTTCACATACAGTAGCCGCGCAGCCGCAGCCAAACCAGCATAACTGCAAAGCCTGCCCTGGATGGTTTGAGATCAGGCAGTGCCACTCTGCCACGGCTCGGTGTGCGTGAGCACCACACCAGGCCTCCAGAGGATGCAGCCATTCTGAGGGGAAGGTGGGTGAGCATGGATGGGGCTGCCTGCTGCGGAGCACCTCGGCCCTGCCGCAGTGGGGAGCGGCTGCAGCGGGGAGCAGCTGCAGCCCGCGCAGCCATGCTCGAGGCACCATTGAGCTGAGACACAGCCAACGTTACTGCTCAAGCACCAGGGTGCTCCGAGCTGAAGGGCTCGAGCGTGTCCTGAAGTCACGAGCACATACGTGTGCAGACACAGTCTGTGGGCCCACAGCAATTGCTCCTGGGGCACAGAGCTGTGCAGGAGCTCTGCATGTTCTGTGCGCAACCTGGGGAGGTTTCGTAGCCTCCTCCAAGCTCTGGGGTGATACAGGCATGCAGTGCAGAGATAACTGCTCCAAACGCTCCCTCGTGACCTCCAGGCACACTGGTGATGGAGGAGCAGGCAGAGCAGTTGTAGGGGAGAAAGCAGGAGAGGCCCCAGCCTCGGAGCCACTGGGAGACGGGAGCAGGGAGCAACGAGAGGCACGAGGCGAAGGGCAATGCCAGATCCAGCCTCAGTCATTAATGCCATCACAGCGGGGTTTTTTTATTTGAGGCTTTTTTTGCTTTTCCTAATAATTTCTTGATAGCAGTATGATTCCTTGAGGTCATTTCATGAGGCAGATTAATTGGGAATATTACCTGCATATTTAGAGTTGAGAGGGACAAATATTTTATTTCCTTTTTTATTGCCCCATTATTTGTCAAGTTCTCTTTGAATCCTGTAAATACATTTTTTTCTTTCCCCCCTTCAGAGTTTGTCTTTCTCTTTGGCAAACATTGATTTTTTTTTTCATGTTTTTTCCAGTGAACCTTGAAATTAAAATGTCTTTTTTTTGTTTAATTTCTTCTTTGTACAGTGGACTCATTGTCAGCACAGCAAGAGCAAGGTGCTTTGTTAGATTACTGCTGCTTCAAAGCTGCTGAAAAGGAGAGTTGACCACATTTTATCATATGTGAGTAGTTCCTTCATGAGTTGCAATTATTCTCTTTAAAACACAAAGCCAATCCAAGTTCTCAGCATTTTAGGGAAGCATTTTACACTTTTTAGTATTTCAGAGTCAATTTTTACCAAATTATGGTAGTTTTAAGAACAGTAGAATTCTTTGTGCTCTTAGTGGACAAACCACATGCACAGGAACGGCTATATACAAAAATAGCAGGGTTTCCAGGCAGAGAGAACACCTTCTATTAGACAAGCTTATATAGTTGGGGGACAAAAAAAGGAAAAGCTTTCAGGCACACAAGCCCCTTGAAAGCATTCCTTGTTTTTTTCAACTATATCAATTGTTCTAATAAAAAAAATATTATCTCTGCCTGCAAACCTTGCCTCTCTCCTACCCTTGTACCATTGCAGATACAGCAACAGTATTCCTAGCAGAAAAATAATCGTATTTGAGTAGCAAAGAAACCATATCGCCATTTTTCCAAGTGTTTTGCATCAAAACTACTGTCTGTTCCCTTTTTCTACAGTAGAGACTTTTTTTAGAGTAGAGTATTTTTAGAAAAGAATAATTTTTATGATAATTACTTTGTCATTGGCATTTTATCTGCTGTAGCAGAATCATTCTCTATTGCACAGTCTTGACTAAGAATGCTTTTTCTTTTGCTAAGTAACCAGGGCACTGTAGGTTATGAAATTAAAGCTTAAATGATAGTAGGGTAAAGTGGTTGGACCTAGAAACACAGATACATTTGTATCCTTGGTCAGCCTGATGTGCCATCAGAAAGCTAGGAAATTCTTCAAAATATTCAGCTAAAATGAAAGCCTCCATAGATTAAAAGGGTTTGCTTTAGCTTTGTGACCTAGGGTTATACATTATGCTAAGCAAGTATAGCAGTCTATGTTCAAAGGCTAAAGAGCAGATAGTAAGTGTTTAAAGCAGCAAGAGTCGTGTGTAAAAAAAAAAGTCTTTAAAAATGGATTGTTCTAGGCTATAATAAACTATGAATTGTAAAAGGTTAATTGACAAAATGATACTCGTCTAACGCCATCTCTGTAACAGCAATCATTGCTGGATCCATAATTCAGGGGTCTTGCTATATTGACAATTACATTTTCTCAAAAAGACTCCAGTTACTTGCTCAGTCTGTTTAACCTACGGTAATTAATTATAGATTTACAAGTGGTACATAGGCAGATACAGGTACCTGCAACCACTGTACTACTGGCAAGAAGGAAAAATGCCTGTGTGCAGCCCAGGGCGGCCCAGGCATCACTATGAAGATTCATGCCATGAACTGACCTTTGCCTCGCTCGCCGTCCGAATCAGAGCACCAGTGCGGGTGATCGTAATTACCCTCACTGCACATCTGGCATTCATGGAAGGGCAGCCTTGCCTCAAGGTTGCTGCACCTAGGTTCAAATCCCATTTTTGCAGAGCCTCTGACCTGCAAATCTGATCTGTTTTCCCCCAAACCATTTCTTATTCAATGAGACACAATATGTTAGCAGTGAACAAACCGGTAAGACTTTAAGAATAGTAACAAACACTCAAAACTTCTTCCATGTGGCCTGTTCTCAGAGTGCCAGATACCCTCACCATGACAGCAAAAGATTCCTTTTTAAATTCTTTTTTTTTTTTTCCTGAAGATATTATGCCAAATGAGAGCTATTTTGTTTGTTTGTTTTTTTTAAAAAGCAACAGTTCCCAACAGGAAGACAAATGGAGTCACCGGTATTGCTGTTTGGCAGAAAGGACTTGCCAGGCACTGGATAAGTCAGCAGCTTTGGTGAGCAGAATGAAGTGCCACACGTTCGCTTCTACCCACGCCTGCCACAGTCTGTACCCAAAAAAAGGGCACAGACTTGCTAAGAAGGGGCTATTAAAATGTTTCCTTAATTACAATTCATTACTTTTTTTTTTTACAGTGCAAACTTATCAGCTATAACAAAAGATGTTTAAGAAACAAACCTTGTCAAAATAAATGAATTAAGAGCGTTCATCCTTTTCCAGAGCGTGAAGAAGTTTGTAAGGTGATAATGAATTCTGTAATGCATTAGCCACACTTCTTAAAATGTGTGTACCACTTACTCCATAACTTGCTAAAGTTTTGTCATTCTCACTGAATCTCCGGTTATGGGCGCAAATTAGCAAGATTTGATTGTAATCGGACTTTGAGCAATTCGGCTATTATCCACCCAAATGCAGAATGTTTTCTCCGTGCAGAAGCCTGTTAAAGCTGCATGAAATCCGTATGAAATCCATAGGCGTGCTACTGTTGGGCTTTGCTGTATTACTTGGCAGAGCCTTGTGCTGGAGAAGGTGCAGAGCATCCTCTTCTCACCAGGATCCTGCTATGGCTTGGGTTGTGCATCGGCAGGCGAGTCCTGTCCCGGGACCTGGGGTTAAATCCGTTCCCAAGTCAGCCTAAGCTCTCCCTGGGAGTTCACCAAAGGCAGGGCCAGGCCACGATTTGGGCTTTGCTCCTAATGACAATTTTTGATCTGGTTTCCCAAGCCATTGCTTTCCTTCCGTGTATCAGACACCTTCCACAGTACCAGGAAATTCAGTCCAGGCATGACCGAACGTAGCTCCAGTAGTATTACTAAGTCCACCTGTACACACGCTGATCTTTGGATGCAGCTCCTTCCTTGCTTTAGTCCCTTTATGATCTGGGCACCAGCACAGTCTAACGTTGCTGCTAGAAGTCTAATGTTGCTGCTCATTGACTTTGTTTTCAGAACTACCTCGATATGACTCACTTCACATCCATGACTTCGTGCCCTCACAATCACATCCACGACTGTTGTTCCCCTGAAGGAACAGGGACCCACAGTACCCACAACAGATGAATGGCGTTTCAGCTTCCCCCTCCAAGAGTGCTTCCCAGACAGCCTGCAGACCTTGAGCTGCTCTCCTGTCTTCCTTTTTCAAGACTTGTAAAGCATCTCTTCTACCTAACTTATTGCCACCCTGGTGTCGTCTTCTGTCCTCTCACACCCCTTTCCTTGCCTTTCCCCACGACAGTCTTTCTATTCACCACCAGTTCGCAAATTTATGCTTGTCCCCTATCACAGCACCAATCTTGATGACCCTTTCAAATATTAGAGCTGCTAAAGAGAGTCACTGTTCTGACAAATTTTGCATTTTTGTGTGCAGTATGTGAGCACCCAGCACTTTTTCCATGTAGCAAAATCTTTCCAGTAGCAACATGGCATATCTCATTTCGGATTTTATCAGATGAACACTCATAATACTTAACACAAAAAAATAGATGATGCTGATGACTCCTCATCTAAACCAAATGCTCTTAGGAACTGTCTAGATTCCTGGAGCCTCTTAACATCGTGGCTTTTGTTTCAGAAAGTCCAAGGCAGCTCCTGCAGGCTCACTCTGTTTTTACCCTCGGAGCACAGGCGGTATTTTTACTGTGCTAGTTTTGTCAGCGTGGGGTGGCAGGGCTCACTGCTGCCATCCCGCCAAGTGCTGGGAGGAGAGGTCAGCTCCCCTCCTCGTCGCTAAACCGCCTTCCTCCCGCTGTGCCTTGGGCAGACAGACAGAAGCGCTGATGCTACACTGGATCCAGGCTCTTCGGGTTCCTGGGGACCTCAGCTCACAGTCCCAGTTTGAGAGCTCAGGTCCTCATGTCCGAGTGCACACGTTTGAGACATGCTTTGGAAAACAAGAAGATTTTGCTGTGTTCACTGCGGTAAACCCAACTGAATTTTTAAGGAGCTGAGCTGTTTGCAATCCAGCTCACACAGGACCACAGGACCACGGACACCTTCAACCTGTATACCTCCTGATTCTGACAGAATCTCACCCCCCCTGCTATTTAGAAACAGCGACAGGCACAAGGAGGTCAATACTACTGGGGCTCAGCTTTAGATTTTTGGCGTCAGAAACACGAACGAGCAGGGAAAGAAAGGCTATAGGAGATGTATGGGACAGATGTACCTGAGGTAAGGAAGAAAAAGGTTGTACAGATATCCAGGGGAAGAGTCCGGGACATTGGCCCCTGCCCCGGTCTCCCAGTGATTTCCAGCAAGATGAAGGAAATACAGCATGCACAAAAGTGATTTTTCCTAGAGCAATACAACTCGGTTATCGCTGGAGTATGCCTGCACCTCAGCATGGTGTACAGAGATTCAGGCTACACAAAAATAAGGGAAATCTGTAATCTAGCCTTGATGGCTCTTTCACAGGCGCACGAGGCTGTTCCTGGTACCCAGCTGCAATATACCGTGCAGAGGCATACCCCTCACCTGCAGCGGGACCAAAACGTGCAGCAGCGGGGAGCTGTTGTGCAGTCCTAGTTATGGGCGATGGTAGAAAGCACAGTGCTGTGGAGATGCTGAAATAAACAAACACATTCTGGAGCTGCTAACTTACACTGCAGCCGTTCCCATCCCCACAGCAGCCAAATTCAAGGAAGTGCAAAAGCAGAATCGCACCAGTCATATTCATTCACGGGGATCAGAAACAAAATCTAAGCTCCAAACTCATGATTAAATTATGTTTTTAGAGTGGCAAATAGACGTGAACATTTGTGCCCAGAAAACAGTACGCTGTTTGAATACCAATCTCTGTGGGAGATCCAATGCGCCGTCGGAAGAGCTGTTCACGAATGTCAAAAATAATTCCAGCACTGAAACAGCCCAATCTGTGATAATACTTCCTATTAGATATCTCAGTGAAACTGCCAGAATTTTAATAAAACATATGGCAATTTTTAGTTAATAACGTAAAAGGCATTTCTTAAAGTTAGGCTATACCACACCTGTTGACTGGCAAACAGCTCACGGGAGGAAGTTTGCCGCATGGGCGGAGGACATCACATCTCTCTAGCATGGAAACTCACCCCTCTGCAGCCTGGCAGGTGCCACCAGCAAGGACGGGTGGAAGGACAGCCAGAGAACATACCCCACGCAGCACTCGGAGCAAGCCCCCGTCAGCAGCAGATGCAAACCATCTCCTGGGTTGTGACCCCGGGGGTCAGTTTGTGCCCCAAGCTCAGGGCCCACCACCACTGAGCACGACCCTGTCCCGCTCCTGTGTGTGCAGGAGTGTGGCTTTCCATTTCTTCATCTCGTCTCTGCCAAAGTCCTCCCCGGGCACAGTGAGCATCTCAGCCACGTTGTCACTCGCCTCTCCAATAAAATACAGCATGCTTCACTGGCAACAGTTGTTCCCAGCTTATCACGATATTCGGCGGTAATTATAGCAGTAAATGTTTGGAGGTTAAGATGTATTTTCTAAATGTTCGATATTTATAGCTATGGAACAATTCATGAATTGTCACATTCAACTAAAATGATTCACGGTTATAACTGGAGAAGAGCTTCAGCAGGAAAAATTAGGCCGTACTGACCCATATAAACAAATTCAGTAAACCACAGCAAGCTGCTATAAGCTATTTAAAAATAATACTTTGGCAGCACAGTGTAAAAATAGTTTGCTGACTGGTTAGTCAACTCAGAGTCCGTTTCCCATCAATATATAAAAAAAATTCTGGTAAAATAATCAAATGTTATTATTTGTTGGAGTAGAGATGGCATGTGCTACTGTTGCGGTTCATACACCAACATCAAAAACCCCCCACATTATTTTTAGCATGAATTAGGTGAACACTCAACCATTTCTGCAACTCTGCGGCCCACAGAGGAAAACTCTACCTACATTACAAATAACTGTGAAGTCTGGTATTCAACTTCACTGAAAAACACAGCACAAAAATTTCTAACATGTTATTTATACACTTCGTATACTGACTATAGGAAGAACTGAAATTATTTTCACTAGTGACATACGTGCAATATAATATCACCAGTGAACACTAGAAGTAGCTGAACCAGCTGCGATAAACCTCAAGCACTGCTAATTTTTCAAGTTCTGGACACAAAAAAAGGGAGCTAAGCAGAGCTCTTGCAGCATCTCTGCAATGATTACAGTAGTATTTTCTGGAGGAAAGGATGGAAAACCAAAACTATGCGTGGGGAAAAAAAATGAGCATAGAGAAAAGAAACACTCTCCCTCCACCCCACTATCAAACGTCTCTCGAATGGATCGTTTTCTCAGCCCAGTCTTAAAGCAAACAGCCATGCGTACAGCGTGACTGTAAAGAGTCACAAGATACCCTACATTGCACATTTCTTCACCTGCTCTTGCTCTGCATAATGCTGTCCCTAGAATCTCACACCGCACCAGCTCCTTCTCTGCTCAGAACAAGGTCACGAAGCACTGACCTTGTATCCTGCAAAACCAAAAGCATCCTGTAGCTCACTGTCGAATTTTTTTCCTTGAAATCTCCAGACTAGGGGAAAGTATTGAGAGTGCATGACTCCTGCTGACCTTTCAAAAAACTTCCCCCACATCGCTGCCTCTTGCACTGAATATAGAGAGTCATTCCCCCCACCCCATTTATGTTTCCTGCTACAAGCACAGCAGATGCATCCCAGACTTCTGAAGAACGGACAAGCCTGAAGAGCGCAATAAACTTCCAAGACGTGGCATCCACGGGCTCAGAAGGGCTCCTCTCTCTGAGCCTGGCAGCGGGGTATGCAGCATGCCAGCAGCCTCACGTCCTTTCAGAAAGCCAACAGTAATCCAGCTTTGCCCTCCATGCATCTCCTACTCTAAATTTACACCTCGGTGAAAAAGAAGCTAACGGATTTGTGAAGGGGTCTTGTGTTACCCTTTCTCCTTATAGCTTGCGCAGCAGCATGGTTTGGATTGAGGGTCCCCAGTGCTGCGTGGGATCAGAAGTGAAAGCAGGCTGCCAGAGGAGAGACAGGAGAGAGCCGCAACATAAGACAAGAGATACTGGACAGCAGCAAGAAAGGAACAGGTGACGGTAACTCAGACTGTAAATCGGTGACTACAACTCAGACAGCAGCACACAGGTCACCTGCTCCCTGCACCAGCACAGCCGCTCCCTCTTTTCCGGGGCACAGGGATGGGTGATGCCGTCTGCTTCAGCTGGTCCTCGCAGGGCCCTTAAAGGCTGAGTTAAGTCTCACCAGTTCATTGTACAGTCACTGGGATCCACTTTGCCAGCAATACATCTGTATAAAACAAAGTTTAGCACAGCGTATGTTAATAACTCTACTAAAATCACACCGTAGTACCCAAGTGCTGTGTGACAGCCTATCTCCATAAAAGCCTTTGAGTTAGATACGTATTTTCTCATTGACAATTTGCCTTGAGGCTCAGATCTTAACAGCTCGGAAAGCCGATACAGGTGGCCAAGGGTGGCACTAGTGCGGTGACTCTGTGCCTGGCAGGGTCTCCTGCTCAGGTGTCTCAGTGCATCGCGGAAGGCTCCCTGAGTCAGCACATTTGGAAGGGTGAGCTCTGCACCCCTGACCCGGGGGTAGGCCACTTCTTTGACACTGCCTTTGCCATGTTAACAGAGAAACGTGGCCACCCAACCCTGTGCTCTGTGTGACACGGGCAAGCTGGGTCCGGTGATAAGCCAGATATTTCAGTCCCAGCCCATCTCCGTTTAAAAAAAAAAAAGAAAAAAAATCTGTTCATGACTTTACATTCATAAATACTCTCACAATGTCAAGGGATGGGGGTTTTTCATCAATTCATTAGATCTGCTCCCATGAATTATTTATACGCAGTGCTAAAAATGGTTCTGAAACATTACAAGAATTCAATATCAGTTTTCACAGTGGGATTTCATCATTTTAGCACTGGAGCATAATAGCCTAATGCAATACTAATACGATATGGTGCTAATAGGGTACAATGAGAGTTCTCTCTAATATGCAAACATTTCCATGTTGCATTATTATTTCTTTTAAGTTAATATGATATGGTGATAATATGATGAAATGAATTAGTTTCATATCATTGTTTGCATGAGTTGCGCATATTAAAAGAATATTTCCCCCCCTCCCCCTGAATTCACTTGGAATGAGCTTGAAAATTTACCCTGTAGTTATTCTAATGCTAATGAGGCTGTTTAGTAGGAAACACTCCCGCTGTTGCTTAGCCAGCTGAAGAAAGAATAGGCCCGTGTCACCTCTTCCTGGAATAAGAGTTTTCCTGGCCTGTTTTGAAAGCCTCTGTCCTAAACATGCTTGCTTTAACATTTCCCAATAGCTCATAGATTTATTGCATATTTATGTTAAATTCCCTGGTCAATATTTATCAGGCGCACTTCTGTATAAGCAGGCATGCTTTCCAGTTCAGCTGCTGCCGAGGGGAAAGGCACGGGGGGTCATGCGCTAGCAGCCCAGATGAACGCCGGCTGTGGAGGTGACCGCAAACACGGAGATATCATGGCCTTTCTGGTCCGTTGTCTGGTACATGCTGGGAAGAGCTAGATGGCAAGCCCGCGCCCAGGCTCCAGGGTCAGTCGCAGTACTCTCCTCCCAGCATTGTGACATTTTGCCAAAGCTTGTGCTGTGCATGCATTGATGCGAAAAGCCAAGCTGGTGTAAAGGTTTTACTCTGCCCCACAAAGCAGAATATCCATCGACCTTGGAGAGAAATCCTGTCTCCTCTTCCTGGAAATGAGCCCTGTTCCCTGGCACGTCACAGTGATGGGAGGACCCCTTCATTTCCCCGCTGTGGTGGCGGGCCTGTGGGGAAAGCATTTGGGATTGTTCTGGACATCCTACGGGTGCTTTGGCATCCCATGCTGGACACCAGCTGCAAGGCTTGGGGCAGCCAAGTAGCCCTGTCTTGACCCTCTGCAAGCATCTGTCTACTACACTTAAATGTGCAAACTGGAATGGCTGTAATGGGACTTTATTTGGCCCTTTTCAGAGGGATTCTGCATCTCACTGTGCTCAATAAATGGGCGCTTAGATGTTTCTATTTGGAGATATTGCGGGATTCGCATACAGGATGGCTCATGAGGACATTCGTAACAGCTAGCGTTAACTTCTGGCTACTCTCCCCTGCTTCCCTATGGAGCAGGAGAACATCCCACATGAGGTGTCCAAGAGCAACGTACTGACTTGCCTGCAGCCCCACTTCAGCCTCGTGCAGATCCAGGAATCACCTTCAAATCCCAGCAAATCGAGCTTGATTGAATCTGAATTCAGGCTCTACGACCTTTAATTCATATGTAGTTACTCAGGAAAATTTTACACGTGAGGTTAACAGCACATGTACCACACTGAAAACTTCCCCAAATGTTACAGGGGTTTAAAATGTCATAAATAAGAGTTCAAAGTTTTTTTAATTATCAGATTTCCAAAGCTACTCTACATAATTCCCTGTATAATCCAATCTTAAACTCAGAAGACACTCATGCAGATGACATTTCCTCTCTGTTTTGAATGGAGATTATTTTTTAAGAGGATACAGAACCTGGAAATATTTCAATAGGTCTGATATTTAAAGCATATTTAATGGCATTTATGTTTTAATCTTCCTATTGATTAAACTTTAAAGATAGCTGCAAGGAATCAACAGTGAAAAAATAATTAGACATCAGTTAATAACAGAAAATGCATAGGTAATGGATCAGATGATTCGTGAACAGGATGAAAATGGGAAGGATTGCCAGGGAAGCCCAGCGTACCATGCTTTCTGCTCTCCGGGAGTAAGGAGTCACATTGCTCCCATCATCCCTACACCTTGAAAAGGTTTCTACTGCTTATGAACTTTGGCTTCACTGTAGGCAACAGGGTCATCTGAAAGCAATGAGCCAAATTCACCAGACTCCTTAAAAATGAGCAGATTAGAGGAGTCTTTGCCAGGCAGAGAGCAGAGGCAGCTGAATAATTCTCATAAATTTAATTCTGCACTTTCTAGCCTGAATGCAGTACAGCACAGTTCGAGATGTCTCTGGGGACGACTACTCACATTAAACAAATCTCACAGAAAATTATTAAAAAAACCCAACCCTGTTGGTTTTCTGAACTTTGGAGTTTTGGAAACAAACTCTGATTTCAATCATGGAAGTTCAGCCCCACTGCCTTGGTGCTGCTGAGAGTCAGGTACTCGCCTGCTGTGGGGTGGCTGTGAGGTACACCTGGTGCTGGTGCTCAGCTCCCTAAACTTTACACATACTCATTTGCTGCTTCAGTCCTGAAAAAGCCTGCAGACAGCTCCCTGCTTGTTTTTATTCTCACACTCTGCCTAACCCCAGGAGCAAGGAGCTACTTCGTTAGGAGTAAAGGTATTAATTAGCAGTGAACCTGCTTAACCCACATGCTCTTTCACACAGCTTCATAATGAATCCCAAACAACCTCGGGTTGTAACATGACTACTATTTTTCTAGATTAGAGCAGATACTAGTTCTCTTGAAATCAGAGGCAATGGTCTAGCAAACGCCTCTTTTCAAGAGGCCCGTACGTTAGAGTCTGGCGCAACTTCCCCATGGAGGGCTGGGTGCACTCCGGAGTAAGAAATACCGCGTGCAGCCCTCCTCTGGCTTTCTGAAGCTGTGCCCTAAGCCAGCATCAGAAGGGAGGAAGAAAGGGGTAGTGATAGCCTGCAAACAAAACCCACTAGCCCTGTTCCCAGCATTACTGTCCACATCTCTCCCAGCATCCCTCAAAGAATCACTCACATCAGTGAGGTCTTTCTAAAATTAAGAAATCAGGGCAGGTTTCTAGAGCTACCAACCAACGTGTGGTCCCTACGGTAACTCCAAGCAGAGCACCGTGTCCACTGCAGGCTAGGTGTGAGGTGCCAGCTGTGATGCATGGCGTGACCACGGGTGTGGAGCACACCTCCTGGAGAACCTCATCCCCTGGCACCCCAGCCACACGGCTACAGCTCTGGAAGCCTCACGTGGGGAGGGCAGCAGCAGAGGCCTCGCCGGTTAGGAGGTCTGCAAAGATCTGTGTTGAGTTGCAGCTCTTTCACCTCGTTGTTTATGAGCAATAGCTGAGTTCAGTTATTTCACTCAACAAGACCTAGTGTGGCCGTGCGTGGGCACTAGCTTTAAGTTCTTGGTCTCGGATAAAGAAAATTCTTACTGATGTGTCAGGATGCACACGTGGCTGCTGAAAGAGTAACCTCAGGCTAATCATCATAAAGCACAAATAAGAAGAGCCACGTTTTAAAGATTTGAGTGCATACTTATTTCTACATTATTTATTATTATTTCTACATTATTTCTACTATTTCTACTGATTTTGCAAAACTTTCCTGTGTGGTCCAACCAAACTGACGTGATTACTTTCAGCTGTCAGTGAGAACTAATAGGTCTTATACAACTTAAGCACAGTAAGCCTGGCCATTATTTTACTCTGAAAATTCAAAGATTTCTTACTGTTACTATTACTATTGCTCCATTACTTGTGGAAAACAACTCCAACTATAAGGAAATAATTATGAACAAAGCCCAGTTAATTATACAAGACATCTCAGCTGCCCTAATTAAGGATCCGTTCAATACTGTTCACTTCGTAATTTTTTTTTTAATTGTGAATAGATTTAGTGGAAGGCTGGCTAATAAACAAATAATGAGATTGGTGGTCCAGAAGGAATCCGATTAATAAAATTATTCGCCAATTATTTATTTCCTCTGGTTTATATCATTCGTCCCTCCGCATTAGAACAGGAATAGAAGAATAGATATTGCACTGGTTTCACCGCCAGTGTCCTTTCCTGTCACAACCGTCCTACAGTCCTGAGTCTGAGGGTTAAAGCTTTACTCATGCAACCATGATAAAATGGGGGAGCAATTCAGAGTTGCAGCAAAAAAATTCAGAGATGCAGCAAAAAGTCACATGCAGGTAGATTCCTGGGTCTACACAAGGCTTACAGACTTAGCTGCAAGTCCTCACCTTGCATAAATACAACGTGGACGGACTCCCTGCTCAAACATGCTCAAAATGGTTAGGGCTGGGAAAAAACCAGTGAGTCAAGCTATAGCTCTGGTCCCACAGCAGACATCCCCACCATTTCCCCGGGAGAATTTACATAGTGTGCTCACCTCCAAGTGCAGTGTCCAGAGCCCAGAAACAGGGTCACGAACAGAACACAGTTCCTGAAACCAGCCCCTAAAGATTCCTGGAGGGCATTGGCGGAGCCGTGTCTGGGGGGAAGAGCGGGCACACAGACCAGCCCTGCAGGCAGGGTGCGAGGGGCAGCACTGGGGGCGACGCTGGGAGAAGGAGGAGGAGGAGGAGTGTCTGGTGTGAATGCCTGCAGCTGAGTCCCAGCAAACCCTTGTGTGTTACCACCAGATCAGCAATGGGTGACTGCAGTTTAAACAGGAAAACAACTTGACATGCATTTTAAGCTGCAGTCTGCTAACCTCATATTTTGATATGAAACTGAAGCAATTTACTTCCTTTTTACTGGATTATAGAAGGAACTCAAGCATAATGCTTCTACCCTTGTATGATCGATACTTTAACACACTTATAAATAATTAAAATTCTGCTCACAAAATTAACCACCTCTGAAGAGGCATAATTGCTCAATACAGCTCAAAAGAAAAAACATTTAAGGAAGTAAGATGTTTCTTTGCATTTTTAGAAGTTTCTAGTAGCTTGCTAGTATAGCTGAAAAGCTACACTTTATTTTTCAGTGTAGTATATCAACTGTCATTTACTTACTAGTTTTTCTTCCGTCTGTGGCACCATAAGAGGACTTGGCATATGACTGTTTAATCAGTCGAAAGCCCATGCCGTGAGGACTGTCTCATTAGTCATGCCTCCTAGAAATGAATCTCTTTCAAGAGGAAGGGTCTGAACTGATTTAGGAGTTAGTGTAAGTCAGTATTTTTCAGGATTGGTGGATACAACATTACACAATATTCCCAGTGCTAACACCACGGTGCTCCTGCTGACACCTCTTCACCAACGTTGCTTTTAAGTATCGTAAAGAGGACATACATCTTACTGCTAATTAATATCGTATGCTATATTCACTTACCTGCATTTGATTAGATGAATTATCAAATTAGATAATAATCTTCAAAAACATGTCTCATTTTTACAATTTGTGTCTTGTTTTCTGAATGAAAAGGAAATAGAGAGACCTCAAATCTCTGCCTAGGGACCACAAACTTACGGTGCAGTTCTGAATCCAACTTTCTTTTTCTAAGTGTTATTCTATGTGTTCTAGTAAGTTTGAGTTACGATATCGTGGCCAAAAATGACAGTTAGTATCGAACGGTAAAATCTACCAATTTCTTTAAAAATTTCAATGAACAGAGAGCAAATGTGCTCCCACACAAGGATCAGTGGCTCAGAGCATTGCCTTGTGTCTTGGAGGCTCAAGTGATATTCCAGGCAGTGCTGGGAGGATTATGGGGCTCTCCTTTCTATCTTGGGGCTGTCTGGGAGCAAAAGGACTAGTGAAGGGCAGACCCACTCATACAACATTATCCTTGATTTAATCAAAATTAATGAATTTAGATAAGAATATATTTATCAAGCAATAGGTGAATTATTTTATCAAATATATTCAAGGCAAAATTTTTATACCTATGCTTAACAGACTGAGATAACATGGCTCAGGGCTGGTAAAAACAAAACAAAACAAAACAACAAAATCTCACTTGGTCTTTTACGCAGCTACTCAGGGCTGAGCAGATCCATAGCTTGCTACCAGTGGCCGAGCTCTGTTTGTAAGCTGTTTGCGTTGAATTAGCACTGGCCTCATTTCCACTTCCATAAGGATGTTAACACCTTTGCTGCAGCTACCCTAATTGTAAAGTTTAATGGAAACTTCTCAAGTGTGAAACACAAACTTTCAGCTCTGAAATTGATTGTTCCCATCAAGACCATGCCTATGGGAGAGGTATCGTTCCTGTGAAGAGAGCTTTCAGACCATAGGTGTTCAAATCAGATAGAGTGACTTGAGGTTTTTTGTGGATTTTTTTTTTTTTTTGTGGTGATGGTGTGGGTTTTTTTAATCAGAAGTACCAGAAAGGTTTGAAACTATGAAACCGTAAAAATACTTCCAGAATTTTCCATTACCTACTACAAACCAGCCCTAAGGAGAGACTCTTTGTTTACCTTTCATGGATCCTTTGAGCTTCCTCTTATTTCCTTAGCTTGTGTCAGTGCTGGAAAATCTTTGACCAACGTAATTTTGAAGTGTTCTCTGGCTCTTTACAATCATTTCTTTAAAAAGCATGAAAGTATATCTGAAAACAAATGCTGGATTTCAGCAACCTCTTGTGTAGCCTAGTAAAATAGCAGGAAGAATAACATGTAATTAACCAGATTGACTTCAACTCAAGTATGTTAACAAGCTTCATCATTACAAATTTAAATAGATGTTGTAATGTTATAGTGTGCAAACTTATGCATTTCTTTTTCCAAAGTCTAGAGGCAGAATAAATAGTTGCCAACACAGCCAGAAAGTCCAGGCAGACTTACAAGTAAGGAACTCTATCACTTATGTGAATGCTAAGAAAGTAGCTGTCTTTATACAATTAAAGTTCAAGGTTGCATCTATAATAGGTTTTTCAGCTGTATTTGAAAGTAGATTTAAATTGTTACTCACCCCTAACCTTGTTAGAGATTCATGATGTCGAGTATGTAAAGCAGAACAGACTGAACGGGTTATAATACATTTACTGAAGGAAAAGAGTCTTGTAGCTAGAGAGAATATTGTGCAGGGAAACTACAGCGGTTTGGAAAAGCTGCTTTTTGTGAGAGGCACATTTCTCCTACACCATCTGAATTATGCTTAAGAGAGAATTCTTCGGAGAGACAGTCATGGCCATTTACCAGTTTTATAAAGATGTTTATTTTCTATCCAGCCAAGAAATTAAGCAGGGAGCTGAATTTTTAGACTTAGTTATGAAATGGGTCTTTGTCTTTCGATCCAGCCCTGGTAAGGATATGGGAAAGGATTTTCCTTCAGTAATTCAGATAGTTTTAAAAAAAAAGATGTGATTACCAACTGGTGTTCTCCATTATAGCCTCTGGGCCCAGAAATGCAGCAAATTCTTCCAGGCATCTTTGGGAGCTCCTGTGGAATAGTGATATGATTGGAGTTGGTTTTGCTTTGATTACAGGATGTTTCTCACACTGTTCATCAAATAGAAAATGATATGGGAGCTCTAAGTGAAGAGAATAGAGGGATCAAGATTCCGTTTTGTTTCAGGGCTTACAGAAAAGGAGATAGAAAAGAGAAAAAGCAGAAGGAAAAAGGGAAATGCCAGCAGGCCAGCCTAGCCATTTAGAGTGGCACAAAGAAAACAAGAAAAGAGAAAGAGGTCTTTGAATGGGTAATATTAAGTAATGGCATAATGCCCAAATATTTGCAATGTTTGCTTCCAAGTACCTGGCAAAATCATGTTCCCCATTACAAAATAATGCCAGGACACGAGGCCGTGATTCAGCCGCAGTCCTCTCCGGCTCTTTTCACTGATGAAATACTTCTGTGGCAGCTCTGCAAATTCCACTGTCCAAGCCTTCACTTCCAGGAGAGGCTGAATGGTATCTCTTGAAATTTTCCAAATGTCATTTTGACATTCCAAATTTCTTTTCATTTAGAAACTCTGAAAACAGATGGAGATATTTAAATCTCCTAAAGGGCTATTCTCACAGCATTTTCAGGAAAGTCAAGAATTTGAAAACCCTGCTACACCTATGTACATTTTACACTGTACCCATCACATGGCTTTTAAGCACTTCCAAAGCTCTTGAGTACTTTGTGACCACAAGGCTTGGTAAGTCTCCCGTATGCTTATCTTATTTTCAAAAGAGGCCAAACCTTTTGAGAGTCACTTCTTCCTAAAGAAGTTTCTGTCTCACAAATCATAGACCTGACATAGCCTATCAGACGCAAGTTCACCGAAGAAACCTTGCAGTTCCAAGTACGTTAACGGTATACAATGTTATCACTGCAAACTGATATTTGACTGCAATCCTTATTTGCCTATGAATTTCACCACAAAGAACAGTTGTTTAGCTTTTTTATGTCTTTATATATATATAAATATATATATATGTATGAGGCTACAGGTTGATGAATTCATAAATTGTAAACTATATTAAATACACTGAAAATTGACTGATGATGAGTGCTGCTCTTCTAGGCTAATTTCTCTTCTAAACCATGATATGAAAATTCCAGCTAATGGGCTCGTGACAAGACTAAACAGGGGTAATAGCAGACTTAATCAAGAAAACAAATGGGATTCATTAAAATCTGGCACTCGGCAGATAATCTTTGGAGAGTTCTCACCTCAATCTACGTGTCCCCATCAAAAAGAAAAAAAAAATTAGAAGTCTTCAGCTGTTTTTATCTCAGGCTGTTGAGCCAATTGAGGGGAAATTCATGATCAAAAAATACTAGACACAGTTAACTTCAAACTCCCTGTTCCATGTTTTAGAAGATGTATCCTCTTTCCAACTCTTTTTATACTCTTTATCACAGTCTTAACAGTAAAATGTTAACTAGAATTTTCTTCTCACAGTTGAGAAGACAAATTGGCTAGTTTTCACATTTACCTGTAACAGGTAGCTTAAGACACTGTCACAGTACTTAAAGTATTTCTTGGCAAATACTACTAAGAAAATACATATAAATGTCTTTACATACGTATGTATTACATTAACAGCCTACACAGCCAATATATTTATATATAGGTCGAATACAGACACATTCACACACCTACCCTGGATTGTGCACTTTTGCAAGCTGAAAGGCTGAAGTGGAAGCCAAATGCTATCTCAGGTTTCAGAAATACTCTATCTACAATGAATGAAGCCAACTCCCTGAATATAAACATACTCAAAATTCAGTTTCAGTAGCAAGGACAATCAGGGCAGCAACAAAGGTTTCTTACCTGCCTCCCAAAATGAGAAGCAGGCAGTCAACCACTTCAAGGATGAGTATGACGACAGTGGATCCTTGTGCGCCCCTCCAGGGAAACCTGC
>VZSC01008735.1:235150-296537 GCA_013398225.1 Steatornis caripensis
CCTGCTCTAGGCTAACCTGCTTTAGCAGGGGGGTTGGACTAGATGATCTGTAGAGGTCCCTTCCAACCCCTACCATTCTATGATTCTATGATTCTGCAGCTCTGCCTCCCATAAAAAGGAAGAAAACTTAGAACTTGATTATCACTCTCCTCCGACAGCTATCATCTTGTTAAAATAGGCATAAAATTACTAGATAAGCAGGTAACGCCCCCGAATCAGTAACCAAACATTTTAGTCAACATCACTTTCTCAACAAAAGTGGTAAAACAACTTTTGAATTGCAAAAGATACATGTCCTGTGTTGATCTACCTTGAAGAGCAAGACAAAAATAAATGTTTCTGGATTGGTTTATTTGTTCACTTCTCCTTGAAACACACGTCATCTACTTTCTCTGAAATCAATGTAACCTACCTGAGCTCTCTAGAGGCCAAATGAAGACCTCACTGATGCCAGTGGAAAGACTTTTGATGGTTTTGGTACGTTTGGGATCAGGAATTGCTAAGTATATTTAACCTGTTCTGTAATTTCCCCTTTTTGCAAAGACACTTCTGCGTTTTGCTAACACCTCAAGTACCGCTGTTAAAAGATGGTATTATCTACCTTCTCTTCCCTGCGCTTGCAGAAAACCTGACTCCTAGTTTATTTGCTCTCATTTGGTTCACTAATACTTTGTTCTGCAAAAGCTTATTTACTCTCCCTACCACCTCCTAATTACTTTAGGAAAGTCATATTGTTTTCTCATTATGTTCTTCTAGCTTTGTTCTGAGCAAGGCATGTTTTCTGTTAAAGTGTCCAAATTCTTTTCAGGTGGCTGCACCCTCTGCTGTGTCTGGCCTTACACAGTGTCTAAATTTGCTAAGGCAATTTGAGTATTATCTGATTGCTAATTAATGTCCTATAATAATTCTGACCTTTAAAAATTGTCTTCTAGCACTGCTGTTTCAGAGGCCCGTTGTGCATATGCTTGCCGGTTTTTTTTCGTTAAATTTTTCCACCTACGACTCCTGCTGTCAGAGAGGTCCCAGCTCACTTAAGTGTTGCTGACAGAGCTTGGGAATAGCCCTGGCTGGCATTTTAAAGTCTGGTTTAAGGAATTTTTTTTTCCTCCTCTGTTTGCTTTTAAGGCTTGATTATCTCTGTTACTCTTGCAGAAAACATTCAGAGAGAGGAGCTGTTTGCAGTGTCAGAGAATGCTGCAAAGCTGGCTCCTTGGAAAGCCACAGCCACACGTGAGCCCTTCCCCTCTAGGTCAGCAGGTCCAAACATGTGTGGATCAAGAGCAGGAAAGGTAATGACCACCTGAAAGCTGTGGGTGAGCAGCAGAGTCCATGCTTAAGTTCATTTGAGAACCACCATTAACAGCCCCACCTTTCAGAGATGGCTTTCTGCACAAATTCAGGAGACATCCACGGGACATAAACAGTTCTCCAACTCCAAGAGACGACCCTTACCCTTTGCGTGACTACGTATATAATCCTTCTGCAGATACAGTTATTGACTCTCTATCTAGCCCATATTCTTCCCTGATGAATATTAACAATATGGGAATGGTTGTGAAAGGTTTATTATGTGAGAATAAAATGAGAATCTTCCTTTGGGGTAGAGTCATCTGGCGGGTACAGGTGTCCATGCAGCAGTTCATACTCCTGTAGTCACAAGGATACGTGATACCCTAACTGGCCTTATCAGAAACCTTTTCGTATTTTTGAGATTAATCCCTAAAAGGGAAACAACGCACCAAGTCAGAAACCACCTTAACAGTGCTGCTGCGATCCCAGCTGAGAGGAAAGGCTCTCTTTACACCTTTCTTTCCCTTCCCAACACTCTGAAAAGGAGGGTCCAGAATAACAAGATGCTTTCCCAGAAGTCTTGTATATAACCCACTTTGGTGACTCATGAACAGCACACAACATGAACAGCACCTCACCCCTGTTTTACACGTGGGAAAAACCGAATAGAAGAGTGGAGTGACTTACCAAGGCTAGGAAGAGCTTGTGTTTTGGAGCTGGGAGAACGCAGCAGACACTGGTGCCGCTCCACCCTGAGGTGGACCCAGAGACGATGCTGGCACATGGCCTCTCCCACTGACCAGGGAGCTGCTGGTAGCCGTGAGATCCTTTTGTGCCCATCAGACGTTTCCCCATATAATCACCAGCGGTGTTAAGGTCTTTCCAAGCAACAGAACAGCTGGAGCCAATGTTTTCACATATTGCAAAAAAGAAGCAGGGAAGACTGGCATAAGGGACAAGGATATCTGCAGGGGAAAATGGCTGCTGAACTAAAAAGTGGGACAAGATATCATCCCAGTGATAAAGTTTTATATGCATTTATGTTGTCAAGGTCATAAACTTGGAAACAGACACAAACTTTGTTACAAAAATAATAGCAGAGATTTCTCTTTTTTAAGACCTCCAAAACCACAGTGAAGACTTTCTCATGGTCTTGCAAAGCCATCTTTTATGAACTTAACGTTGGAGGTTTCCTGTCACACAGTTTCAAAAACGGTGAGGACTTTCAAGGGTTTTGCTTGTCACACCACCAGCATTCAGTGAATGATCTGAGGCATGTTTTACAGCTGTCAGAAATCTGTACCTGTATGACACAGCACAAAACAGAAGCAAGCTGTCCCTAAGAGAGCAGCTGCAACTGTATTCACCTGAAAATGGAGAGGGTACGTGAGTAAAAAGAGAAATATTCCAGAACATGGAAAAGACAGCAAAGGATGTTGACCCTTCCTGTAGTTTCACTAAGGATGTCAACATGTTATCAAAGCTTAAGGAACAGAAATAGTTCCTTCTTACTCCCAAGATATTTCTATGTTTTTGTTACCGATTGTGAACACAGTTATCTAAAACCACAATGAACGAGAAAGTGCGTACACGTAGCACACATCAAACATACACCTGGGCAGCTTTCATAGCTTTTGGGTTTTGCAAACACTTTCTTTCTTCAAAATTCTTTACTAGAGGTGCAAAATGCATCTACCAGGTAAAGCCAGTAAACCTGGTTATGAAGATATTACATAGGAAAAAAACCCTCGTAACAGAAACATCAAGATAGGAATTATGGTACTGACAGAGGGAGATTGTGTTGGGCAAAACTACCTTGGCCTGATTCTGATGTGCAGATACAAAAGAGGTATTTTATCCTGATAAGTCAGCACATAGTGCAGCATACCCAAGAGGAAGGGCAGAGAGCACTGATTGTTAACACCCGCTGAACGTGACGGAACCTCCAGTAATCGGACACTTGTGGCTCTTTACTGGCTACATGAGAGAAAGTAAATAAATAAGTAAAACCCAAATAAAAAAGCCAGACTCACTTCTCTGAGAAACACCAGGAAGCGAGATGGTAAAAAGGATGAAGCTCTGTCGGTGGCTGGTGCATGCCTCACGCCATGCGCTGCATCTACTGATGAAAAAATCCCTACAGTCACAAACCCCACCCCTTCACTGGCCGCCCGGTTTCTTTAAACTGGTTTCCCGCACATTCTCATTTTAACCAGTTTGCACTACACAGATACACGGATAGTTGTGATCCCTAGCTAGTGCTCACAAAGAGGTGCCAGAGCGATCAGCCGCACCAGGGGACTTTAGCACTGCACAAAGCTGCTGAGTGGGAACAGCGAAGAACGCGCTCAGCTTTCAGGAGTTCCTTGTTTAACTTCAAAGCTTAAAACTGCTGGGTTCATGCAAATCCGGCGTGACTAGAAGAGAAATCAAGGCCAAAAACTGCAGCCAGGCTTGACCATAACGTCTGCTGCTGATCTCCATCCTGCAAACAGATTACAGATGCGTACGTTAATAACCAACACCCAGACTAATTTGAAGAGTGACTGCTGATCTCAGAAGCACGCAGAGACTTTCTTCCTTGCTGCTCTGGAGAGGGCTGGGATATGGCATAGACCTGATCCTGCAAAGACTCTTCCATGAGCGACTTTTATCACACGCATAGATCTCCCACCTGCAGGAACAGCTGCATTCACAAATATTTGCAGTTATCAAACAAAAAACGTGTAAAATCTAAGTGTGTTGCATCTGTTTGAAATAAAAGGTCTCAGCATAGCAAAAAAAATCACTACTCGACTATTAATCTAGAAGTTGCTCTGCAGTGTCTTGGTTTTGCGGGGCAGGATCAAAACACCTACTAGATACCACTGAGACTAAAGTGGGCGCATTAAATGCGCTGGGTTTCGTGGGGGTGGCAGGATGATGTGTTTAGCCACATTTCTGCCTGAGTAGGGAAACTGTAGAGTACTGAGATCTGAAGTAAAAGCGACTGGAGCCAACGTGCTGTTATCTTGAAGCGGGAGGTAATCCTTCTCTGTGTCTGTGCCCCCGTGGCAGCAGGGTCCGCAGCTGGTGCTGCCCTCCACACGAGCGTCGCGTAGCTCTCAGCGGTAGGTGCCTCTTGGCCTTGCTGTTAAGTCGTCCTTCAGGCGATGATGGCAGGCATTGAGCTCTTCTGTCAGACTGTTCCCCAGCAAAGTTTTAGTGAATTATTAATTTTCTCTGCCTTCAGTTTTCTACCTTTGGATCACCTGTTAGCTTAAATAAAGTGCATGCCAGGGCTCTCTCAAGAGTGGAGAGAGGCTAGAAGGAAGCAGACACCTGCCTGTCTGACAGCTTTGCAAAATCTCACCCAGTTTTCCTTCCTGTAGCTGGGGTTGGAGGGTGCAGAAGGAGAAAGAGATAAAGTTGTCCTTCGACATTTTACGTCCAAGCCTTACTGTGATAACCTTTACAGATAATTTTCCCAGCAGGTGTTAGATATTTCTTGCGAGCATTTTGACAGTGAAACATCATTAAGTGTTCCTGACCAAAGTAATTTGTTACAAAAGTTTTTGGAGGGGTGGAACCAAGACAAATTAGCCTCAGGATTTTAGAAACAAAGACGACATGTTCTTTTTGTACTAATCCTATTACTGTGGATATCCTTTCTAGCATATTTGAAAGCAGCTTCACTTGTGCTGAACTTACTGTCGTACATTCAAGATGCCCTTTCTCCAACTTTTCGAGAGAGAGAACTGCAAGCAATTACCACTGAAAATATTTTAAGGATTCTGCAACCATTCCTGACTGTTTCAAAAGATGCTTTTCCGACAAGATTAAATTAAATTTTTTTCCCAGATTTCTGGTAAAGTTCAATTCAAATAGTAGGATTAATCCTACCATTTCATAAACAGTAGCATCGTGAAGAACAAATATGATTTCCTTGTTTTGAAGTCCTACTTGTTGATCTCAGAAGGCTGCAATCTTAAAAAAGTCGGAGGTTTTTCTTGGTTTTGGTGGTGGTTTATTGTTTTTGTTGGTTTGTGGGGTTTTTTCAAAACAAAAAGTGTCCTTGAAGAGGCAAATTTGCATACACATGCCGTCCCACAATGATTCCTAGAGCAAAGCGGCGGCCCTCTGACCATGCTCAGCATGGCACCCTCTGGCACCCAAGCAGAGCAGCTTTCTTACAGCCATTACCAGCGGGCTAGGCCAAACTCAGCTTTTCAGACAACAATCACGTGCTCTGGAACTGCAGAGCTTCTAATCTACAGGGGAGAAGTCTCGGCCTTGCTCCGCACCTGCCCTGCACACTCACCCCCTCACTGCCCAGCTTTTCTTTCCCTTCCCTTCCCTTTCTGTTGATCTAATGCTTTCTCATTGCCCCCTTTCCCATCCCTCCTCTCCCACCATGGTCAGGCTAGCGTGCTGCCGTGATGCCCGCGCCATGCTTCGTCCATCCTGCCCCCCGTTTCAAGCAGGAGCTGTGCTGAGCAGCAGAGCCCTGCCATGGTCAGTGACAGCCCAAAGCATTAACAGCTCGTGCCGGTGCATCCCCACTCCGATGCCAGGGAAGTCTGGCAGCATCACTGTAAGGCTGCGGAGCTCCTGAAATGCCACTGTACAGTGTTTTGTTTTGTTTTATAATGGCGCCATTTCACACTCTGATGCAGCTGACTTAACATGCTATATTTCACTTTTCTTAATTAGATTTTGCTCATTATTGCCAGCACCTCCGAAAGCAGGAGCGGCACAGCACTGCCGCGTGCGGCGTGCCCCAGCAGCCGCGTTGCAGCGCTGTCAGCCCGCAACTGGCAGAGCAACGCCAGCCGAGGGGAGAAACCCCCAGACGAAGGGAGAAATCCCCACCTGATGCCTCGCTCTAGCTGCGACTGCCGACACGCCTGCTCCCTCTGCTAAAGCAGCCCCAGATGCTGGGATGGTGGTCTGTACCCTCACAAACTGAAGGAAGGAAGCGTGTATTTTATACGGAGGAAGGAGATGTGCAGCCGAGGAGTGCGCTAAAGGCACAGGCACCAGGGAGAGACGAGGGCTCGCTTGGCTGCAGACTTGCGAGTGCCATGGGTCTCCATCCTCATCCCACGTGCCAGGTACCCTGCCCCTGCCTCCGCTCTCAGCACACCTTCTCTTCCCCCTTCCTGCCCTCCACTCGCTCAGAATAAAAGGGAGTATTTTTTAGAGGAGTGAATTATCTGATACTTATCTCTGACTCCAAGGCCTGTAGGTGCAGTATCCAGCTCCTGAAGCCCCTGAACCTGTAGGAATTTACAGCAGCAGATTGACAGTGAGTTTTTTCTGCAGGTTGTTTATATTATTGTAAGCTGCTTAGGAGGAAAGCTTTAACAGAACACTAGATAAAAATAAAATAGGTTTTAAAAACTCCAGTAACTCTTTTTTCTTAACTTGTTCTTGAGCAAAAAATGTGAGCCCTGGGAAAGCACCTGAAGGCACTTTCACAAGGAACTAGCACAGAACGCAGCAGAGCACAATGGGCAAAACGACCTCCGCTCAGCTTTTGGCAACAAAAACCCCACCGAAAGCCTAGGGGAAGAGCAGAACGTGGGAAGTGAGGTCAGATAACGAATTCTGGCACTTGGGAATGTGAATAAATAAAGAGTCCCTGCTTTTTCTACCAGTAGGATCCCATATCCTGCAGTATTATGTATCTTAATAGCTATTGATTTTTTCTATATTCTGCTGACAGCTAGAGAGAAATTTCATTCAAATGAAATACTCACAAACTTGCTGGGAGTTACCATGGGTGAAGGAATGACACAGGGTTGGAAAACAGAATATTAAACAGAATATTCCCTTTAGCATTATGCTGAGGTCCCATTTGGCAAAGAAGGACCATCGGCAACCCTAACGAAAATTATTCAGGCTTAAGGACATAAATAGAACAGTTGTCTCTCCTCTATGGTGACACTGAACTGCCATCTTTCTGGGGACAAGTGCATGTCTACCAGTCACTTAATACATCCTTATCTGAACCAAAGGCTGGTCCTGTTGCGAGAAGGGCAGCACAATGAATCAGTAACATAAATTCTCCCAGGTGGTGCCAAACGGCAGCTCGTGCTGATGCCTTCCATCACCATCCTGAGCAGAGGAGTTCAGAGCCCATGAAAATATTCTCTTCAACTCCCTGTCCAGAAGGTGCAATGTAAACACGGGGGCTGCCGTCAGATAAAGAACAGGACCATTGCTTGGCATTTATGGCAATCCTAGGGAAATGAAACTCTCACATAGAAGAGAACTGAGAATTGAGGTGTGACTCAGCCTGTCCCATTGGATGACACCAAAGCAGAAAGCAATTTGAATGAACAGTTCTAATCCCGTGCAAGTAGAGAACATGTGGAAAGGGCAGTTTTCTTCTTCCCACTGCTGGCTAATGGGGACAGAGCAAGCAGGTTTCCTTAAGTGCCTCCCACCAGCCTGGAGGACAAAGGTTTTTGCCAGGCAGGGAGAAGACATCAGTTGGCCTGAGTCAAGCCCCAGCAGGAAGTTTCCCTGCAAAACACAGGATTTAAATTAGTTATTTGCATTTCTCATAGCTAAAGGAGATACTAAGAGGGAGAGAGAAAGAGAAACCTGGGAAGAGCAGGCAGCTTCCTTGGACAGGAATCACAAACACAACAGCAAAAGGGCAGCTGAGTTCTCGTGCAAAACATGGTATAAAGCCTGGCAATTCTCAAAGGGTAAAAATAACTCAGAGCAAATTCACAACTCGCAGCAAATTGAGCAGCAGCAATTCAGAGTGTACTCAATGAAAGAGTGCATTTCTTCAGTATAGCCTCTAATAATTTAGCATATTAGTTGCTGTATAATAACAGCCTATTTCCTTATTGACAGCATGCTTAGCTAGTGTAGATAATTAAGATTAACTAATCAAGCTCTTAGTCATTCTTCTAAGAGAAAAAGACAGGTATGAGACAGCTTTTAGTGCCACCTTGTTAAACCAGGTAATAAGGATGAGTGCTAAGCTGACCTGTAACATTGTGCCAGCAGTGACCACTCTTTGTCCCCGTGCACGAGGCAGCTGAGCTTGTAATTAGAGTGGTCTTTGGGATGCCCTCGTGCTGTGCTGCAGAGGGGAAGGCCAAGAAACTGTGGAGAAGCAGAAGGGAAGAGATGCGAGTGGGAACAGAGCACGAAATGGATGAGGGAGATCGAGATGCAGAGAGCCAGAGAGGGGGTCAGGCTGGAAAGGGAAAGCTATAGAAAACTCAGGAGAAGACAAAGCTTTTGGTCCTGCTACGTTGCCTTGCTCAGCTGGAGAATTGGAGATTGAGTATTTACAGTGTTAAAGCTTGTTTTCAAGGTAGAGAGGCAGAGGAGCGTCAAGGAAAGGGAAGTGTTCCTGTGGTGCAGGAGCTCAGGGCAATAGATGTAGCCCACAAATACAGAATTGTGGTTTGGGTTATAGTCCCGGGGATGTTGGCTACTGCTCCATTCTAATGTAGTGGACAGGGACAGTTGAACAGAATGGTAAAATGCAAGCAGCTGAGCGTTGGTAGTTCATACTGAAAGTTTTGATCTCGGCACAAAAAGTAAGTAAAGCTCAAAGACTCATTGATCCCTATCATACTGTCAGCCATCCAGTCTATCAGTCTGGCTGTCAGTGTTTGTGAAAGAATGAGAGTCCCCTTCCTTCAAAGCGACAGCACAAAAATTGAATCCCCCTGCTTCTGGGCAGGTGTGAGGTGAATCGGTCGTGTCCTGGGTTGAGTATCTTCTCAGGCCCTCCCCAGCATCCGTGATCAAACAGGGGGAGGATCAGGGGAGCCAACAGCTGTTTTCCCTGGCGTTGCCCTACACGGTGTGGGCGAGAACAAACTTTTGACACCCGCATGGGTACAGATGGCTCCCTGCTTTCTTCAGCAGCGTCCCCAAACAAGCACCTGAAAACAGGCTCTGACCTTTTGGTTATACGCAGCCAACTTGCCCGCTCTTCTAGCTGCTGCTGCTGAGTTTCCCCAAGCAATCTCTAAACTTAAAATAGGAGTGATTTTAAAAGAAAATGGGTTCATCAGGTCAGTAGTAGTGTAATTCTGGAAAGGGTATGAAAGTGAGGAAGTAATGATAATGCATGAATCGAAGGGCTGATATAATTTGCCACGGCTGCATTGAAGTAAGAAATTGTAAATAAAACTTCCTGTCTGGCTGGAACATAATGAGTTCCCTACCTTTTAACAGCGCCTGCAAAATAAATTAAAAGAAAACACATACTGCTTTTCTTCTCTTGCAGATAGTATCTATTTATTAAGGTAAAAAGAACAGTGACAGAGAGTACTGCTTCTGCACAACAATACTTGCATTAACTCTGAAGTTCTGGCCAATGCCCAAAGACGAAGAAAGAAAGGGGAATGATGCTGGCATGGGAATAAAGTGATCTGAAATTGCCACTGACAGTAAAATAGGGAGAGTGATGGGCAGTAAAGGCTTGTCCCTGCCCTTCTCATAGACTTTCTTCTGCTGAAAGGAATGGTGATTTTAGAGAGGGAGAGGATATCTGAAGGCAATTATTGTTTCTGTGAAAGAGGTATTACTATTAGTGTTTAACTGCATCCACTGCTTTTATAACTTCTTAGTGCTTCAGTAAAGGTTTTGTCCTTGCTGCTCTGAAATTTTAGAGGGGACTTGCGAGTGCAGGAAGCCCAAGAAAGGAAAGTGAGCAGCGGTGAAAAATGAGCAATGTTAATAGGACACCCAATAAAAATGTCCATAGCCAAAAGGAGTCAAGCTCAAGAAGTCCACTAAAGGGCACGCAATAGCTGAGTTCCTGGAATTTGCGGTAATTACACAATACGGCTTATAAAACCGCACTGAAGATATCCTTTACCTAGTTGGTGACGCAAATGTATAGCACCAAGCTTCTGCGAAAGGGGATATGGCTAAAAGCAAGCCATCAATGAGAAAGGAAAAAAAAAAAAGACAAGGACGGACTTTTACCTACATACAACAGGCTTCTGCACAGCTACTTCTCGTTCCCTTAAACCTCACCACAGGCGGGGACCCTATGTCAACCAACCGATCAAGGCCTCTGTGAACTACACACTGAAATGCTTCTATTTCTTATCTAGAGAACAAGATGGAAACTATGGTAACAGAGACAGACCTGGTGAATTCCATCAAAGCCTGAGAAGGTAACTCAGTCTACCTCCACCTAGACCCCTTGCCCTCTCTGCTAGAGCTCCCAACCAGAGGGGCACTTCTCGTGACAGTACGTATGGGAGTATAAATAACTCTTACGCAGCCACAAGCCACTGCACAGTTATTACTCATTTTCACACTTGCTGTGCTTGGTCTCCTAGTTTGAAGGCATATGCATCCCTCATTTCAGGATATAACTCTTAAAAGTACATATCACTTAAGCTGTTACCCAGAAACGAGTAATCCAAAGCATTGGGATTTTGGGTGGTAATTTTAGCTCAACCTGCTACGTTTACCTTAATTCGTGTTTATATGAAACACGTCTGGAAGTTGTGCCACTGTTGTAACTTATAACTTCATGTAAAACACATTTAAAATACAGAGAACATTTCTGAATTTACTGCTTTTATAGACAAACATCATCTAAAGTTTTGCAGATTTTCTTTCTTCCAAAACAACTGAGAGAAATTCAAAAAATAGTATAGGAAACTTACCTCTCCGGCACTTTTCTTTCCCCACAGGAAGTACGGCAATTTTTGTAACACACTCAAAGACAATTTACTGTGGCACGACTTAAAAAGTAAAGCTCATTTTTACAGCATATAGGTTTTTTGCAACACGGTAGAATTCCTGCACGTTTGACAGCACAACGAATAGCGTACAAAATACCGTGTGGATTTAAAGTGACCAGAAGCAGAGACTAGCTCGTCATTGTCTTTCCTTTTGTTGCAGAACCCAAATCCTTTTCTTCTAGGGGCTGGAGTAGGGTGTTTGTGAGTTTCAAGTGAGAAAATAGGTCATCTATTCCAATGAGAAAGGGACACATTTTGGCTTGTTTTGTTTTCTCACAGTCAGTAACAAAATGCATCCTGAGCTTAAAAGCAGAAAGCTTAGTGAGGTCAGAAGTAAATGAATCCCTGTGCCGTATTTCTGCCATTTGTTTTTCCAGTCTGATTTTTAACTCAACTTTCAAATGTTACAAAGACGTTCTTATTGTTACCCAAAAAAAAAAAAAAAAGGCCTACAGCACGGCAGGGCACTGAAGATGGTGCGAGTCTGCTCTTCTGCGTGGAGCGAAGCTCTGGGCTGTCCCCAGGCTCCGGGAGGCTGCCCACGCTGCGGCTCGATTCGGCTGGATCCTGGCTCCCGCCAGCATCGGACAAGGGCTGTGCCTAAGACGTTGCAACCGGCATTTGAGCGGAAGCCTGTCTAATGTACAGTTTATCCAGCAACAGGGGGTGTAGAGCAGAGCCAAGCTGTAAGCCTGCACAAAAGCTTTTTTTTAAACAAAGGGAGAGCTGGTCATCTTGAGAAGGTGAACAGCAGGGGTAGGCACATCCCGTTGTTATTAACCAAATAAATGGATGTTAAAGCATTAAGAGGAATGGAAACCAAGGCAAAGAAAGTTACAGAAACTTGTCTATATTATAGCATTGCCACTAGATCTGGGAACTTCTAGTGCTGTTGCGCTCCCATCTGCTCTATCAAGGTATCCGGCCTTGCAGCCACTCAGTCTGTGTTCGGCGCTCTGTTTAAGGTGCGTGCTAGAATATCTACTGCCCCATGGTCGTTTAGGAGCATTTGCATTGGAAGAATAGAAAAGGAAGCAACGCTTGAAGTTTAAAGGTGCAAACTAACGCTGTATTTTTTTATTTTAGGCGTATATAATGGAATATTGGAGTGTGCAGCATGGGCATCTAGGAAGCAACAATTAGACCCATTACAAAGAAATTTGGCTTGAGGCATCTGAATTTTGAATTGGCTACATAAAAATCCTTCAAAATATACTCCTTTTTAGTATCAGTATAGCATATGTTACAAATTTAACAAAGACTGAGAGAGACAACTTTCAGCACAAAACTAGCATCATCTCTTGGAAGATTTAGATATGTGATAGACTCTGAAATGAAAGAAAAAAGGAAAATCAAACTTATTTTAGGGTGGCAAACAAAATCCTAAATCGTGGTTTTGTCATGCACATTTGCTGATTAGCCACGGCTCTGGAAGTTAAGAGCTAGTGTTGGAGAAAGGAAGCAAGCAGCCAGATGCAATCTGAACTCCAGTTTCAAACGATTCCAGAACTCGTCCTCTATTATATCAGGCCATTAATACACTAACAGATGTCTTTATCATAGTAGCAGAGAGAGCAGCCTTAGGCCAGATTTTTTCTGGAGATACCAGAATCCTGTTAATTCTGGACCTCGGTAGACTTCTAAAAACACCACGCAAACTGAACGTATGGATTAGTTGCAGAAAGAATAAATGTGATCACTTCTCTCTGAAAAACAATCAATATTGCAGAAAAGGCTTGTAAGCAGAATTAAAAGGAGAAGCGATTTTCTTTAACCAGTTTTGAGCTATTGCACATTACTAATTTTCATTAGGACTTCTTATCTGCCTCTAGAACATACAGTGCTAGGTCTAGAATTAGCATTATGGCCTCTCTCAGATTTCGGGTCCCCAAACTTTTGTAGTTTACCTATATAAAAAGGAATTTATGTTTCACAGTTCTCAGATACGTTTGTTAAAAAGTTTTTCCTTGCCAGTGCCTTCACACATGCTGATGAGTGCCACCATAGTGCCATCACTGCGTCCTACCCACCTGCAGTATCAGTCCGTGTAATTTTGGCAGCGCTTGGCTGCACATGGCATGGTCAGCAGCCTTAGATACACAGCTGAATAGAAACTCTCAAATAGATCGGACTCCTGTTAAGTTGTAAGAGTTTCACCGCCTTACAGAGTATGTATGCTATGCTGTAATTACCTCTTTGGTTCATGCTCTGCCTAATTAACGTGTTTCTAACTGTATGCATAGAACTGCTCTCAAGCCCTTGATAGAGCAGTTGGATTCTCCATACAGATGTATATAAGGGGGTAGAAGGATGTATACAAAACTAGAGTAGAAAGTGCTATCAAGTTTTATATGCTGCTTTTTGCCTACACTTTTTTGTTATTTTTTGGTGTATTTTTTGTCTTTCACACATTTTAAAATGATACAGTAGTATATCAGTTATAATTGAGTGGTAAAAATTATTATTTCTCTCTTTGCTAGATGTATGGTATGTGTGAGTCAAAGCAAAGATTTGTAGGCTGTGAAGAGATAATTTAAAAGCATAATGGTTGTTAGTTAAAAGCATAAAGGTTGCTTATATTACTAAGTTTGTTTTCTTTTCCATTTTTATATTTGTCATATAATTTTTACTGTGTGTTTTTCCCCTCTGAAAGCATTTCAAAAGACATTACAATCTACTATTTTGTCTTACAAAAGGTCATTAGTCACACGAATTGTCATTCAAGTTGAACTTTAAATTCTATGGGTTTTCTGCTTCAGCCCATCAGAAATGAGACTGAAGGTGGAAATTAGAACTACTCTTTGGCCAAGACCAAAGCGAATTGTGAGGGACACCTCAGCTGGGTTTAACTGTCTGCTCAGCTGGAAGGATGCTCAAACACATCGGGCCATGGAGAAGTGTCCATTACAGCCACACCATGGCTGCACCCTCCACATCTAACCTTTGAAAGGCTTCAGCGCCTCAGCAAAGGCTGTTTAAAAAAATAACGTACACACACACGTATAAGCATTTTGAAAAATGAACATTAAGATCTAGAGTGTAAAAGGACCGACTAAGCCTACAAGAGTAGTGAAGGGATGTTACATTGTGCACTGTGCTGCCTTGGTAAGCCGGTTGACAGTTAATGATACTTGGATTTTAGGAAACTGAATGGTACTCACATAGTTTTCAGCTGTTATGGTCTCTTGCAAGAAGATCCGGTCCCGCTTCCCTGAAGTAGCAGCTACAGGCACGGGTCTGAAATGCAGAGAAGCCAGGCTACGCTATTTTCATAGCTATCATTAAAAACACAAAAACAATCCCCCACAACTTTTCTGACAGATGTTTTAGATGACAGATTTGGGGGCTGAACAGTTCTTTCATTTTGCCCTTTCTCCTCACCTGATGTCGCTTTGGCAGGTCGGTGCTGAGCAGTGGGCAGGGGACGGAGCAGCGTTACGAGGATGATGCTTGTGGGTCCGGGGGCCAGCAGGGCTGAGCCCCGGCTCGCCGCCCGTGCTCCCCAGGACGCTTCTCCTAACCGGGGCCATCTCTCACACGTGTGTTTGATGCTGCAACATTATTCTCCATCTACAGAGCTCTGCTTCATCCAGGCTGGTGTTTATTCATACTCTGGTACTGCAGTTCTCCATGTTCAGAGGCTCACCGCAGGGCAAGACAATTCTTTGTGGCTGGAATCCTCTGTTTCACTCTGAGATTTGTTTCACTCTGAGATTTGTTTCACACCATGTTGCTTGTGTACAAGTCACTATAAAAAAATGTTTGGTGGAAAATTAACGTATAAACTGTAAATAGAATTATTTACTCCCTGTTTTTATCAGTGCAGACCAACACAGTTCTTAATTGCAAAACTGACCTGGTCTCAAAGAAAAGGCCAGCTGTGTCTAATCATCCAGGGGATGGACCACAAAACATCGAATAAAGGAAAAGGAAAGTAATGCCAAAATGTTTTAAGATGTAAAATCACACAACGTTCAATGAACACTTGCCAACATCATCTCTAATTACTGCAGTGATTAAGTAGTAAAGAATTTGGTCCCAAGAGGATTGCAGATCTGAAGGAAATACGGTGCCATGTGTTACAGAATTTTTTCTTGCAAATCATTATGGAAATCCTGCTTTCTGTGGTTCTCCTAACAAACCCTTTCTTTGCGAAAACCATGCTTCATTTGTGAAGTGCAGAGGGAGTGTAGCTTGCCTGTTTCTGAAGATTTACATCTTTATTGCCGTATATTCAACTTGCCTTTTTAAAAAATCCTTTTATGTCTCTAACGAAAGAAGCATAGAAAGCATTATATATTTGCATACTGTAAGGGTTCCTCTCATCCTTGCTAAGAACACACAGAGAATAGGGGAGGGCTAGATAAAAGCATCGGGACCTTAACACAGCATGGCAATGGCCTAACAAACAGCCAGAGAAACTGCAATTAATGCAAGACCAGTTTAAAATCATAGTCCTAGGGGACACCTTAGAAGACCTTGTTTAGAAGTACTTGCATTTCTTTTTTTCGTAATTCTCTTAACCACGAGATCAAAATTTTTCCAGCTTAAAAAAACCCAAGGCACAACAAAAAACACCCTGAGACTGAATAACAAAAGCATTTGAATTGGTTTTAATTTACAGGTTATGTTTAAACTTTTTATAACTCTGGATCAAAATGTCTATTGTACAAGCAAAATATGTCTTTCACCATAGCATGCTCATGTTTATTGTGTTTTATTCTCTCAGCGGGTGTCCCTAGATATATGCTGTCTTGTAGTCTTTTCATTCAGTAAAGGAAGAGGAAAAATCCTCATCCTCTTGCAGAGCTAATATAGGAGACAAAGAACAGCAAGGGAATAACCGTGGACCTCCTTCTCTGTTTTGTCCTGATTTTTTTGCATCAGATCCATGTCTCTGTCTTCCTCCTGCCCCTTGCTACACAGAGCTTCCAAACACGCTATGGCATGTTCCACAAAGAAATATTTAGCTCTCACAAAGCACTTTTATCAGTACATCAAAGCAACACAATTATCCTCTTTTCGCTGGTGCGAAAACCAAGACTCAAACATCATCTGTATGGAATATGCACAGCAGGGAAATAGCGCTGTAAGTTCCCGGGCTATGAATGCCATACGTATACATCAGAAATGAGGTAGCAAAGAACAGGGCATTTCTGTGTGCTGTGCACAAAGAGGTCAAGAGAGAGGAGAAGGCAGAAGAGGCACCAGTCCCTAACACCCCAGGTTATAAGCTTGCTGTTGTCCTAAGAAAGACACAGAATCAGCCATTAAAAATGAAACACAAGATCAACTGATTTCAGACATAGCTTTCAGAGAAAAATATAACAGATGATTAAACGTGAGTGAGAAATGGCAACATAGGCAGTTACCGGCTGACAGATGCGCCCTGATAGCCTGGCTATGCCATGCCGCTAGGTAGATGGTAAAATGAATTAGCAAAACAAAAAACAAAACTCTTGGGTTTAGCCTGACTATGGTAGTAAATCAAAATGCTTCCTCTTGCTTCTTCGGAGATACGAGGGTTAGCTGGAAAGGCAACAGATGCTCTGAATTTCAGTGTTTAAAATGAGACATTGAGACTCTTCCTTCTCAGCCAAGTTGTTACAAGTATGGGAAAAGATGCTCTTTTTTTCCTCAGCATTGAGTAAGACGTTAAACTTAGTTTTCTAAGCTCATTTCATGAATCATTCATGATCAAGAACAAATCCTCACGCACTCGCTGGTTCCTGGCTGAGACCACTGAACCAGCAAGAAGAATATTTAGGGAGATTTAATGGGAATACCAAAACAGTTAAAAATATGAGTAGAGGGATCATAAACAGTAAGTGAATTCATTGGACCAGAACACTTATCAGTTGGTTCAGTCCCATTTGTACTATCAACAGCATTGATAACAAAAGTGTTGCAGATTTTGCAAAGAACTTCAGATTCTCAAATTCTCCCTATTTTTTTTATGCATCTGCAGTTGTTATTTCTGTGAAGGGCATCATGCCATCCTGCTGCACTTGTGACTCACTGAAAATCTTTTTTTGAGACTTAGCAGTAGGATGTTCTAAGTAAGTCACACTGAGAAAAACACTCATTTAGGACAAAATAGATCAAATTGTGTTTACAGTGGCCAAAAAACTTCTAATAAATGTTGTCTCCACAAAAATCTGAAAAGATAAGCAGATTTAGAGGGAAATAGATTAGCTGATCAGCAAATGTGTTGAACTAAGACTGAAAGCAAAAGTCTCCGTGCGGTTTTTCCCGTCCCCTTTTACACCCTCACTCAATTAGAAGGTGCACACGTTTCCCTGGCATCTGCTCCCATTCCTCGTTATCTTGCTAAGGGAGGGGACAGGCAGGAGAAAGAGGGGTCTGGGAGGACATGCTAAGGGAAGAGGAAGATTAAAAGGCCTTAATGGTTGTAAAGTGAACAAAGAAGACGTACCCTGCTTGTGAAATGGCCAGGTGAGAATTAGGCTACAGTGATACTACCTTCAACAGCACAGCCAACACCGAGAGGATGGTCAGCTGGGACCCTTCAGCGCCCCACGGCAAGCAGAGCTGCGTCTCCAAGAAGGGATGACTCTACTCTCCTTTGCATCAAATCCTTGAGCACTGTCTCCATAACTGCCAAACAACAGGTCTAGCTCTTTTTCCTTTTAATGACTACCGCAATTGGATATAAACTTATGGGCAAATACAGTGGTGACATCAGCTGGTGATTTGGAAATGAACATGCACCTTCACAGGCTCCAAATTCCTCAGGGCCGGAATTCTCTAATACCCAAACTCTTGCACATCAATCTAACATCTTGGCTACCTCCAAACCACACCAGCGCTTTCTGGTAGCACTGTAGCAAGCTCCCAGAAGCATCAGTCAGCTGCGGACCCTCTGCAATTACCTGTCAGAAATACGACACAGAGATCAGGAGCAGCAGGCTGCCATCTCTGCCCTCTGCCTCAAAGGAGACTGGAAAGAGCCATTCTGTCATCATTTTCAAATCTAGTAAAACCTCCACGATGCTATCGAAACACAGGAACTATTGTAATTAGAGACCTCATCTATGGCAATTTCGTGCAAACTAAGTACATCCAAAACGCGACGAGAAATTAATTGGCGTCTTTTCTACAGCTTGCCAGTTCATATTTTTGTTTGAAGCTTAGGTGTAGTGGAAAGAAATTAGTTAAAAATGCTGATTTTTTTTTTTTAAGGAAATAACCATGCTCTAAAAATAAAGTCTTAAAATTAGTCATTTATGTTAAACATCAGCTGTTTCTGTTTTCTATTAAAACAGCTCTGGCTTTTCTTTTAGCTAACTGTATTAAAAGCAAATCAAGACATTTTCATATTTTAAGCTTGTGTAGTTGTAAAAACAAAAATCACATGGTTCCTAAACTGTTCTAAACTGCATTTGTACAGAAATGTAAGTAAACTTTCACCTTTTTGAAAGAGTATTGCTTTGGAAAGGGCACTAACTGGCTCCTGAGTTTAGGACAGGATGGCAAACTCTTTTTACTGCAATGTCTGAGATGCTGCTGCTGGCCTTTGCTACGATGTCAAGCAGCGGCCTTTGTGGCATTGCAATTTCCCTTGTAGAGAAAAGTTGATATTTGTGGACCAGATTGCACTGAATGAAATTTGCAGTCTCTGATGCCTGCTAGTGGGACATTTGTTACATGCTCTATTTTGAATGCAGTAATACATATTTCAGTGTGGCACTGCTTCTTCAAAAGATTAAAAACCCCTTAGTCCTGTGAGACTTGTGTCAGCATCTGATTTCGTGTGCAAGGTAATCTTTAAATATTAATACGGAGCAAGGTCATGCTCTCTTTAACCCCCAAAATGGAGTTAGTAAATCATGATCTGGCAGTAAAAATATACAGGACACATCAGTATTTGTTTAGGGCAAAATCTAAATTTAAATCAAACTAAATTGGCTAGTGGTATTTTTATAAGCACATATACATAATATAATATCTGCGGGCAGGGGGAAGCATGGATATCCTATGAAGCTGTACTTAAAAAATATTCATTAGGAGGATATTAATAAAATCTCCCCAATTAACAGCAGAGAACTTGATATCTGAAATACCAGTTAGATAAATCTAAAGTGGGATTTCAGAAGCTCTTGGGACAAATCCGCCACTGTCAGGTCTCTGTGGACTGCAGCAGAATGAGTCAGTTTACACCAGATGAGCAGGAGCCTTTTAGGCTCTTGTCTAAGCTGAACCACTGATTCATGGCACGACACTGGTAGTCTCTCTGACCTCTTTATATGCCATTCATCCTACTAAGGAACAGGCAAGCAGAGAGTGCCGGACCTTGCTGGAAACTAGATGATAGACCCAAACAGACTTTCCCTAGGCAAAGTAAAACACTTCGCAGTTAAATTTCTTGAGAGGGGCTGCCAGGTTAGCCTTGTAATTCTAGATACGTTACCATTACATGTTATCCAGAGCTCAGCTCCCAGCGCAGCTGAGGTTCATGCCACACATAACTAACCACATTTGTTTTGCTGCCAGGGGACCTCCCTTGCTGTGGAGATGGGGAATGGCTTTATCCTACAAAAGAGAGCCGATTGAACCCTGCGAGGAGTCAGTATTGTGAGACCATGACCTTTCATACAAAACACTTAGAGGGCAACTGAGAGGTAGCAGAGTCTGGGGAGGGAAAGAGTCTTCGTCTGAGCATTGGGAAATAAAGGGAGACAAATCATTTAAATTTAAAAATACAGCAAATGTGCTTGTTAAATAGACAGTGAATGTGTGATTGTCATTGAGAGCAGAGAACAGAGTATTTTAGCTTTCGCATTAATGATTCGAACTACCAAACGGGCAAGGTTGTCCTTACAGAAGCATCTGAGACAAAAGGTGGTTGTAAATAATTGGCTAAAGTAGCTCCACTTGGCTCTTTGCTTTGCTTCCTGAAGTTGCCATTTCAAATTATATATATAAATTTTGTGAGGCGGACTGTTACGTCCACGGGGAGATGCGCTCAGGCTTTTAAACTCATTTCCTCTGGCCTTTTTACTTTGGTCTGAGCCCAAACGTGTTTTATGAGGCTCATCAGTAGAGGTAATGGGTGTCTCTGGATCAGGTCACGCACACTGTGTTACACCAGACGCAAGTCAGTCACTTAGAAGTGTGCAGAACAGACTTGGAGTCTCCAAGATGCAACAGCTCCACTTCAGTCTCTAACCCTACGGAGTGATTAAAACAATGTTTAAATCAGCCTGTGTCACCGTTTGGGGGGAGGTTCCTCCGCCCAGCAAAGCCATAATGTGGGCTTCAGCATTCAGATCCTCCTAGACCTCACAGAACATTAAACTGCTTGGTGGCTGTGGTTTCCAGTCTGGAGTCAACGGATGCTCAGGGACCTGTGGATTCATTCTGAAGGCTCTGTAGAAGTAATGAGGAAAAGCTTATTTTCAGTAGGCTCATGTTTGTTACGCAGGTGTCCACACCTCCACTGAAAGCTTTCTTAGAAATCTACAGATAAAAAAGTTTGATTTAAGACTTTGCTCTCATATATAACAATTTGATACTAATACTTTGCAATTCCTTATTCACAGATGGACTTTTTTTCAGCAAGTTCAGAAATTGCTTTCAAAGCACATTTCCAATTCTCACTCAGCAGCCCTCACCTGCTGAAAACTCACTAGACTAATTTTGTAATGTTTAAAAATGCGTGTAAACCCAATCCTGTCTGGTATTGCCTCATAGAAACCAAACTCTGAACAACAAAAAACCCTTTCTCTGAGAAGGACGTGGGAGCAAAGAAACAAGCCAGTGGACGAGGACACCAAGAAAGAAGCGGTAGGTTATCTGACAAAATACAAGACTGGGGAAAGAGAAGGAGGGGGAGGGAAGGGAGGACAGAAGAGAAGCAAATCTAGAATTCGGTCTGTAAGAGCAGAAAGCCACACCGAGTCTCACCATCTCCCTTGGCCTGGAATACAGCAGGACCATGGGCCACAAGCTTTGCCGGGATGTGGTGGCAGGGAGGCAGTGGCTGCAAGGCAGCAGCTGGCAGCCAACACTCGCTGGTCCCCGGGCAGCCCCGCCGGAGCCCTGCAGCTGTGCGGCTCCTGGGACAGGGCCCAGTCCCTCCCGCAAAGTGCTAACCACATCACTGTCAACCCAGAAATTACTCGTAACAAAAAGTCAACAGGTAAACACAAAAAACAAAATGTGGCTGTACTTAAAGCAGGCAAGCACCCTGCTCAGCATAGGGTCGTAAACGCCTCAGGAATCCAAAACGTATCTTTTAGCACAAGCTGTCTTAAAAGAGTATGAGGAAGTTGTACAAAGGGACTTGTCGCCCTGTGTCAACTGCGTATTTACCAGCACCTGGGGATGGAAACTACATTGCAGCCCCTTGGAAGGATGGAGCAGGCAAAGATGGAGGAAACACGGCAAGGCCTGTTTTTCCAAGTAGGACAGCAGAATAGCGGTTTCAGGGTGCTCATTTTAGCCAAACANTGTCAACTGCATATTTACCAGCACCTGGGGATGGAAACTACATTGCAGCCCCTTGGAAGGATGGAGCAGGCAAAGATGGAGGAAACACGGCAAGGCCTGTTTTTCCAAGTAGGACAGCAGAATAGCGGTTTCAGGGTGCTCATTTTAGCCAAACAAGGCTCTCTCCAGCTGGCACATAATTCAATTGAAAAGCCCTTTCTGGAGCGTGAACAGGGTGTCAGCGGCACAAGGAGCCACCATTCACAATGGCATCTTTCTGAGGGCTGCTGCAATACCCTGGCGTTTTTAAACGCCCCAAAACGGGCTCCAAGATGTCAGGGATGCAGACGGCCAGGGCAGGAGACAAAATGCAGACAGCCTGGCTGGGGACGGGAACATCCGAAGAAGCCCTCACAAGCAAAACCTGTTCTAGGAGAAGGATTCTGGCTTGTCAAGAGCAGAATCAATGACAAAGAAACAGCAATTAGCATGATTTTAAATATTCCTTTAAAGTACACTATAAGTCGTTTTGCCCTTAGGAGAACCAGAACAAAAGATGAGCATAAAACTGCAGGCAAAATGCAAAAGTCTCCATCTCACTGTGCAGGCAGATGGAGTTATTTAGTAAATCCTCTACAGTCTTCTCTGGGCTATAAGGAAAGGAAAAAAAAAAAAAAAACCACGGCCCAAAGTTTCAGTCAATATTTACCTCTTGGGTTAATAAATCGTGATCGTGACCTCAACAAAAGTCAATATCTTCTGATTATTATACGCAGGCACCTTTTTATTTGTCCTCACTCCTTGTATAATGAGTCACCCGTTTCCACTGGCAACTTCACTTTAATTTTGAATGTCTGAATTGAACAATCGTTTATACTCCAAAGGCATAAGACAAAATTACTATAAACTAGAGCTGTAAAATGTGGACTTAGGTTACTACTTCCAGTGAATAAGTAAGCTTGGGTGGGGGGCAGAAGGGATCAAGGATTAAGCACAAAAAATAGCTGTTTTAAATCCTCTTTTAAATACCTCTGAGTGACAAGGAGCAGAGAGAAGAAAGCCCTGAACTGCGATATTAAATAGAATAAGGCTGCAAGTGTGGGAGGAAGGAAAAGACAACAATCGGGCCTGACTAGTGAACTTGTTTTAATGGAACGTTATTAGCCTTTCTCCCCGAAATAACCACGATCAACGCCAGAAAATACACGTGAAGGGCAACAAGTATAGATTGAAACACTGGCAAGCCAAGCCACAAAGGCAGATCTGAATGAAAGTCACCGCACCCTTGCTGCTTCATTAGAGGTGGGCTGGGCCAGAGCTAGAGGGAGGAAATTCAGGGTGTTATTCTCATAATTATGTAATGTTTTATATAATACCACAGGTGTGCACTGTGCTTTCCTGAAAGAAATCAAAGCACAGCCTCCCCCAGCAAGATCAAGAATCAGCTAGAAACACATTTTTGCTCTTCAACTTCTCATTTTTTGAACATCCCCCACTGACTATAATAAAAACGTCCTTTGGGCTTACCAGCCTTGCGATGCTGGAAAGATTTTCACCGACGCAACCCACTATGCCCATCTCCTTTCGAAAAAGTAAGTTACTTCTCCAGTTTAAGTTTGTCTGTGTTGACACTATTCTACTATTAATCCCACTCTGGCAAACCGTGGTGGGAGCAGCACATCTCTAGCTTAAGCACAGTAATTTTTGAACAGTGGAAAATCAGGAAGAGCAAATTGCGGTCAAAGTGATTATGACCTGGCTGTCTTTGTGAACACTAATAAACCCCATATAAACCATCCTAGTGTGTTTCTTTTAAAGCCACGTGATGTATTGGCGTAGCACTACTCTGATACCATATTACCTTGTATCATAAATCAAAAATAGTTCATTATGACCAAAGTAGGTAATGTGGTACTCATGGGAAACATTATTTTCAAACTAGAAAACAAGCTGTCATTTTCAGATGGGACATTCAGCCCAATGTTTAGCAGTTCAATACATTTTTTTGCATTATCTGTTAATACTGTGCTTAAATTCTACATTACTCAAAAAGCTGTATCTCATTCAGAAGGAGTGGAGTTGGCCTGCCTGAGCTTCAGAAAAAGGATGGCATCATAAGTAGATTTTCCCTTCTACTTCACAAATCCAGCTTACAGTTTACTTGCTATAAGCACATTTTAAATTGAGACCAGCAGACATAAAGTCATTTACACAGCTCATGCACCAAAAAGCAAGTGATTTTCTAAAACAAAAATACATAAAGACAGAATTTTTAAAAAATCTCCCCACACCAAGAAGCCACAACCCACAGAACCTGACAACGCTGAAGCTCAATACACTAAAGGTTCATTTGATAGCCTCAGACCTGCTCCTACTAAATTCAGATGTTTTTCACCATTAACTTAGTTGAGATCCTTTATTTCCATCTAATGACCTGCATCAGCAACTGCCACCATTACCACATTGGTACCAACCGTAGACGTGCTAATTCGTGTGCCATTAAACAGCATGCGCGTCCATAGAGTAAGGTTGGAAACTGTCTTGTGAGCGGAAACGAATGAAGTTTCAGCAGGTTTGAATAAATCTGTGGGTACTTTGTAGATATAGAAGACTTTCATCAACAACCTTTATAATAGCTTGGAAATGGCAACTCATTTAAACTCATCAGAGTCAACAGACAGCAATTGCAATAAGGTGGGCAAACCACAGTTGGATGTTGTGGTTTCTGAAAATCTAGCATTCTCCCAGGGAGATGCTTACTTTGGAGAAGAAATTATTCCTCCACATATTTTAGCAGACAATCTTGAAGTACATTATCTTGAAGGGAATGGGAAGAATCAGAGTGGGACATTCGATTAATTTGGTTGACTACGGCTGGAGCCCAAGATCCTCTAAGCCAAACTTCTTCATAGCAGCCTTCTCTGGCCAAACTCAAATAGAGTAATTTATATATTTACTGTGAAATAAGGAAATGTGTCCTAGTCTGCTTGTCCATATTGGGTGAGAGTACCAAGCTGAGCTTCTCATTTATGTTTGGGAGGAAGGCCACCACAGTATCTGCCAACACCAGCATCACCAACCAGATGCACTGTTGATACGGCATAAGTACTGGTGATCACTCTATATGACAGAGAAAAAGGTCACTATGACATTTTTTCATAATTTTAAAATGTTTTTCTTCATTTTCACTCTTCCGTATTTCAAGGACAGAAGTCAAAGGATCTTAAACACCAGTCAGCTTTGTGGATAGCTGAGGCCCCCAGGTCACGTCATTTTCATGAGAGAAAAAGGGTTTCTGTGCATGCATGATTCCTACGGGGCAAAAGCAGGGATGAGACAATTGCCCTTCCCTCCTGTACATTTCCAGAACAAAACATGCATAAATAGAGAGAGGAAATAGTATTCCATTCAGAATAAGCAATTTTTTTGCAGTGAATTTGGAAATACTGCTCTTGTGGGAAATGCAATTCCCTATTTCTTTCAACATGCTGAGGCCTGACAGAAGAGTAGATAATTGCCACAATAATACTGTTTTTGAGGTTATGCAGAGTCAGGAAGGGAACTTCTGAGAGGAAAGTCCATCACCCACCAGGAGAATGAAGAAGAAACTCCAAATTAGTCCTGTGCTCATCCCCCAGTGCTGCAGGAGAGATAAGGAGAAGCACAGCAGGGGAAAGGTCCCGGCCATAGGCCACAGCGGAGTCATTCACAGCTTTGAATGCCATTGCAAGAAGTGTCACTGATGTGGAAGGCAGGAGGCAACTGAATCAAATTGCCACCACCAGAGAGCACCTCACCAGGGAGCAGAGCAGAGCTTGGACCCAGGTTTTGGGTGGGTGATTATTCCTCTCTGCCTTCTGCAGAAGGAAGCTTCATCACTCCTGCCACAAACAGCACCACGTTGCCAGTGAAGCCATGTCTGGCACTGCACAAGCAATGTGCCACAGGCATGGGATCCACCGCCAAGCTTCGAGCAGCCTTCATCCACACTGGGACCAGGGCACGAAGCATCTCCGAGAAAAGGGCTGCAAGCTGGAGTTTGTTTTTAAATTTCACACGAAGCCACAGCAAAGAGCAGAGAATGTTTGATGCATTTATCATAGCCTGTGCCGCTAAAGAGATTCAGTGAGTGTTCTAAATTAGTACAAGCTCCTGGATCCTAAAGAAATGTAAGACGGTCTTGTGAAGGAAGGCAGGAGGCAGATGGTTTCTGCAATGGAAAACAACAAATTATTTTTAAGAGAATTTTGGAGGTACTGAAAGATCATTTCTACTGGCAGCCAAGATACTAGCAGATATAAATGTTATAAAATAGTAATTCAACAGTTATTTCTTCACAGTCACTCTCACTACAGGATGTATGTGATTTTAATTAATAAGCTTAATAGCTTCAGCTAGATGGATTTCTGTTTTCTTCTATGCTTTGTCTCCTCTTTATTTTTCCAAGCATAACTTAAAATATAATGGACTGACCAGAGCATAATGGAATGGACTAAAATATAAGAATCATAAAAGTACTTGTTTACAATACAAGGTGTAGATCAATATTAGCAAGTGTTTGAAAGCACTGAAACAACATTTGCAGTCTGCACCTTTATGATCAAGTAAATCCTTGCTTTATGCAGAAAACATTCAATAAAGAATACAATCTAAATCTTGAATTATATAAAAATCACAACGCATCTTTTTCGTGCTCCTCTAAAATTCAAGAAATAGTTCAATAGATCTTCTTTATTCCTTTCACCCTTCTGGGGAAAAAAATGATTCTTAGGAAAGGGCTTACAGGCCAAATTTCAATCTGAAAATAGTCTTGGTAGCTGAGTAACAAAGCAATGAGAATAAGGGTGTATGGTGTGAAAGTTGATGTGGGCTTTACTGCTTTGGCTTGATCGGTGAAGGTGTATTAAAAATAAATAATTTTTTAAAAAACAAAACAAAAAAAACCCCGAGGCCTTTTCTATCCTTTGACTAAATAGTAGAAGCTGTATGCTATCATGGCCATATAAATCTGAAGTCTTAAAGCACTCCACCCTTATTATCTCTTCCAAAAGAAAAATATTTATAATAATACATATATTGACTTTTGCTTTTTGTTCGATAACAAGATTTACTGCCCCACTCTTCAGTCAATTGTAACCTCTTTGGGTCAACAAATCTCAATACTGATCTCAATAGAAGTCAATACCTGCTTATTACTTACCTCCGCATTTAGACGCCTATCACAAATTCTTACGGGCATCCCCTTGACAAGAAGAAATGAATTCTTTCTGTTTAGTTTCTATACTAAATAGGATTATGTGCTTTTCTCAGAGTCATTTTTAAAGCCATGCAATGATGTTGTATTTCAGGAAAACATTACTATACATTAGTTGCTGGAACTAGGAATTAAACTTGTTTAGCTTCTCTGTGTTGTTTCCTTAAAAATTCGGTCTGACCTTCTTGTAATTCCTATTTTCTTCTCACATAAAATGTAATTGGGTAATCTGATATTTTGCCTTCACTAACAGAGAAAGGCAAATGACAGCAAAAATTAAAAAGCTAGTTTCAAGTAATAATAAGCAAACTAACAACCCCGAAGTTCAACAGAGAAACATAACAATCACATTCTCAGTTGCATTGGTATAAGGCTAACACAAAAAAACGAGCCTTGAAATTCACTGTCACACCGGAATTTGTATATTAATTTATTCTGTACTTACATAGAGTCAATCTTCAGATAATCTATTTTGTTCCTAAAGTGTCAAACATTTGCTAAGAGAGGATAATCAAACCAGGATTTTGTGTCTTATACGTAAACAGATTAAACGGGTATTTCTTTACCATACAATCCAAAGGCTTGTGTAAGTATCTCATCACAGAGTTGGATAATGAGAAATGTATTTTAAAATCTGTCTCATTGGACTTGGTTTTGAAAATTGGATTACTTACATCATGCATGTGTTCAGAATGGAAACTGAGAAAATACTGGTACAGAAGTCTGGAACACATGGTAAGCAAATGTCAACAGGTTGCCGAAACTATATTCAAAAGTGCCTTTAGAAGTGTCTGCAAGGAGCATCACTATACTGGCCCTTTCTAGTTGTACATGCAGCATAATATTAGTTGTGTCAAACACAGCAGACAACAGATGGAGCAATGACCCTAACCTGGAACATTATTATTTTGTTATCTTGTCTTAAAATCTTCATTTCAGAACATCACAGATGGCAATCAGAGTATTTGTACTTTCAGCAATAGACGGATGGAAGGATGGAAGGAAACTAAAGGCCAGGAAAATTGTATATTCAAGACGTAAACTTAAAATCATTTTTTAACTTTTTCTTTTTAGCCTAGCCCGTGCAATTCATAGAATGCTATTGAAGGCGTGCTTCATGTTGCACATTCCCATCACTGTCCCATAACATCTGCATTATCTGCTATAACTGCTTTCNCAATCATTTTTTAACTTTTTCTTTCTAGCCTAGCCCGTGCAATTCATAGAATGCTCTTGAAGGCGTGCTTCATGTTGCACATTCCCATCACTGTCCCATAACATCTGCATTATCTGCTATAACTGCTTTCTTGTGTTTGTCAGTTAAATCCCAGAGCCTGAAAACTTCCATGAAGTGAAAATTTAGATGTGGTTTATGCACAGGGGATCCCATTCTCAACTTCTTGCAGGTTTGCGTATACCACAGGGAATAAAAGCAGTGTGATGCATGAGAATCATGCCTGGACTTACCTAAGAACAGTATTTGACTAACAAAGTGAGCCAATTCAGAATTAAATAGTTTTTCAGGCTAAACAAAATCAATAGTATTTACAAGATGTGATAGTAGGCCTAAAAAAGCATTTCTAGCTTTTTAAAAATAGATAAAGCTCTATTGATTTACAAAATGTAAGACATTAGGCTGCTCAGATACACAGAACTGTCATGTAAAAGATCTAGGTCGAGAAACACCAATAAAACTCCCATTCATCTAATTAGTCGAGGAGCACAGTGAAAGGTCAAGCAAGGTTAAAGGGCTCTGTCTAGCGTCTGATATTCCTGCAGGATGACAAGTTATTCTTTATGACCAGCTTTAACAATCGTCCCCGACGGTCCAGCGAGGGCTTTGTGCTCTCTGGGCAGAGGGGCTGCAGCAGGGAGGCACCGAGAGCCTCCCGCCTCCATCACGGCCCGTCCCCAGCCACGGCTGACCCTCTGCTGAGCCCAGTCTCACAGCAGTGCCATTGTTTACAGGCTCATAGCGAGAGAACTGGATCTATAGGATGTTTTGATCCAAAGCACACGTGGATATGTCAGTAGAAGAGAAGGTAAGCCCAGTTTCCTCACCCCATCCCCTCTGCTGCAGATCTCCACGAGGAGGAGGAGTGCAAGAGGGCAGATGACATGGGATGCAGCCAGGAGTTACAAACAAGAATGTACGTGACCCAGAGCTGCTGCGTGGAAGCCCTCCACGCATACCAAGAGATACAGCAAGGATCCATCTAATAGGGAGAAAATGCTAAAATTAAGCTACTGTAGCTTCCACAGAAAAGAAGAATCCAGGATTTGGTTTCTGTCCTGGCATATGCTGAGGATTGTATTTATTGGACCTGACCATGAAGCATTTCCTTCACGAGAGCTGGTATTAGCAGAACTATCTCCCAATTAAAACATTAGTGCATTTTTATGTGATACTGATTAAAGTGCGTGGACTTTGGATACTGTAATATGGAGGATGACAGTAATCAACGTGGATGAAGTGCCAGTAGAAACACAGCAGAAATTCAACAAAGATCAAGTGCCAGAGTAAGGAAAAGTGAAGGAAAGAAGAAGAGACTAGAAAACATTTCTCGAGGGTAAAAATAAGGTTAAAGGATGATCATTAACGTGCTACTGACACTCCATGGTTATAATGAGGACTGTGAAAATGAATATATAATAAAGAAGAATAATAATAGTTGAGTAATGCCAGCTCGATGGGAAGAGGCAGAGGACAATAGGAAGATCGGTCTAATAACAGAGACATTCTGCCCTGACTGTGGCAAAGGCTGAGAGGGAGGAAATCTCCATGGAGATTCATAAAGGCTGTTCCTTATTATTATTTTGGAGAGATATTTCTACCCCTGAACGAGCCCTGAAGACCATTCAGATTTCCTGAAGGTCCTAGGAGATGAAACCTAACTTTGCAATGGGAAGAGCTTAGGCCTAAGCGGTGTTTTACAGTCTTCTGAAGGAGGAGGTAGTCTATCTGTAGGTCTATCTGCAGAGAGGCTTCGCAGCACTGCTACCGTGCCATGGCCCCAGCTCTCACAACCCACCTTTCCCAAGAATGTCCTGTGCATTTTAAAACAGCGCTTATGTCTCAACCCATCGCATTTCAGGTTTTGGTTTCAAAGTGCCTTCACATTAGGTTATTGATCAATCACAGGATTCTGGATCAGTGTCTTTATAGAGCAGAGAGGAACAGAGTGGGCAGGGGAGGGGAAAATACTGAAATGTTTGGGTTTACTCCATGCTAACATATGCTCCTCTTATTTTCTGAAACAGAGTTCAGTTAGTCAGGATATAAACCATTGTCACTATTTGCAAAACCTGAGCTCTTTCATTCACTAGTTTCTATAGCTGCGGAATTAATAGGATTGATTACAGCTAGCATTTGACTTGGTTATACTGTAATTGAAGATGTTCAGAGGTATTAAAGATTTTCTACTATCAGCCTTTCGGATGACAAGAGATGATGAGGCTGATGGAGCTACCAATGCAGCCAGCTGTTAAGTGGGGTTTTAACTGCGAGGCTTATCATTTCAGGAACCTCTAGAGTTCCAGCACGTATTTCACTGGCAGAAAGTAAAAAGTGCTATTGTGTTATGTATTCGGTTCAAGTTTCTCACTTAGAAATTGTTACGATTGTCATCCTTGGCCAGGTTTAAATTGACATTTTTATCACAACATTCCCGGCATCGTACTGCAAGTTACTTGCTTGTGAGTAGTTATCAGCCAGCAAAAATTTAAAAGGAGGTTGACTGATTAAAATTATACACCAAGAGCTATGCAGAGACAACAAAATAACCAAAAGCAGCCAAAGGCAGCAAAGATTCTTTAAAAAAAAAAAAAAATCTTTTCAGAGAAAGGAAACTTATACATGCAAAAGAGTCATAAGTTGCACATCTTCATTTAATATTTGATCATCAAAAAGCTAATAATTAAAACTGGGAAGGTTAGGTTGGTCAAGTTTTACAGCTGAGCACACTCCCTGAGCATGCCCAAATCAACACTTACGAGATTAATTTATAAGCTCTTCAAATTCTGAATCTCCAAGGTTTATGCTGTCTGTGCATTGTTTGCATAATACAGTTTTATACTACTAAAACACTGCCTATAAAGGGATTATTTTCATATTCAGCACATTAAAGACACAGCACAATTCACAGATATCATACTGTGTTTATGCCTGAGATAGCAGGTAAAGCATCTCTCGTTCTGATTACCCATGAAGCAAACCTAGGAACGTGGATGTTTTGGGAGAGAGTGTACCCTTAGTGAAATTAATTCCCCAATGGTTTTATTAAAGTCTGCAAATTGCATTATTTTCCCATCATATTTGAAATATTGCACTTCCTTAATGCTTGCTCGAACCCATGGCATGCCATCTTCCCTGGGGTGTCTAGACATGGTGTCTTAGATTTATGTGTATGATCTCAGTGTGTTACAACATCACTCCTGACTAATGCATTATTACAATACTTACATATATTCCCAAGTGTCACTGTATTGATTAGAAAATCACCAATCTGCATATGCACACCATCTGTGCCTCAGAGAAGCAAAACATGCAGGATAACATTTGCCTTACTCAAAGGGAAATTCAGATACTACTGAAAGAACAAATGGGAACCCTTTTTTATGTTTTGTTTTGTAAGATAACAAAGAATATGAATACTGTTTCTGGAAAACAACAGTCCATGCCTCTGACAGTGTAAAACAGAAGCCTTTTCCTCTCTACAGAGCAAGATGTACCTCTAGTGACAACATGCAAACAATCTTTTAGAGATAGCAAATAATACGGAAGGAAAGCATACTGCTGCAACGAATTTTTAAAATCTCAGCTCAGATGCAAGAATAGGGGACTTTTCAGCAGAACGGGCTGTAGTCAGCAACGAGTCCTTTCTCAGCTGAACGCTGCAAGAGCGGCTGTAAAAGATGAATGAGGCCCTTGCTTACTGGGGTGAAATGCTTTTAAAGGACAAGAATCTGCTTATCTTTGATTGATTGCTCAGTCTGATACTTTCCTTTATAAAGTTTATTGACTACAAGCCCATAAATCAAAGAAAAACAAATCACAGGTTCAATTTTGGGGGCATTGACATCCTGCCATCTTGCAGCAATAGCTTAGAAGTCACAGGGCAGGAAGAGGAGGGATACAGGGGATTCACAGAGACAAAAGCATTTATATCAGGTAAACTATTAATTCAAATGTTTATAAATGATGATTCATTTGTGCCCTATAACATTTTTAAGTCAAGAGAAAAACGCAGACAACGAAACTACCCAGATTATTTTTTTAAAGTCTTTAAATGCAGAATTTACAATTACCAGACGTACTTCTCACTGCGTTGCTGCGTGTGTGTCTGGTTCTACGAGATCACAGTCACATTCCCACACACCCCTCGTCCTCTGTAAGGATGTTACATTTACAATTTAAATGATCAAAGCAAGAATCAGATTTCTTTCAGGGGGATTGGAGAGTTTGGGAAGCTCGCAATCTCTATACGGAAGCCCCTCATACAGTTGCATGTAGGGAAAGCACTAGCCATAGATCTTGCTCATATGGGGCACGCGGTATAATATGACAGCACGATAATACAGATTAATTTGTGCTGTTGACCTTGACACGCCATTCTATTGTGTCTTCTTTTAAAGTCAGCACTCAGGGCACTAGAACATCTGGTGTTTAACAAAAAAATCCCATTCTGAAGCGTTAAATGTGTTGAAACAAATAGTACTGTACTATCACCATACAGTGCAACCTCTCTGCTAGGGGTCTAATTTCAAGGCTGCCCTGACTGAACTACATTGTTATTAGAGGTTTTATAATTCACGTCTTGCCACAATACACAAAATACCTAATTATCAAAACTAGCCTTTTAAAAGCTGGATTGTGTTCCATGTAACCGGGACTAACTGTAGCTTTCTTTTCATTTTACCTTTGGAGACATCTGGAAGGGCTCAGCTCGCACACTGCTGAACATCCTGGTCTTGACCCAACACAGCACTTCAGCACGCACGTGTATTTATACACACAAATAGCCCCATACGTTTTAGCAGGACATGCTTTTAAGTTATGTGCAGACTAGACTACCTTGCTGACTGTATGAACTGGGTTTACCACATCGGCTAGAAATTGCACAGCGCTCAGTATTGCACCCTCCCCTTCTCACACCCCGTTATTTTCAGCTTATGCTCGAATCTAACCTAGTGCTCAGCGCTGGGAAAGGCTGATGCAGCCTTTTAGGAGGAGACTGAAGACTGGCGAGACAATCAGAGGCAAACAGTAAGCAGCTTTGTTTCACAGGAGTATTTCCACGGTGCTTAATACGAAAAAGAAAAAGCAAAGGATAATGACTCTGCCCTAGAAGGTATCCCAACGCCTTACCACCCCTCTGACACCACTGCCGTCCCACACCTCTCTCCCATCGCTCTGCCAGCTGTTTCCCAGCGGAGATTCTCCACGTAACCAAACACGCTGGTTGTCTCTGCAGGATCCTAGGGAATTTCACAAAGCTTCCATGGAAAGGACTAACGGTTTCCAGAGGTCTGATGACCTTGACCCTACCTGAAGCAGATTGCAAGGTCTATTAGCATTGCAGCTTCCTGAAGTAGTAAGGAGGCACACTACCCAAGCCAGGCTCTGCCGACTGCTATGTGCTCGTGCTGTGAGTCACGGTGGCTGATTCTCCCCTGCTTCACAAGTCTGGCAGCCATTTGTGTCCCAGCAAAGCAAGAATGAAATGTTACTACTTTACTTTTTCACCTGATTTGCCCTTGATCTGCAAGCACAGGCAGAAAGGAATTAGCTCTGAGAAATTCACGAGCAGCCGAGTACTACGTACCTGACATCAACCTTTTTTTATATAAGGTGGAAAAAATCTCCACAATGAAGAGCATGGAAAATGACTGTAGGCATCTATGAACAAAAACATGTGAGTCTCAATGCCTGAGAAGGGACCAGCAGTACCTCCAGCTGTTGAGAAAAGGGAACTCTGCTCAGGTGTATTTACAAAGAGCAAGGGACGTGCGTGCAGAGCCAAGCAAAGGAGCGGCGACAGGAAGCGGCTCGAGGTCCTTCGGCACAGGAAAGGAACGGCCCAGAAAATGCCTTTGACTCACAGCAGGGCGGGAGGAGGAGGTGGCTGTTATGTTGCGACTTGGGCCAAGGTGAAGTCATTTCCAGTTGTTTTAAATGAGATTCCTGCCACGAGGTCCTAGCTGATCTCCATGAGGAGTTTATATATGGTTTCTGAAAAGAAGAAAAACGAAAAAAAATACTGACACCGCTGAATGAGAAGACAGTATTGAGCAATCAGTCGCCAAAGACCTAATCTCATTAACTCCTTCTAAGATTTCAGCTGCCAGTCTGTAGTTGGCAGCTAGTGGAGAACTGAGTACAATGAACAAGACATCTTTTAAACATTATTTTTTCGGGCCATCTTCCTGATCTTTTGTACTTGTTTGTTCTGCAGTTTCTTAGAAGTTACAACTGCTGAAGGAAGTAGAGAAAATCCAGAAAAAAAAAAAATAACCTGCTCTCCTATGCAGCTTCATGCCGCTGGGTCAGCGATGAACAAAGACAAGGTCCTACTGCAGGGAAGCTAAATGGAGTTCATTATGGACATGAAAGTTAGCAGGGCCAAAAAGGTGAGACTGTAGGAAAGAGGATGAAATAAGAGCCTAACAAGTGTGGATTTTACTTCCTCACTGCAATAAGGACAGCTTTTAACTACCAACTACTCTAAAAAGAAAAAAAAATCTAGATAATAGTGTCTTTAAGACAGGTACTGTCCTATATACTGTACTGTCTTGTATATAGTCAGGAAAATTAGAATTATAATGTATTACTTCAAAAAAATCTGTGTTGTGCTGCAATGAGTAATTTTTTCTTTCAGATTGAAAATTTGTTGTTGCACTTTTTCCTGGAAAAATTAGGAAAATTGAAAGAAAGATGAATAGCATTTTAGCGGAGTAGAATGATGTCATTAAACCTGTATGGAGACTGCCTCAAAACCGCACAAAACTATGAGTCTGTAACCGGCGTTCATTGCTTCAGCGCCTTGGGAATGCCAGTGCTTCCTGGGGGTGCTTCCCAGCAGCAAAATTCCCAGAGAAGGAGACTACAGACAGCTTGGTCCTATACACACTGACAGAGACTGGAACTACAGCCAGCAGACACAGAGATACGAGAGGAGTGTCTTGTCCCCGAAGTCTGCAAACAGTAGCCCGTGTCCCACTCACAGATAATTTTTGGCCACACACTGCAGTACCGGGTACCTGGGCAACACAAAGACGGTCAGCCTTGCAGTGTGCCGTATTTTCTCCCCCATATTGACAGTGAGTAATCGCTCTTTCAGGAGTGCTTCTGGTTTAGGCCATTTCCACTTACTTTGATTTTACACTGGCACTCCACTCTGTTCTTGTCTTTTGTTGGAGAACCTGACGTTTTCCGCTACAGCTGCCAATGTTCTGTATTACCAAGGAGCCCAGGTGGTTTCATCACGACACACCGACGTTTGAGTAAGTGCCAGTCAATTGGTGACCATGAGATGCTGGCCACTGTAGAAGTTGCTTAGAAGTGGAGCTCACCTGCAGAAGGAGTATGTGATGGTGAGGCCAGAAAAATCAAGGTTTTTTCAAAATAACTTATTTGATTAGCCTAGAAAAACCAGGCCCAAAGGAGTTATGAAAAGTAGCAAACCAAAGACTCAATGAAGCTGCAGTCCACAAGGGATCAAAAGCTCCTAAGAAGGAGAACATACATCTGGTAACTTCAACATGTAAATAAATGTTTTCAGGGAAGCTAGAGGATGAAATGTGACCTGAGGTCCCTGATTCCAGGATTGCCTGACACCTAGAAAACTGGGAAGACAAAGGAAAGTGGCTAAGTAGCTGGTGACACTAATATATTACTCGGTCCCTGTAAGTAACAACTTCAGGATCTCTGTACAGATTAGCTCTTTCAATAATTTTAACCACATATAGTATGCCAACAACATATTTTACTTTATTTCTTTTGTTGCCAATATGTTAGTCTTACATAAATTATTCTTCTGAATTAATAATCATAGTTACACTTCTCTAGGGGAGGGGACTTCAGACCTTTTAGGAGATGATCTGTTGTCTAAGCAACCCTTAGAATAGGCAGGAAGAATCAGATGTCACAGTAAATTAATGTGCCATTGACTTGCTTCCAACAGCTTGTTAATGGAAGTGAATTCAACAAGCAGCACATCCTAGAAGGGGAAAACTGTCCCCATTTGCACTGTTGTGCAAAGCAAACCTCAAAATAAAGCAAGAGGATAGACACAAAGAGCTACTTACCTGAACAACTGCGGTCTCAGCAGAGAAGACAGGGATGAAACGGCGCAAGTCTGAGTAAAGTAGGCAAGAAGAAAAAGGAACCAACAGACAAAAATTCAGTAATCGTTAACATAAGAATTTTGATGAAACTTCCTAGGATGTTACAATTATGTTGGTCTTCAGAAGGTGAAGGGCAGCTTGAAATGGGGCTCTGTGATGTAAAATTCTTAAGTATTTGGCTGCAAATTTGGCTGGTAATAGCAAACCCACCTCCCCACCCCCCAAATAACACCAAAATAATAGCAAAAAACCTACCATACTGGCACATGGTGATAAGCATTACAACAATATTGCTAAACCATGTGAAATCTTGAAAATATACTTTTAACTTTGCTCCCACTGTTATGTGTTCTCAGACTTGGAGAGAAATGAAGAACCTAGTTTGTTATTTTGCTCAGATAATAACAGTTATAAAAATGGATTAACTGTCAGTATCATGAATTAATATCACAGATATACAGAGGATTAAATAACAGGCTTAGGCCGTAAGCAAGAACACAAAGCTTATGCTTTGACCTGGGAAAGGAGAGCTGCATCACTACTATGGAAATAAAATGAAACTTGTGTTTAATAATTCTGTGTGCTTTTAAAGTCTACATTTTGTTTTTGTTCTGCATATAGAGGCAGCTTTTGATGTTAAAGCAAAACGCACTAGGTACAAAAGCTGATGTTCGAGTTAAAAATCTACAGCTTTTAGTTCATGCTTTCAATTTTTTTTCTTTCCTTTTTTTTTTTTTTTTTTTAAATCCTCATTCTTTCACTGATTAGTGTTCCCTCAACTCAGTTAATTAACAGCTTTCCCATGACTGCCTCACATGCTGCTGTTCTCTTAAAACACAGGCAATTAATGTTCACAAAGTCTGCAAATTTTCTTCTTCCTGTACGATCTGTACTTTTCCTTCACAGTTTATGTGTCGTCTCTATCCATGCTATGGGATACTTTGGGAATATTATAACCCAGTGTTACTTCATGTAGTTTAGAGAGTGTGAAGCAGAAGAAAGGAGTATTCTTGGTTGAGTTATGAAAAACCTCTGACACAGAATTATAGAACAACAAAAAAGAAAAAAACAGCCTTTCTCATATGCTGTCATATTGGGTAAAACATCACATAGCTAAGCAACCATGAATAGATTAGTAGTATTAGTTGCAAGTTTCAAAATATTCTAAGGCAATTGATCAAATTCAATTGCAAGTGGTAGAGTCCCAACTATTCCAGATGTCACACAGAAATATAAAATAACTTTAATATTCTTTTTCATGTTTGTCTATAACAATGTAACATTTTTTTCTTCAGCTATTCATAAAAATACATAAAACTGTGTGCAATAGTTCATTATATAGTTATTAGTACAAATGTAAGCACGTTCAGTGGCTTCTTGAAATATCTTCTGGCAGAAAAANCACAGGATTAGCTTGGGTACAAAGAAAAGAAGCCCTTCCCCAACACTGAAAAGTAAACATCAGTAAAAGGTGAAAACGGTCAATTTTTTTCAGAATGACTAAATTCACTACATTACTTCTATATTCTTTCTTTAAGTAGCATTTATATAATTGAGTAAGATGAAGCCATTACACCCACGATGTTTCAAGTATCATAATGCTGTTGATAGTTGAAGAGTTTCTTGAAAAAACACTGTGTGTTGAAGGGGGCTGCAGAGAGGGACACCTAAAAAGGGTATAGTTTTTTTCCATAAAATCTTCATGTGGCTGATGTGCCCTGACATAATGTATCACGATGAAACACAGCTGCCAAAAAAGAACTTCAAATGATGCCCTTTTTCTGGCGAGAAAAAAAAAAGTGATAAGAAAATAGGTACCTTTTCAGCAAAAGCTTTTAAAGCTTTAAAAGCACGGCAACCAGTAAAAAGGTTCTCAGGTAAAGGCTTCTTTACTCAATTTTGTCTAAGTACCTAGAAGATGAATGGGGGGAAAAGGGTACAGAAAATAATGCTCCAGCCTCTGTGAGAACTGGAGACATCCGTGACATAGGAAGACAAGAGGATTTTAATGTCCTTATCCTACCATGGCATTTTCAAACACACTGGAAGGTTCATTTCCAAATTATTGAGAATTGTGCTACATTACACTAATAATGCTGATCTGATTATGTTTTAGCATAAACTTGGACTTAAGCATGGCAAAGTGGTCATAAACATGCAAACACTCAGAAGCTGAACAGCGATCCACATTTCAATTTTCCCTTTTTGAATATATAGAGTTTCTTTTGCATATTTTCCTGTCCTAAGGCTGTCGCTATAGGGCACTCTTAAATTCCAGCCTGTACTTCACTGCCTGAAAGCAATAAGTATTATCGTATATATTGTCTATTACAGGGCAAACCTTGACCTGAAAATCAGGTCTGCTTAGGAGTAGAATAGAATTCTTTTATATACAGCCCTCCTAGGAGCAATCTCACACAGCTACCTGCCAAAGGCCATTTCTCAAGGATTCACCCAGCACATCCACACCCAAATTCCCGCTTTCGTTTTCTTTCAAAGACTTCTTGTCAAGACTGAGAGAAAATCTGCTAAAAGTAGCGTTTAGTCTTTCAGCGATAGCTCCAGAAAAAAAAACCCTGGAAACAGAGCACGTGGAGGTGTCGGGGTCTGCAGGCTGGGCACGACCTGGGGTTCAGGGACAGAACAGAGACAAAGGTGAAAAGACACCCGAAGAGACACCCGAAGAAAGCACATGCAGAAAGACCTCATAATGCATGCACGATTAGCCCGGGTGCAGCTGAATCTTTCAGCGAACTACTACCTTATGCTAGATCAGAAATTGTGTCGTTCAAACTTCAATACCTTCTGGATTGTCAATTGGCACACACTTCTACTAGTTTCCCTCCTGGCTACGTAAACATCCACTTCCATCCACCACGAGGTGTGATCAAAAATACAGATAAGCAGGTCCCAAAGGGGTGACACAATCTGCTGGTTCACATGTGTTAGCACAGGCCTTAAAGCAGAGAAATCAAGCGCTCGCTGTTTCCTCTTTATCTGTGTTTCAGGTCACCATTTCTTCTTCCACCTTTGGGGTACAGAAAGAATTGATCTATGGTCCTATGTCCATTGCCAGCCTCCTGCGATTAATCTGGGCAGATAACCACGAAAGTGCTGTAGGTAGACTAAATTTCTTGATGACAGGGAATCTCTGTGTGTTTCATAAGAAATGTTACATTGACATAAAACATCTAAGGATCGGTCACATCATGCGGCACAGAGTGCTTGGCTTGCAACGGAGGTTGTGCCAACCATGTGTCTTTATGCTTGAGTTTGCTCTTGCATTTTCGTGGCATGTAGACGGTCGTATTTGCTGCTTTGAAAGGGGTGATATGCTGGGATTTCAGGCTTCTTCTGAAGTGGTCTGCAGAACTGACTTCAAGTGTTTCTTTAACCAGGTGTTTCCGCAGTGTTCAGATGCTCCCAGCAAACCTCCCAAGCTCCCCTACACCCCAGTGTTTTACATAAATCACAAACGATGAGCCATAAGAATAAATACGGCTTTTAGTCACCCAAGACCACGCCAATAACGCTGTGTTTTGAGGCATGGTTTCTCTTTCCTACGTAACTCTCCCATTCGTCTGCACAACAGAAAGCACGCAGCCAGGCGCTCGTCTGGCACTCACAACAAAGTCTCGCAAGGTGCGATAATAGGTCAGATGCATCATACTGTTATTGTTCCTTTCTGTATTTGTATTTGTTATGGACTATAAACCCTGATGATCCCGTGAAGGGCTGTGACCATGAATCCCAATTGGCTGAGCAGTGCTATTTCATGGCGGGGCGAGTCTGGCGGTAACAAATTCAGTCAACATAATGATTTCAGTTTCACTGCACTGCTCTGCTTCCTGGGAACTTGCAGAAGACGAGTGACTGTGTCACGATCATAAATTCAGACACATACAACGCTGAAATTTCTTATGGAGCTTTAAGTTGCTGTGAAATGTCAGATTAATAAATATGGTGATCATATTTGTTGTTTGGCAAAAATATTAATTAACCAGGGAAAGTTAATAAAAATATATTCCCCAAAATTATGCAACAGATTTTTTTTTTTCTTATTCGTGGTTATATGAATGCAAAATGCCATGGATTCTTCATCTCTAGTACCTAAGGGATTTATAAGCATATTGCATCCATAAAACTTGGTACGTCAGTACAGTACACAGCCCAGATATGCATATTTAATTACTCTGAAAGTCATTTACTTGTACAGATGGTGGTATTAGAAGGTCTTACTTCAATTTAAATTACTTCTATTTGAAAAATAATGTTATTTTACTATGAATCTTGAGTGAAGAATTGAGTGTTATTACAGATGAATAATACTTGACAATTGTAATTTATCTGTGACTAATCTAATACTTCCTCAACGAACATTTTGTTTCAAATTTTACAAACAAGAGCATCCTCTTTCCAGGAGGTTGATCTAGTAGTATTTCAAATCCAGACCTGCTTACTGTGAGGGACCCCAACGTGCTCTCGGGTTAAGTGAATAAACAAAAAACAAACCATAAAATTTTGTTGAACGTTCCCAAGACTTCCCAGGGCAAACAGACACTGCAAAATTCTTTGCATCCTTCTGTAAGATTAAGCGGGGATTAAAGCCAAAGGAAAATATCTGCCAGGCAGAAGATTTCAGGAAAACAGTCACTCGACATCCACGTAGGGAGTTTGGGACAAGATTTAACAGGAAAGAATTCAAAATATCCTATCCTGGCCATGGGCCGCAAGCTCTCCCAGCAGCGCAGGCAGCAGGGCCATGCCGCATGCCCACCCCACTGCCGCTGTCCCCCGTCTCAAACCACGCAACACCCAGCATTTTCCAGCAGCGATCATGCAGCAGGGGCAGCGAAAGCTGGCACCGTATTGCTTTAACTCTTAGATCCTTCCTGGGAAAACATGACTGCTTCTTCAAGCGAGATTGTTTTCCTGTGCAGCACCGTAAAAGATCCGCGTGTGTTTGTTAGACTTTCTTCAGCGAGCGTCTGTCTTTATTAAAGCGCTGGCTATCACAGAGGTGGCTGCTGTGGTTGCTATGGGAAGCATTCATGTTTTATCGAAGACTAAATGGCCACCACCCACATACAAAGGTCTCCAGAGTAGGCCTAAAATGTGCTCTGTCTTCCCCTTCCACCACCTCCCTCCCCAGGACAAAACAATTTTTTGACAGTCGATCTGATTTTGGGGGCCTGTCTGGAATAAGGGGCTTCGTCCCTTCTAGCTATGTAACTTTAACCTTGTGGCTTGGATTTAATACAAAAAACAAAACACCTAGTGGACTTGATTCATAGACTTGGAAAGCGCTCGAATCTCTCAGAGACTTCTGGAGGAGCCGGAGATGTTGGGTGAGCTGCACCTCTGAGCAGACCGCTAGCACCACACGCCTTTGTCAAATTAAAATTTGGGGAAAAAACACCTTAGCACACCGGCTGGACCAGCAATGCCGTGTACGAAGGGCTGTGCAGCCCAAGCTGGATTGCACAGCCTGGAGTGCAGACATTTCCCCCAGGGAAGGCAACCTGGGTGCCGGAGGAGAGAAAAGGGACAGGACACACCACTCCATTAGTAAATCTGCTCCTGCTACAGCAAAGGAGCCGTGGTGCTCTGGCTGTGGCTGCCATGTGATTTCCAGGCTGCTTTTCTTTTTAATCATCCTAATTAAGAGAAAACTTTGCCTCCTTTGCCTTTCATGCGTTTACACTTACACAGAATTTCCAATAGCGTCTTTCCCAGGAAATACAAGCACATTCGCTTCCACTCAGTTTAAAAAGAATCAAGGTCGCTTCTTTTCAATTTTGAATATATGGGGTTTTCTGCAAACTGTCTGCGGTTGCTGCATCTCCAAGCAGCTACCCAGCGTTCACAGTATCATACTTACCACTTCAGTCTCCTGGCTGCCTGCGTTGCACAGAGCAGCACCCGCAGCCACCCCTTGCATCCCTGCGCAAGGGTCCGTTGGGGCACGTCACTGCTCCTGAGCTCCTCACGCCTATCCCTTCAGCAATGTTTTTCCCCATGGCACTTCTCACCTATTGTTCTTGCTCCAAAGGAAGGTAATTCCCACTTGTCCTCATCCCCTCGGAGCCAGGGTGACCCCACAGACTTCCCAGCACTGCTCCTGTTCACGCTGCTCCAACCACACTGGTGTGCTGGCTTTAACCTCTCAAAGACCCATGACAGCCATACGCAAAACACAGAGGCTCAGCACAGGATCAAAATGTGCACGGCCAGGCGCAGGGTGCCCGGTGAGCAGGCTGCCGGCTGCAGGGCATTGTAGGTGGTGGGGAACAAGTCAGGGAGGGTGAGTCTGGCACGCGTCTGCAGCGGCAGGGTAGGGGGCGGGGGGGAGGGTTGCAAATAACAGTCCTGTAGAAATTTGGGGATGAGACAAGGTGAGTTAGGAATCTGGAGTAGAGAGAGAGGAAATAGATGCAAACTGTAGGATGGCTGCAGAGGAGCTGCTCTCAATTACAAAATTTCTCTTTTTAAGTATGCCGGTTTATAGTACGGAAATTCAAGGCCACAGTTTGTATTTTACAACACAGAGTCAAAAGCCCAAAACAGAAGAAGCATCTTAACAGTTCTGTCCCTTATTTCCATACAAATTCACACAAACATGCTCATATGCATATAGTGAGCCTTAAACGCAAGATCCATAGTAAGTTTTTCAACAAAATAGTCCTTTAGACACTGATAAATCAAGCAACGATGACACAGGGATATCATAGCATCACTAAAAATGTCACCACAGTTAACAAGCCTGCTTGCTTCAACAAAAAATATTGGTGAATAATCATCCGTCAGTCAGCACGTTAAAAAAACATGCCTGGTGTTCCTTGCCTAAAAAATGATGGGAGTGGAAACATTGCTTTCTTGCCAGGTTATTTTCATTTCAGGCAGAGAAATAACCAAGGGAAACATGGAGAGAAGAAGAAATTACAAGAAGCAGTATGAGGGGAAGAAATCCTTCTTAATTATGCTGTTGCCTCTGCCTTTCTCACTATCAGATTCCGCTCCTGTACCATACTGTGCCAAACCACTCGCACGCAGGGCATCCTCCAGATGAATCAGCACAGTGGCACGCGGACTCAAACGTACATCAGAGGCACGGAGGAGGTGTTTGATACTGTATTTATGAACAAATCAGAGACAAGAGCTTGGTGGGGGGTTTTTTTGGAGGAGGAGGAGGAGTAAGGGAAATAAGATTGTGTGTCAGCTTGGGGGAAAAAAACACTTCATCATCTTTTTAAAATTTCTATTAACCTCAGACTCTGTTCATCCTCAGCCTCAGCCTCATAAGTGATAAATTAAAAGGGCACATGTACAATCTGTAGATTTTTTTCCTTATCCATCAGTCAGAAAACAGAATATGAAAAACTGCCTGTACTAATTAGGGCTCTCGCGTCCATTGTAACACTACACACGGAGAGAGAGGGGCCGCAGTGGGGCATGGCACGATGCCTGCAGTGCACAGAGACAGCCCCAGGCGCCACCAGGCAAGCACGGCCAAGCACCACGACCCCAGCCGAGCGCACAACTTCTCCCTAACATGGAAGAGACCCCATTTTGGGCAATAGCAATTCCTTATTTCACTTTGATAAAGCAAAACAGACTGCTTATGTTCACAGGCCACCAGGTGTGACTACAAGACACCACGACCTCCCAGTTGCCAGATAACTTCTCTGAAACTGGCCAGTAAAGACTCAACTTTTTTCAAAATTAGCGCTGACGAAACACAAAACCTTTTTTCAAAACTAAGTTCATGAAACCCTCTTAACAGCTCTTCAGTTTTTTCCACCAATAAGCTCCCGCTCGACAGGCAGTGACAGTGAAAGGACCTCAACAAAGCCTGGCAAGAAAGAGAAGTCAGGGAGCTGCAAGGCTCCAGTCTCAGCCCTGAGAAGGTATTTCATCTACTGTGTGTTCAGCGTCTTCTCACAAAAGCTATCAGCATAAAAGTATGGTATCTGTGAGAAGAGGATGTCATGCTGAAAACTTGACCATGTCCTGTATCTTTTAAAAAGCAGAAGTAATACCCATTCATTCATAGGCAGGCCCTTGCACTTGGCTTGCTCCTGTCTGCAAAGTCTCTCCTGTAAACCTTTTTTTTTTCTTTTTTCCTCTCCAAAATAGGAAAACGATATATGGCAACCATTAATCAAGCAGCTAACAAACTTAATGTCAGCCAAGGAGGAAGACAGAAGCTGAGGAGAGGCGGACAAGATGCTCCAGCACCTCTCCAGAGGAACAAGTGACACTACTGTAACTGAACTGTAGGTCATACAAGATCGTCACAAAGAATGAAAACTGTTATGTTTCAAATATTTCATTGGTAAAGCAGCTTAGCCAATAGGTGATCAAGCACACAAAATATTAATATTTGCATATATACTGTTGTGTACATCAGTGACAGAAGTTCTTATGCTTAGACGGGTGCGTGGGAGAGCTCCAGAAGTGAATGAGTATCTCCAGCCTGCCCTTTGTAGCTCTTGTTTCCCAGCCTACACCCTTGCAGCAGCTGAGAGTTGAAAACAAAACCAGAGCCTCCTACTAAGATAAAGAGCATTTGAAATGCAAACATTTTCCTATGCCAGACTCTGAAGAACATGACTAATAGACACTTTCTTTCCTTACACGGAAAAATCTCCCAGTGCTCCAAATGGACATTTTCCCAAGTACAGGCTGACCAAAGGCTTCAGAGGTTGGCTGTGTGGTTTCAGAGGGTTTACGGCCTGGATGGACTTAAACATGGACAGACTGGCCTCCAGCATCAGATCCCTGGCTGAGTGGGACACATCCTTTCGAAAGCCATGGAGTTTTGATAAGTAATCCACCAGTCTCAACAGGAACTGCCTAATTACCTCCACTCTCAAAAATGTGCGACTTAAGTAGGTTTTAATTTACCTACGCACTTACGTATCCAAGTATTTGATGAGTTACTAGACTGACCTGGCTCTCATTGTAAAAAACACATTTCCCAAACCTCAGACGATTCCTTCAATTCTTTTGAACCTACTTGAATTTTCCACCATCCTTTTACTGGACAGAGTACTCCAGCAAAAGGCTCACCAAGAAGATACGGGGAGGTCATTCCAATTCCTTGCTGTTAGTTTTTCACACTTTTTATTAAAGAGTCAAGTATGTTCTGTCTAGCCTCCTCAGAGAAAAACAATGCTTTCTGTTTTGTTTTGTTTTTTAAACGAAAAAGCCACTCAGACTGCAACACCATCGGTGATATGAAAATGAATCATTAAATAAAATACCTTTTTCCCCTTGTGCCGCTCAAACGAGTGAAAGTGCTTACAGCAAGAGAGGGATGCAAATTTCAGGGGGAGTGAATGAATGCGTGATTCAGAGAATGGATGTGGGGGGGTATGCGTGGGCAGGAGGAGGCACCTGGGGGTGTGTTTGCCTTGTCTGTGCATGTATAGAATTTTTGAATACCAGAGTACTATGGACAAACTATCCAAGCCCTTGAGTATTCCCCTAAACAAACTTTGAAACCTCAAACTACAGTAAATTATGAGTTTTGTAAAAACCGAAAATAATCAGTAATGGTAACTGAGATTTATTTTATATTTGGATTCAGCACGCTACCCAAACCCAAATTTTTACTAAAACCAATCACCTGTTGTTTTATTAGACTATTTACTGCACCTCTGTTTATATCGCAGATGCCAGGATGAGAAATTAGCTATTATTTTCAGGTGTTATAAATATATAAATTAAATTGGGTGTTAAATATAGCTCTGTACACAACACGTCTCTGTGACGCTCACCATTTTTCTTGTACAAAATGTCTGTAAAATGCCTAGCCTGAGACTACTTTAGCTGGCTAAAAACTAATCAGTTGCAGAAAGCTGAAACTTCCGTCAGCTCTATGAAATTAGAAGCCAGAAGGCTATGCCCCTCAGTATTTTGATCACATACATCAGGAAAAAAAAATCCAAGAATTAACAGTGCAAATTTTTAAATATGTCAGATGCATGGTAATTGTAAGTGTTGTTACAAGTTACGGTAAGGGAAAGGTGTTGCTTTCAGATTTGGAAATGCCTACTACAGCCTAACCTCTTTGTTAACGCATTTGCAGCTTTGCAACATCCATTTCTAAATGAATTACCTTATGGAGGAAACCAAAAGGCAGAAAACTAAAGAAATAGGGGTCAAATTCCTCCTGTGAGATCTACCTTGTAAAATTATCCAGAATGTAATAATACCATGTTATTGACTTAAGCACAGTTCCCTGTGACATGCTGCAGCTGACCTGTAATTTTTATCCTACATGTTGCCAGCACTATTAAAATGACACTTGTGAATGTAAATTAAGCTCACAAAGGGGACAGATTGTATGATTCTGGTTTCTCTCAGATGCCTGTAGGCTATCACAGGTTCCATATGTGAAGTAATTATGTTCACTGAAGGAAAGAATAAATGCTGTCAAATTGTGTACTGAGAGAGAAAGCAGCTATTATATTGCAGTAGTCACTGGAGCATTGCCTTAGAAAGTGGAAAGATGTATAAGAAAATAATAATAAAAAAGAAAAACTGGAGCAGAGCTATATTAAATATAGCCTTTAAATGAGTATCTGCTTTTGAATATATATTACACAAAGTTAATATTTCACAAATAAAAGCATTTCAACTCTTTAATCGTATTTTCTTCCTCACGTCTAGAGGGCACAGGGCAGAATATTTATCAAAGGGGTAAAGTACAGATGGAGCATCTTCCAGCTTTCTGTGTTTCCCCAGCAAGAGGAGCCCTCCGTGGCCCCAGAAATGCTGTCCCCGCCACAGACCTCCCCACAAAGGGGCTGTGCAGTGGCCAGCCTCCCTCCCTGGCGGGTGGAGGTGCCCCAGCCCTGCCGTGCCGCCCTACCCATCATTACAGCCAGCTCCTGCGCACCCTGACGAAGGCCAATAAGGCTGGGCAAGGGCACTGCCGAAGACTGAAGGTCAGCGGCCCCTGCGCAGCCGCCCGTGGCTGTTGGGGAGCAGCAACTGCGCGCTGCCCGAGCACCGGGCTGCAGCAGCATTGCAGAAGGTGCGGCTTCAATCGTGGAAGCCGACAGAGCTGCTAAAAGGAAAGGCAACACTCCTGTCACCTCCGCAGCTGCAGCGCGGTCCTGCTCTCCTGCGCCTGGAGGAGGCGAGCCTATATTTAGACCAGCGAGGTCACCAGCGAGCCAGCGCGAGAGGGGAGAAAACACTGAGCTGGAAAAGTGGCTCTTTTACAACCTTTCACTTAGAGGGAGCCATGGACACCAGAGGCAGAGAAATATAAATTCGGAGTCTAAGCGCTTGTGTGGTTTTGAATTTTCATCCAGAAATGAAACAAAGAAAGAAAGGTAGTTAGGGTGCTTCAGAAACAGCCCTCAAAAACATAAACAGGAAGGCGCATTTTCTGACAGAGTGTAACCATAGATATAGAGCTCACAAAGAAGCCCACAGCACTGCAAAACAGAAGGCTGCACACTTCCGTGTGTTTTTGCTGCTTACTAGAGTGGCATCCCTGGGCTGGGCGCTCTGGAGCTTCCCATCTCGATGGAAAGGAGAGGGTTCCGCAGTGCCCCATCTGCGCTAGTTCTGGATCTCTCCACATCAGCCTTGTTGCGTTGCAGAAGCAACCAAGGGTGAGCAACTTCCCAGCACAGCTGCCCTCCACGCCCTCCAGCTGCCTGCGCCGCCGTTACCTGCAGATCTGTTGTTAATCTGACTGCCTTAACGGCAGCGCGTGCTTGGGCCAGGAGGACCAACTGTTGGGAAGCGCAGAGAAGGCAGGCTGGCTGGAGGGATGGCACCGTGCGCTCATTAGCTAGCTGAGCACTGAACTCCTTGTGTGGCCCAGATCCTTGTCCGTGGCTTTGAGCTCTGTACTCAAAAGCTAATATATACAGGAGACCAAATCCTTCAGACTGCTCAAGAATGTGAAGGCAGCTCTTGGGGAACTAAAGCAACTGCTGAAGCAGAGGCGATGCCTCAAAGCTCCCAGTCCTCCTCCCTGTCCCAACGCCATGACCAGCTGCCAGATGACGCTGCGTGGAAGCAGCCATGCTAGCTCCGCAGGATCCGATTCCAAGTGAGTGATTTTCCTGACTGGCACCATTGGGTAATTTGGGTCATTAACGTGCGTTCAAGGATCTGGCCTGACTCTGGACAAACACAGTTTGTGTTGTTCTGCTTTGACTAACACATCTCCCTGGAGTCCATGCTCATGGGAGCACTACCCACCAAATCCCCATGTCCATGTCAGCAGTAACAAGAGACAGGTACTGGCACTGGTGTGTCCCATCAAAGCCACAGCTTGTAGCAAACCATTCAATTTGCATAACATTACCTTTCTGCTTTTGTGAAAATAGAAACTAGTACCTTTTTTTGAGGTTTCCTAAGATAAAAAAACCTGCCAGCCAGCTTTTGCAGTCCCTCCATGAAGCCGTTTTACCAACGGCACATTGCATTTGGTAGACTCATTCAGCACAGAGCAGCACTGTGCACTGGACACTGGGAAATTTTCCTTCATCATTTCTGGGCACACAGGCCTCATCTCCACAAATGAAGCAAGGGGCCCCGCAGGAGGCCCCGCAGGCCGACCCTGGCGCTGGCACTATCAGACACAGCACCGCTCACATCTGTTTTACCTGAACTCTGTAAGTTAAAATGGAGCAGTTAGTTACATTTGAATTGCCCATCAGGAACGGGGCCTGGCACACCCTGTCCCTGCTCGTCTTCTGGGTGCCTGGGCTGTTACCCCGCTCCAGCCCTGCCATGCATCCACGTTGACTGAAAGGGCCCCCATGTCACTTTGGTTTCTCCACACCAAGCACTGTGAAGAAAGCAAAGCATCACCTCATCTCCTTATTTTGGTCATTGCTTTCCCACTTCCACTCCTAAGGCGAGACCAAATCGCACCTGGATCCCAGCAAGGATGCACAGCGTATGTGGTCCCCGTTCCCCTCCCACCGCAGCCCCCAGCCTGCAGCCCCGCTCGCTCCGCAGCCGCCCACCCCGCTCGCACCAACGCCCTCCCCCGCAGCGCCAAACCCTGGCAGCAAATTCCCATCAGGGAAATCTCAGCAAAACCAACTCATCACCTCTTTGTTCAAGGCTGGCCTGGTAACGGAAGCACTGTGAGCACAGCACAGAGCAGTGTCCGGACACACACACAAACACAGAGCAAACTCTTCCATCGCGTGCACCAGACCTCCCTTACAGCTCGTGCTGGCTCCTGCACGCTTCGAAAGTAGATTGTGGCTACTCGCTCCCTAATTGCCATTCCCTTTCATGTATTAACATCCACGAGTACGTGGCTAAGATACAAGCGGCAAACCTACCCAAGCAGAGCACAATTCAAGCACTGGGCCAGGCAAGAGCTAGCTGCAGAGAGGGCTGTGGGGAGAAATCCTCCTCCGGGCCCCACAGCCCTGCCCCCCACGGCCATCACCTGCGCGACGCAGAGGGCACAGACCCCTCACCGTGCCCACCACACGCTGCCAGCCTGCAGCGCGCCTCCCTCCAGGCCCCCAGAGATGCACGCACCCTGCTAGAGAGTCCTTCCCAGGCTAGTTCTCGAGGGGTGGGGGGTGCTCGTGCATAAATGAATCATTGCACTGTGCAGACTATTAATACCAATTGGTCGCGGATGGGTGGGCAGTTAGATGGCCGGACAGTAGCCTGCCTGTTTGCAATTAAACGCAGTAGCAGTTGTACAACAAGCTCCTGCAACTTCTTCTTTAAATAAAAAATTGATATCAACTGCCATTTCCTAAGCAGCTCGAAACTATTAAACAACTGTTTGCAGGGTAGCTCGTGTCATACGTGGGAGGCTGAAATGTAATGTAGAAACGAGAGGTTTTTTCTGGTTGGCAGCATTGACAGCAACTATAACGTATGACTCCCTTGGATGCAGCGTGGCAGAAGCAGGGTGAGGATCATCCAGTGCTATTCACTAGAGAAATTGTTACACACAAAAAAAAGGGAAGGCAGAATCAAAGATCTCGGGATCGTGGCAGGAAGGAGGGAGGGAGGAAGAAAGGGAACCGTGGTTTGCTCTCACAGTTTTAATAAGGATTTGTGGGGTAATGTTGTGTAAAGGTAATACAGCTGAATCTTTAACAGTAATAACTAGAACCAACTCTCCATGTTAACTGACCTTTAAACATTATTGTCCCTTTCAGTTTACCAAAAAGACATTTACTTCATGAAAGATGTTATTCAACCCTGTTTAAAGATCCAATAGGCTAAAATATGCTAAACTGACATTTAGAATGATCTCATAACACTTTTTTTATGATAACTCGTATTATTTCCATGTGATTTGAATGTGAGACTTTTCATTTTTAAAAAAAATGTATTTTGAAACCATTTCAAATAATGGGCAGATATTGCCTGGACATTCAGGTTATCTGTAATGATATCAGGGCCTTTCTCAACAGCTGAGTAATTACTTCCTTATTACGCTCAAGGCAAGTTGAAATCACATGCCCTGCTCAAGATTTAAACCTACATCACAGAGGCAAAGGAAGCATTCAGACTGACATTTTACACACCTAACTGCATTTTTTATAACAAGGAGAGCATCTGTGTTATAGTGCCTTGATAATCTGTGAAATGAAGACAACTGGGAGCACCAGAAAAAAAAAAATTCCGTTGTGTTAGGGGGGGCGAAAGGCAGTGGGACTTGAGTAAAGGCAGACGTATTGGTTCTGCCTCTATTGCAATCATCTCCCAGGGCCCATTTTAGACATGGCCACGCACAAGCAGGCCATTGCTTAGGGCCGCGGATCGAGGTGGGTGATAACACGCGTTAGCGTGCCGGAGCCCTGGCTGTGCATCACACGCCGACACCCCGCTTCCCACCCAGCCCCACCCCTGCAGACACAGCAGCCCAGCGCTCCTCCTCTCCATGGCTGCATCACCCGTCCTCCCCTCCAGCCCTTTGCAGAGCCACACTCCTGACTTTCCTACACCTCTTGGAAAGCTCCAGCCTCCAGGTCCTCCATCCCCTGCTAAATACTCCAAGCTCATCTCCAGACAACAAACCATGCTTGAGAAAACAAAAAGAAAACATTTCTTGTTCCTTCTCGCTCCTGTCCTCCGTTAGAGGGAAGAGAGAGGTTCAAGTTCTGATGCCCTTGAACTGGGCAGAAAGCAGGAGACGTCACCCAGCAACAGTGAAGGCACAAGCCTTCATTTTTTTAAATTCTACATTTTCTTAGTCTGCAGCATCACTTTCCACCCTGGGGGCCTGCCTGCCCCTGGCTAATGCACATTATAGCCCAGCTACCTCAGCGTCTGATGGGAGAAGGGTCCCTTTCCCCCGGCATCCTTCAGCTCCAAGAGGAGGGAAAATCAGCACAGATTGCTGACGGATCAAGAACGTGGATAAGTGAAGCCACGGTAAAGTAACGCATGATAATAAACACCATCCAGCAATCTGCTTCAGCACTTCTGGTTATAGTCTTCCGTAATGAAAGAGAAAGGAATGGTCATTTATGTGACAAAACGCTGTTAAACGATTAAAACAAGCACACACACAATCCGGAAAGAAGCTACAAAGAAAATCAACCTCTTGTAAGAATTATAGCATTCTGTGGTTTCAGCAAAAACTAAAGGAGCAAAGATGGAAGAGACAAATTAAGTAATAAGAGGAAGAAGGCTAATTTCATAAATGAAATCTGTAACATTTCCTCAAAAACTAGCGCTAGTTACAAGACGCTCATGTTTTGGTTCAGGTCAGCTCTTATTTCACCCACAATATTTTTAACGTTTGTAATCTAAAGCAGACAAACCTAACTATTAATTGGATATTACAGTTCATTTCAATTCAGCTAGCAGCAACGTATATGCAAAATCTAAACAGAAGACTTCAACAAAATGCTTGAGATAATCATAGCATATCTAGCTGGCGTATAGCACTACCGTGGAAACACACTGTTTCTCAGTTTTGCATTTTCCAATGAATTTCAAAAAAGTATTATCTCTTTTCTGATTTCAACATTTGTTTAGTGAGATCTGCTAAATTCTAGGTCAGATATTATACACTTGACAACAGAAACAACAAATTATGTTAGAAATCCACAGCGATAAGAAAACTGCACAGTAAATATGTTATATCCAGGCAACAGCATAAGGTAAGCTTGTATTTCATTTGCTGTGGATTGCATAAGTTGGTAAATGTTGTCTGGCAAGTGTCCTTCAAATTCCAAAAATAATGCATCTATTTTACGGCATTATCTCATTTTCTATTTGTTTGCATCTCTGCAGTGAAACCATATTGTTATTAAGGGTATCATTATAATAGAAAATTGCATTAGCTGTTAAAACCCTGTTCTATTTTATGTGTATATAAATAGGAACATTATGATCATGCGAGACTCCCATTTGTCCTTGCTATACTCTTGACGCTGCTGTAAATGCAAGCAGAGCACCAAGCCCTTACCAAAGCTTAAAATATTGCCCCTTTGATTAGCTGCACAGGCATCTTTTGCTTTTAGGACGCAAAATCTCACCCTGCTGGTTATGTACTCCAACAAGTACAAACACTGTGTTTCTCTTTACCTTTGACCACCGTCCTGGTTTGGGCTAGGCCAGACTCAGTTTTCTTTTAGTAACTTCACTTTTTAGTTGAGTCTCTTCTGAGAAGCCGTACTCTCTGAAATTAACTGCGTGTTTTTCCAGACAGGAGCTGCTTCTAGCAGTGATAAGGCTCCATGTTTATAGTTGGTGCTGGAACATCAGTAGGAATGGTATGCAGTAAGGCTCTTGCTTATAGTTCTCCCTCTGGAGACCAAGGTCGATGCTCACTTCTGCTGACTTTCTTAAGCACTGGAACTGAAAGAGCAGAGAAGGGGTCACCCCTGCGGCCCTGCGGTGGGGAGGAGCGGCTCGGACAGGTGACCCAAACCTGACCAAAGGGTTACTCGGTATAAAGCTGAGGGATCACGAGGGTCACTCTCTCTCCTTCTGTGGCCGGCGTCCGAGGAGGACTCTGTCCGATTCTTCTGCCTTCGACCCCGATCCGTGCATTCCTGAATCCAGCTCCTGCCTGCTGCTGCTGAGTACAGTCCGGGACTTTCCTGGGGCGTGCCCCGCAGCATCCGGGTGACGTAGTCATCATCAGGGAGGGAGGGAGCTCAGTATTGGGTTTGTACGTATTTGTATGTTGCATTATTATTTTTCCTATTATTATTATACATTATTACTGTAGTTAGATTAAAGGTGTTTTAACTTTTCCAACCCGTAAGTCTCTTTAACTTTTCTCTTTCCCACCCTTCGGGGAGGAAGGGGGTTAACAAAGAGCGTCTGTCATCTGTTCAATAGCCAGCCCAGCTTTAAACCGTGACAACCACCAAGATGGGTCTCGTGCATCTGCATTTGTATGGTATGGCGATAGCAAATCACCCAACATCCACCAGGGGGCTGGGTTTTGAAGATATTTAGGTGGCTAAGGGCACCAAGGTGGCCTGGGGAAAGGCGAGCCATGCTGTCATTCTCGGGCAGGTTCCTGAAGGGATGTGTGACACCCAAGGCTCTCCTAGGGTGCAAGTTACGCAATTATGTCTGCAAGTGCAATGCAGAAAGCCACTGTGGGCACCCAAGTGTCACCCCAGGGACAAGAGGAACCTAGATTTCCACCTGTAAAGAAGCTCAGCCTGCAGCCTTCTAACCCAGAGCTCAGGAGCAGTCAGCTGCGTCGAGGATTGGCGCACAGATCAATCCAGGGCTGGGCAAGGGGTGCTGGATATGGTGCAGTAAGGGGCATTGCTGCAGTAGTGTCTGCATCCCAAAAGAGGACCGGGATGCCCCGTGTCCTGGCAGCAGCATCCCCTGGCCACTTGCGTCAACACTGTGATGATCTGACTACACAGAAACTGAGATAAGGTACTTATTTGTTAGGCATAACAAAAATGCTTCAAAAATTATAAGCAAGGCCTTGCATTAATGACAATAATTAACATTGTGGCTGCTGAGAAGTCAAACAAGTTGGGGTGATCTCATGTCACCTGATGACCAATCAAAAGCTGTGAATTTTAAGAACAATTTTTTTTTTTTTCCTGGATAAGATGGAATTTAATTTCAGTCTCTTGAAATGTTTTACAGAGTGCAGTTACGTCTCTTTCTCACTGCCATAAAACCCAGTAGTTCAGGGAACGCTAGGGCGTGCGAGTACAAGGCAGTTCCCAGTCAGATACAGCATATAATGAGGGCTGATGTATAGTGCTACACTCTGAGAAAACCCAGAAGAGTCTGGTCTAAAAAGTTCCCTGAATCAGGGTAATTACAATATTAATCACAATCCATTGAACTGAAGTGGAATTAAATACAAATTTTCTGTTTATACGGTAAGGGCTGAATGACAGTAAGTTAGCAACAGCCATTTTGGTCTGGTTTAACTGCCTAACATCTGGAGACCGTTATTACAGAGTCATCAGCCACTTGGACGGTGCCCAATATGGAAGCAGTTTTACCCTCTTCTCTGTAAACATGAGCACAGCATCGCCGAAACACACTTATTTCCCTTTTTTCTTCTTGAAATGTTCTCTTAAGTAGTTTCAATATTGGAGAATTTAGATGGGATAAGACACTTGTTTCTGTTTGGAAAGCAAACAAAATTGGATCAAAATAAGGGGCCACTTTTAAACATTTAATTTAAGCAAAGACAGTGCTGCTTATGAGAGTCTGTGGTAAAGGTGGTTGTTCTAGCTATTTAAACAATATAATTACATGGCATTTTACAGCACAGAAGAGACAGATTACTAGAAAGTTGAAAACTGTATGCCCTTGTTCCTATACAAGTATGTACGCATAACCTATCACTGGTTACTACCAAATTTATATGAAGTGTAATCTGGTCTTTATTACAGTTTCTGTGCTTGGAAAGAACCTCTTTACCCAAGAAGAATACTTTTTCTTTCTTTTTTTTTTTTCCTACAGTAATGAAAAAACACAGTTGTCAGCATAATATCCTGACATTCAGGATGCCAGCCTGTCTCAACTGGAGTCAGATGTGAAAATAAATAGATATTAAACTGTCAGTCAATGAAATTACAAAGTCAAGAGCAGCTCTAGCTGCGATCCTGTGTGTTCTGTTTGATGGACACAGGTGTTTAAGTGTTATGAAATCCAGCAGAGACTCAGAGTGAATAATGCACCTTCCAGCAGTCCTGCCTTAGCCAGAGGAGCTGCGGTGAGCTCCCCTCTCACCCTGAGGCCCCCAAGCAGTCGGTGTGCCCTGAGAAAGCGGCCGGAAAGGCCTTCCACGTTTATCGGAGCTAAAGCCTGAGAAGTCTTAAAACCTGCGTTATGGCATATGTTGAGGAATCGAAGCTACATGCCTCTGAAACTGTGAAGGTTAGTCCCACTGGCTTTGCATACAAATCTAAGGCAGATGCCCCAAATCTACAGCATTTATTTATTATTCATAAGGCACTTAAAGTCAATCATCTGTCACTAATAAACATTAACACTATTAAAAATTAATGATCATCCTACAGCATGCTGAGACAGATTCTTCTTTCTGTTTGATGAGTATTGGAGCAAAGTACATCGCTTTCATTTACTGACTTTTAAAGTGTTTATGCTGTGTATAATGCTGCTACTTCAGCTGCTACCCCAAACCCCAGTGTCACGGTGACCCCCTTCTCTTGGGATGCCAAGAAATGATCAGTCTTGTGAGAGGAGTTTGAAAGGATGGGTTTAGAATACAAATCTGTATCTGCAGAGAAGAAAAATCACAGATTCAAGGTTTTCACACAGCACAAGCCTTTGCGATTACAGGGCTTTTTGTCTCCCTTTCGGGTCTCTGCTAAATAGTACGACGTCTGTGACAGGGGACGCGTGTCCCTGCGCTCTCCGCTGTACAGGAGGGTCCCGGCTCAGGTACTGTACCACAAGTGGACAATGAGGCTGGAAATAACAGCTCTGATGAGACTACCTGAGAGTCTCACAAGCCGGAACAAGAAAAGGCTTCCTGAAGAGCAACTCAAAAAGGTAACTTCGCCAAAGGTCCGCACAGTGTCGCAGGGCACTTTCTTCTCTTAGTGGGTGGGAGGCAAAGCCCACTGCTAGAGATGAAGAAACAGCTTGCACCTTAACCCTCAAAAGGACATTCCCTCCAAAAGTAAAAATGATCCTGGGCCCTTCATCTTTTGTGTTCGCATTTTCAAATATAAATCTTGGGGAATACATTTTCCCCATACCTTTATCATATTTCTGTCTTGCAGAGGCAGAACTCGTAATTCAGCGCTGTTTCCTAACACGGGCGTATCATGTTTTGCCGTGCTCCTCATTCAAGCAATTACTTAATTGTGGGAGTGCTGTAAGTATATTATAAATAATCACTTGATACACAGTTGATTGTGTTAAAACACAGATAAATAAATCCAACGAAACCTGCATTAAAGACCAGTCTAGTAGTAGAAGAAAAGAGCCAATACGATTGTGTGCATCAGATCAAACTAACCTCAGATTTCTTTGCATTACATCAAACTTCTAAATATGAGATAAACTTAAGGTCGCAGTACTAATGCTATAATGGGAAAACTTGCCAAGATGGAAGACATATTAATCTTCCTCTTGCTACTTACACTATAATATTTCAGTGCCAAACCATTTTTCAGAGAAAAACAGTGGCTGTTAAGAAATAGAAAGATCTGTAAGGAGAATCAAGTGACTGCAATCATCCTGTTTTCTTTCCTTACTCATGTTTCATATGAAATAAATACTGAGGATTTACAAAGAGCAGCTATCAGAGCTAGAAAGACACCAACCAAGTGGAAAAACATGATGCTACAGGACCACACTCACTCTGCTGAGGACTGGGAAGGGTTCGTATTATGTATGTGCTACCTTCATATCAGCTGTTGCCATTACAAATGAGACTTGGTGCCATTAGGAAAATGCTGTCATCCAAAACCAATTGTGCCTTTCAGGGTACAGCAAGTCAAGAAGTAGCGAGAACTGCCTGCAACGATCTCAGCAATACATGAAGCAAAATTTTTTCGGATACTGCAGAGGATCAGGGACCAGTTCAGTGCCTGGCACGCCACGTTTACATTTGCACAGCTCCCATCTTCTGCAGAGCCACACAACGGTGGGCACCTCCATGAGTCATGACGAGGGAACCGAGACCTGGCCCTGCGGTTGCACACACCAATAAGCCCCACAGAACTGTAATTAAACAGTTTTGAACACAATTCAGGTATAGAACCTTCTAAATCTCAGGCTGAAGACTGTTCTGCACAATACTTTTTAGTCATACCACCTTGTCCCGCTGCCCGTTCTCCACTGCCAATCGGCTTCTTCCTAATTTGTCTCATTTTTAGCTTAGAATTCATGCACTGTCAAGCCAAGTTACTCTTATAAGGAGGAGTGGGAATCACAGTCAAGAAAAAGATATATTAAAGCATCATTATTCAAACATAAAAATGCAATGAAAATGTTAACCAGCTTTCCCTGAGGTGAAGGTGTTTATTGCTAAGTTTTTGCAGCACAATTACATTCAAACAGACAAATGCTAGCTTAAAATAAAGAATTATTTTTCTGAATCTACCTAGGAGAAATGGAAAAACACCTTGAAAGTAAGCTGCCTCATATCAAATACTTACCCTAAAAGCTTTTCTATTAAAAACATTAGATTTTTAAGAATAATTTTGAGAAAACCAGGCAGCTAAAACACGGTGCCTTTTTTCCCCTTCTTAAATTTGAATACCTTGCACTGACTTTCTGCAGTAGGTACGTTTGGAATTTAGATTCACGTCTAAAACAAAATCTGATGCTTTTTACATTATGCTGTGCACAGCATAGCAGTTAGCACAACACAGACACACTGCAGCCAGCAGACAGGTGTGCACGGGTTGGTTCACGCTCCGGACTGCTGCCTCGGAGCAGCCCCCTGGACCACAGGGGCTGGGAACTGCAGGACCTGACGAGCACTTCACGCGAAGCTGAACCGTGTTTCAGACAGGGCAATGGTAGGCACGGCACAGGCTTTTCCAATACCATCAGCAGAGGTGCCAGATGAGGTGAAGTGTCCACGGGACACCGAGCCTGAAACGTTGCCCACAGATGCAGCCCCTTCGTTTCCCAGCCTGCACTCACCGCAGGGTTCAACACCTCAAATGGGGTCTCTCAACCGTCCTGCCTGCAACCCTCCCCTCCATTCTTAAGACGAGTCGCTCAGGTGCCACCTTCTTCCCACCTGAAAAGACGCAGAACCCTTTTGCCTCCCCAGACAAAGGCGAAGTGATGCTGCTCCCAAGGCCCATCTGGAGGCCCATCAGAGGCCATACAGATTATATATAGCCAGGGACCTCGTGCAGGCTTCTGGCACAAATGACTCAGTGAAAAACCTAGATCATAACAGCAGGAGCTGATGTGGCCCATACTGGGCCACAGGAAACAGCAGCTCTGCAGCACCAGTATTTATAAACACAACGGAGGGCCGCTATCTGTCTCTTTCACAGGATTGCTGGACCACAGACTACGGGCCATCTGCCCACAGTCTATTATCACGATCTGTGAACAATTATAGACGGGATATTTCATCTTAGAAAATGGCAAAGTTAACAAAAAAGGCACTGAAAAAGGCCAGCAAACAATCAAAAAGCAAGAAAAAAACCTGCACGGAGCCCCATTTGCCAGCCCTTGGACCCAGCAGTGCTTCATTCCCTCACCCACCACCACCGCATCAGCTGCCCCAGAGGAGAGATGATTTCTGCTGCTACTGAGGCCACAGCGGGCGCCAGCTTCAGACAGTCTTCTGCAGCTGAAACACTGGACCACACTCTCTGAGACCTGAGAGCACCATCACCCAGCCTGTGCAGCCAGCTCACTGTGTGCAGAAGGCGTGAGGGCAGTTACAGTCAACACGGTACTACCACAAAGGGAAATGTCCCAAATCCCTTTCACAGCCAGCACCAGAACTGCCAGCCCTTCCTCAGGCTGCCTTGTCTCTGCTTGCTCCATCACATCCTCCACTCCCCTGTACCATGCTAGAGCTGCTGCTGGCGGAGGGCCCTCTGCACCCCCAGCCAGCTGCCCCCCACGGGAGCTGCACAGGGCTCCAGCGGGAGACAGAGTGCTCCAGAGGCACAGCGCAGACGATGCAGTGGGCCTCAGCTGGAGAGGACAAAAACTTACCGCTCCTGGCTTTTGATCTGTGGTGCTGCTGCAGAGAAAGCTGGGAAGATGGTACCTGCTTCTTGGGTGGCTGGCTTGCTGTCGCCGAGTGGAGGGTGGTAACTTGTGATCAGCAGGAGCTGTGCTTTGTCAGTGCTGCCTGTTCCACACCTGCAGACCGTGAATGCAGTGAGGGAGTATCCCTCTCTGAGGAGCCTGCTGAATCCCTAAGCAAAAAATCCCTTCTGGGATGAGGCTGTCACCATGAAGCTGGGGAAAGGCTCGGTCTTGGGATTTTACCCTCTCCTCATCCTTGATTTTATTACATGGCCATCATCTTGGAGCTGAGCCTCTCTATCCACAGCCCACACTTTGACTCTGGGCACCTTGGATCCAGACGAAGCAGAGTCCGCTCATTGGCACCCCTGGGATGCTCCCTTTGGTCAGCCGATGGCTGCCTCCAGGAGAAGGCTGCCTGGAAATGCCATGCTCCCTTCCACTTACTAGTGGTCAGGGTGGGAACGCACAGGAGTCCTGCGTACTGAATGGCCCAAGGAGAGCAGGAGGCAATTGACTGCTGCCCAGCACCGAGTACTGCAAGGGTCGGATGTGAGGCTGCTACTTTCACTGCGGGATAATCCCAGTTCAGCTGGTGCTGTGGTGCTGGCTGGGGGTGGGGACCTGCATGCCCTGGCTGGGATGTTAGCCTGTAAAGTCCTGACGCGGTCGGAGTTCTGTTGTCCCTAGGTTTCTGTGTCATGCTCCAGGTGGGCGCCTCCAATGATGCCCCAGCAGACACTGCCAGATGGGACAGGGTTGCTGTACAGCTGCTGGGGAGGCAGCATGGGACAGCGCCGCCGGGCTGAGCCAGCGCAATCCAGCAGCGAAGGCTTAAAGAGCAACAAAAACTATGCATATGCAAAAACCTTGCATCAGTCTTCAGCGTAGTCAGAGTAATTAGTGGTTTCTTACAACAGGGAAATGGTACAGAACGTAAAAATCCAACTGCCTTAAAACAACAGATACTCTCAATTCATTTCTAATTTATGCATTCTTGTCATATGAAAGCCACTTGCTTAAGCTGCTTTTCTATCTATTTGCAGTCTATTCAGACACACAATGCTCAGTAGGAGTCTGTCTCCATGATTCATTGGCTCAGATTTCCTATAGAGTTTACATGATGTCTACTAAGCCCCATACAGTTTTGTATCCATTATAACCAGAGACAAGCAAGCAGGGCTCAGGAGGCTGAGCATCCATCTAAGAATAGCTTCCTGTCTTCCAGCTCTCTTCACAACAAATGAACAATGGTTACATTTTACTGGCCAGCACTGCATGGTGAGGGGAAATTATAGGAACTTGTCTGAGTTAAATAAGGGAAGAAGCATTTAGAGTGAAGCTCCTTAAATGAGCAGGTCAATAACTAGTTTACTGAGACCAAGGCACATAGCTAATGAGAGAATAAAGAATTATTCTTGTCAAGAGAGAAAAAGATGCTGCCCTGGTTTTGTGCTAAATAATTACATTCATTATGTTTAGGACAGCCCTGCAAGTGGTCTTTTGCACTAGTAAATTCATTAGCAAAGCTAATAGGCAAACTACTATTGGGGCAAATTTAAACGATTGCAGTAGGATGGATGGCAAAGATGGGGAAAGGTAGTATGAGAGTAAGAGCCAAAGTCAGCTTTAAGTATAATTGAATTTATCTTCTCATCAACTTTAAGGCCTCCTTCTGGGCTTGAAACAAGGAGAGAAAAAGCTATTGAAACGAAAGGATATTCACTTGATTGGATTTGTTGCTAGCTTTTCCAGCTTACCAAGCTGTCTAAACTGACCTCTTGACACTTGACAACAATTATAAATCCAACAAAAATTAAAACGTTAACTAAATTGGCTCAAAGCTTCCAAATGACAAAGGATCTCAAATGTGTCAGGAAGCCATGTCCCCAGCAGAAACACTGCAAAAGTAACCAGGCTTTTAATTTACCCAGAAGTTCATGAAACTCAGCTGGGCAGCAGGAAGGTAGGCTGCAACATCTCTAGGCAAGAGTCACAGTCGCACATGGGCTGCGGAGGAGGGCCACCTCCCGTGGTTTGGGAGAGCAGCAGCACGTGGCCCCGTGCCAGGCACCGCGGAGCAGTGGTGGTCCTCGCTGAAGGGCAGCAGTGGTGGGGGGTTCCTCCCTGCCTGCTCAGGTTGCAG
>VZSC01008735.1:296767-341518 GCA_013398225.1 Steatornis caripensis
CAGGTTGCAGTGCTCCCATCAGCACAGCCTTAGGTTCAATACGCCATGAGCGCACTCCAGGCCATCGGCCCTCTCTGGTACTCTGATTCAGGCTAGCTACACATTTTTGCAGACACCACCGGTGTTAGGTATGCTTAACTAAGGTTTTCTTTACGGGTACATTTTTAAATAAAGAGTTTAGAGCCTGATAATATCACTGGAGGAGCTGTGGGCATAAGTACCTCTTCTTTAATCATGCCCTGCCTAGACCGTAATCACAGGCGCTTCATAGATACAAATGCAGCGCATTGAGGTGAGCCTAAAAAATGATTGAAATCAATTTAGCAAGTCTGTGGAGCACAGCAGTAACACGTGTAGGACAGAGCACACCGCCGACGGCGCTTACGGCAGCGTCTGGCACTGACCACCATCTCCAGGCAGAGCTGCGCAGCACACACACACACACACACACACACACACCCCCGCCCCTCAGGGCTGCCTTCGCTGACAAACTGAGTTCCAGGGGAATGGAGATAATTCCTATTATTGGGCTCAGTACAGGACATAGCTTTGGCTGCAAAAGCAGAAGGGATTTTTTTTTATAAAGCACTGAAACATTTGTTAGCGTTTTAAAAGTGAGATTCTAAAGTGGGTTTTTTTCTAAAAATCACTCTACAATTATGAAATGAAAAGGTGTTCTGATTGCAAAAAATACTTACTAAAAAAGAGGAAATAATTCTCAAATATTTAAGCTTTTTGCTTTGGATGTAGAATAAAAATACTTTTTTCTTTTTTTTTTGGTAACTTTGTAATAAACTTTTCAAACTGATTCAGGTTCTGCTGTGCTGGGTTCAGTTTTGCCACTGCAATTAAAAGGTGTTACACATCATATCTGTGTCTAGCTATTTTAAATGGACACTCCAAATATTAGCTAAAGGCACCCAAAAAGTAACTTTTCAGTAATTGGATTTGGAAAAGACAGAAAAGAAGTAACTGCAACGAAGCCCATATCTGAAAGGAAAAGAGAAGAAAAAAAAAAAGAAAAAAAACTTCTTTGCCAAGTGGAAATGGAAATAAATGTTCTTGGCTACTACTGCAGCCTGAAAAGCCAGGATCCTGAGGCTCCCCAGTAAATGTAGTTTAGAAACCTCCTCAGCTGATCTCTTGTACCTTCTGGCTAGTAGCCTTATCCAGTCAAGTTAGAAGTTCAGCATCTAACTCTTGGTGAGAAATTGGAAAGACAGATATATCGTAGGTCTGAAGGAAGACATCCAGAGAATCAAGTGTCTTTACCTAAACTAAACAGTGGGGAAACATTTGCCACCTTTTGTCATTTCAATGAGAGCTGATGTCTTCCCTCCGGCCATCGCAGTCCACCTCCCCTGACAGCAGGTCTGGACTGCATGGGCTGCGACACAAAAGGCTGCTGGAGATCGCCAAGAGTCACAACACCTCTGTCTGTTGCCAGAAGAAAACCAGTGATTGTCATCCTTCTCCCCCCAACTTCCTAATGCGTCTACAGCCCTCAAAACCAGACTGAAAACGTGCAAAAAAATCTGAGGTCTCTAGATAGTGACAAAGCTTCCTTCTTAATGAATTTTTAACCAATTGTTTCCTCTGGGAAGATGAAAACTGTAAGATAACTGTTAAGGAGTGTGGGAAGGGTGTCAAGAGGTGTTTTACAGAGACAGGTCTAAGCACAGGCTAGGGAGAAGTTAGCACCTTGTTCTCTCAAAGGTCAAGACCTGGCCTTTCTCGCCAGATTTTTGCCAGTTATTAATACAAACACATTACTCAATCTTTATATTTAGAGAGTCTAGAAGTTCAATTATATGGCTGTTCAAGAGTTGTCATGGTCAGAAAAGCGACTATAAAAATGTCACCTTGTTCCTGCACTTACATGCTTCCTCAAGTGTCTAGTCTCTTGACAATATTGGTCCATTTTTCTCATTAATGCTAATGGTAACCAGGTATGCCAATCAGAGAAGACTGGCCCCTTAAGCTACGCCTATTTTGCCCGCTAACAAAGCAGACTTTTTATCACAATAAGCAAGGGAAAGCCAGCACAGGTGTGCCACAGTAATATGCATTATACTTTGCCTCATGCTGTGCCACCACGGGTGAAGCTTTATTCTCATTCCAGAACTTGTATACTTGCTGAAGGTTAGTGATGAAGTACAGTGTAGGTCATAAAAAAACGAGCTTCATTTTCCACAACTAGACGGAGCAGCAGGCACTTAGAAAAACAAATATACTAGCTTGTAAATGGAACGATTTAATATGGAAGTAACTAATGGCAAATAAACACAAAATGCCAAGGCAACTTAGCTGTCACTAGCTGTACTCTGCTCCTTCCATTTCTTTAAAAATCATAGCTAGTGAACTAGAATTTACTCAATCTTACCAAAGAAATCAATTTAGAATGTGAAATATACCCTTAAGAAGGGAGAACACTGTGCTCCTTCCTGACAAAACCCATTTCTATGGACAGTGCACTAGGAAGGTCTAAATATGTGCAGCTATGGTTGAGATTTTCCAGCCATGTAGCTAGAAACACTCTACGCTGCCATCGTTTAACAAAGCCATTTGTGTGGTAAAACCTCCTCAGAACAGCAGAGCATAAATGATACGAATGGCAAAACATCTTGTCTCGTTTCTTCAGCTACCTTCCGAGTGCATAGGTTGTTTCTCCAAACATGTGATGCTTTCACATGTGCTCTGACCAACCACCCCTTTTTTAAATGCCATGATCATTCTCATTATCTACTGCAGCTAGTCGAGTTTGAACTTGGTCTCTTCTAGCAACTACGGCTTTATTCTCTGACTTCCTGCGGCAAAAAAGATTCATTGCTTATGGACTCCCGTTGACAGGTGAATGCAGTCTCAGTGCTGCATCAGCAGCGGATTTGAGTTTTTTGTCAATAGGTTTAGCCACAGAAACATGTGTGTAGCTCTGAGAAGCACTGGCTCCAAACAAAATCACGTTGGAACTGAAGAAACTGGTGAAAAGACACATTTATAATTTAAGTGTGATTTCTGGGCAGGGGACCAGCAGTGGAGCACAGTCCCTGGGAGGCCGTATCACCTCCATCCTTGGAGGTTCACATGAGCAGACCCGACAAAACTCTAAGCAACCTTATCTGCCCTCACAGCTGACCCTGCTCTCAGCAGGACGTTGGACATAAGCCCTCCGGCAGTCCCTTCCCAACTAAGCTGGGACTGTGTGACATGAGGTCTCACTCAAAATCATCCCACCATCTTCAGCCAGACACAAGTCACAGAAGAGATTCCTACCCTGCCCCTCCCCTGAGCGCGTGGCATTTTGGTACACCCACAGACCTCTACACATTTTTCTGCCCTATCAGACAAGACCCCACATATTCCTATCATCTTACTTTTCACAGTTCTCCTTTCCTAGGAGTCTGTAGGCTTTTCAGCCGTACAAACCTACAGGCCTTACAGAGCCTCGTTGGTCTTTCTCAGAGGTTTGTCAGAACAGAGAGGGCTCTGAAGGGAACAGTAACAGACATCTCTGATCTTCTTTTCCAACCGTTCAGATTAGTATTCTAAGTTCACTGCTATTTATACCCTCTAACTTCTTGATACCTATGGCTGAGTGAACTTGTCTAAAACCTCTCCCTGGTTTATGAGCGTGGATTTAGTTTTTATGTTCACTGACTGCTAATAAGGCATCTTCCTGCCTTAATCCTCCATAAAATTAGGTACCTACTGTAAAACACTCATCCCTACTGCTTTTCATTGATTGCACAGGAAATTAGGATCTGGCAACCATTGGTAACAGCCACAAAGAGAGGCTCACTGCTCTCTTGATCTTAAAAAGTCAACTTAGTTATAGCAAGTGGTCAAAACATGGCTCAGCACGAGAAAGAAACCTTTCTCAGTCAAATCATACCAGTAAGGATCCTTGAGATCAGCATGGAGCTGGATTTCAGCAGATCAGAGCAAAGTGCCAGATAGCACCAGTGCCCAGACACATCACGACACTGCCACCACGCGCTGTCCCCTACCCACTGTTTCCAGTCTCTGAATGCACCTTGTGAAAGGACAGCAAGCACAGAAACTCATGATGGTTTGTAACACCCACGTTCCAGTACCTCCAGCTTAAGCTTTGCCATGTAGCCGATGCAAAATTAACTTAGCAGCTCCCCCAGACATACCCGAGTTGATTCAATTCACCTGCTTTGGAAGGGGAGTGAGGTTGACCTCACACATTTTCCTAGGTGTGGAGCCAGGCTACAGGTGTGGAGGAGGTACAGGACCCTTCTTACTCTGCCGTGCAGGTGAAAAGACCAAACTACAATTGAGCTTTCCACTGCTGCAGGTCTACGGGTAGAGCAAAACACAGAAAATGATATTTAACCTAAGAGTCCTAAAATGGTGATGGAAAAGCTGACTAGCACATCCGTAGCTAAATTTAGTTATTTTGCTTAATGTAACAAATTATACTACAATTGTATGTGATCTATATGCTTGGCCTTTAAAATCAAGGATAATCTATAGCTTTCAAGATTTCAGTTTATCCTTACACAATATTAATGGCTGTCCACAGAGGGCATAGCTTTATTAGGGGGGAGGACATCTCCATCTAACTGCCTACCTGTAACTGAGAAATTAGCATTCTTCCCAAGAGAAAAAAGGTTGAGGTTAATTAGGTGATCATTGAACAATGCATGCAAAGTTTCTATTGTGAAACGTGCCTTTATAAAGAAATATATGCACATCCCCACCTTGCCACAGTCTGATAAAAACCGAAGGAGAGTACAGTACATGCCACCAAATGGATGACGACTTCATATAACTTGTTCTGAAAGAAAGCAGCCTGTTGTTTACTGCATTTATCGACAATCTGTGAAAGTAGACCAGAAATCAGTCTAATTACCAGAGTGCCAGTTGTGCTTGTTAACACCAGCTTTGTGACCAAATGTTATTCCACAGTTGTCACATCACAAGAAGGTTTCATTACTAACATAATAGTGAACAAGATCACATGCCTGGCTATTGATTGATCTGCCACACAAAGGAAGGACGTTGTTGTCTCTATTATAACCAGTTACATCTTTGCCTGCCTGTATAATATGCACAGGAATGTATCATGAGCAGTCGCTGCAGTGTTTCCTAATTTCTGCCTGTTAGCCCATTAACAGCCCATTAGGATTTGCAGACTCTACCGCCAGAGAAGAAATGACCTTGCCATAATTCTGTCTTGTACAACCTTCAAAAAACTGTTTTCATCAGCCTTCCTGCAATGGATCCTACAAGGATTGAGACTTAACATTTGCTTTATAAATATATCATTTTTGCCAAATCAAAAGATATTTTAATTCTTTCCAGACACAATTAGGTAACACTGCAGGAACAGTAGAAATATTCATCATTACTGCAGTTGGATGGCCCTGGAAGAACTATATCTCAGTCCAGAGAAATATTCTGCTAACAAGCACCTCAGACAAAATGAACTAACACTGACCCTCAGATCATCAAGATAGTGCTTTCCATTCACTGACCAGTCACAAACACAAACAGCTTTCAGGCCTGTCGTTAAAAGTGAACAGTCTTGTTTATTTTTCTATAAACTCACTAAATACTATAATATAAAAGCGGGTTTGTTTATCATTGTGAACCTACAGAAAAACAAGCGTGCCTCATCGTCTTATCTGATGATGAATGATTTATCAGGCAGAACGTGAATCTGTTTCTAACTGAGTCTATTTTCCTGTTTATGCTTGTTGAACAGATACAATTTAATGAAGAATATAAAGTACTTAAAAATCTGTCTACCATTAACAGTTTAATTAAACTGACATGTACTTCAAAAACAGAGAGACAGAAAACATTAATTTTGGTTATAAAGGGCATGGCATTATTAAAGTGCAATTAAAAGCAACATTCACTTACAATTAATAGCTAAAACAATTTAATTATTCAACGTTTGATTGTCAGTTCTGGCTAACTTAGCCACCAAGGTAAGTGTGTTCTTTGGTCCTCTTGTAAAGCATATTACATGGCCGCCGTCACACTGCAAAGACCCAGGCACAAGCTAACTAGTTGCTCCTGAGCAACATCCCACCGCAAATCCCCCGACAAACCTCGCTGTGCGATTGTGCCTTGGCACCTCCCGTATCCCAAAGGATCCCTCCCTGACTTCCCCACTGGGGCAGGTAACAGCCTCCGCTGAGGCTGGTCCAAAGTCTAGGGGCTGACTGGTGAGCTGGCTCCCGGATTTTGGACAACTTTTCCCTGGTGAAAGCATTAATTTGCATCCCTTAGACATACCGAAGCACCTGTTTGCTTCCTTCTTCACGTCTCTTACAGCTCGCTCTCTCCATCAAACTTAATTGAAATTGGTCAACTGGCTCAGCAGTTATTTGAGGAAAGGCACCGCAAAAGAGGAGCAAAGAAAAGCAGCTCAGCCACACAGGTTTCATTTGGCTTGGAAACAGGACAAAAATCTCTCCTGCCAAATTCAAAGTTAAAACCTGAAGATGCAAAGTGAGAGCCTGCCAAAGAATTGTTGTATGACAGCTTCCCAGAAGCATAAATCCTTCTCAAACAAAGTAGCAATGGAAATATCCCTGAAATTCAGCCTACATTTTTTAAGAACATAGCAACAAACACATTTAGAAATTTCATCAGAATTTCAGGGTCAGAAGAAAATCCAGACTTAAAACACAGGACTAGTCTGAAAACAGGAATTCTGTTCCGCAAGATATTTTAATACTTTCAGAAATATATTGAGAGGAAAAGTGAGCTTTTTAAAGCTTTACACCCAAAGTTAGACAGACCTATCCCTCAGTAGCCAGGAACCCTACTGCAGAGCCATCCATCTGTGACTGGAGTAACCGTGTCTGGGTTACACCATTAGCCAATACACCGGCCACCGGGCAGCTGGCTCTTTTGGGATACGTGTGGGAGGAAGTTTGGTGTCAATGACTTTCTTTTGAAAAACTATTTCATTGAGCAATTCTCAAGAAATATTGCTCTAATTGCAGTTAAAGCAAGCCAGATGCTACAGTTTTCTCCACGCGGGCAGAATGTCATGGCGAGTTCCACAGCTCTCAGCAGGACTTCACAGATCTCAGAAGTTCACCCTTACAAGGAAATTGCAGGATTAATATCCTACTAACCAAGCACGCTTATCCCTGAACATAGCCTGGAGCAGCAGTTTGTTCAGGACTATTTAACTAGTTCCTATAAATTTGGTTTACTCATTTCCTTATCAGTTGAGGTGGAGTGTGGAGTGGTTGCAACTGCTCCCATAAATCATAAGATACGGTCCTCTATTACCTCCCCAGGAGGAAAGGAGGGGAAAACTCAATGATAAAAACAGTGAGAGAAAAACCCAACAGCATAGTTAAAATGTTCACAAAAGCTTTCTTTTGTGCCTTTTTACCAATCCAGGGAGTGCCATGGCCCTTGTCATGCCACCCAAAGGGTGCTGACTGACTTCTGAAGCCAAGGAGAAAGAGAAGTCCTTCTGCCCATGCTGCAGGTGGCTGAGCCAAGCTCGAGCCTCTGGGATTAGAGAGAGGAGTGCGCTGAGCCTGGGTCTGCCTTGCAAGGACAGCTTTCACATCTGGAACCTAGACCAGGGCTCCAGACCTTTACACTGTGTGCTGCAAGTCGGACAAACAGGCAGCAGAGGACGACACCTGGGCTTCCGCAGGTAGACAAGTTCACTGGAGAGCTGCTTGGGGAAAAAAAATGTTTTATTCATGTTTTCATAGAGAGCATTTTAATGACAAAATACTTTTTACACTGTACCTGTAAATAATGTACAAAAAATTAGACTAAAAGTAATCATTACAAAACAATGTATTCCTGCACTTAAATTTCTCCATGGAAAATAATTAAATTTCTCTTAATTTTAATCTCTGTTAAATGTAACACATTTCTCTGTGGAAAAATGTAAAGGAAGAGGGAAATGGTAAAGGGTGGGAGTTAGTAGGGTTCATTACAAAAATAAAACATAAACAGTGTCTGTCTTTACCTTTTTTCCTCTAAAAAGTATTATAATAATAGATATTCTCAACACGGTCATGAAGCTTGCTACCTTCAAGTAAAAACACAGCTTAGGCTCTGGATTCAGACAAGTTGTCCCCAAAAGAGTAGATATACTCATAAACGGCCAGAACTAAAGCATTTCAGCCCACCAGAAGAAATCGTGAGAATGGACGTTCATTAGAAGATCTTGCAAGGAATTCAGCAACTGAAGTATTGAGGAGTATTCGCTGAGGAGGTGCCAGATACCCTCACTGTGAAGTTAAGAGCTGATTTTGCACCGAGCCAAGCAAGGAATGGTAGCTCTTAAGAGTTTTGGCTCTGCAATCTCTAACCACATTACAGCCTTGTTCACACTCTTTTCAAGATCAGTAACTGAGATGTGATTGCAGTCTAATATAGACCACCAGAGCAGGAAGAATAGAGGATAAAGTCTGGAAACACATTTGAAATAAACCAAGAAATATGGACAGCCTATACACCATTGGACATAAGCTAGATGTAAAATCACTTGTGCCTGAACAAAGCTTCTTTGCTTGCATGAGAATTTCTACCAAATTGCTAGCCACACCAGTAATCAGATGTTTGCACATACAGAACAAAACACCAGGGAATTACTGAGCTTTATTTTCTTCATGGTTTATTCACTGTTATGTGACCAATGCAGCCTGGAAAGTCAAATATCTTATGAAACATCGTATTAATTGACCACTGGTCTCAAACTTTTCCTTAAAGACAGAATATTGCCTAACGTTTAATATTTTGTAAATATAGTATCTCTCAAACCTTACCCATTAAGAATATTTTTTCAGATTTTTTTTTATTTTTCTTACAAGTCTACAGATCTTCAGTAATATATTTTAAACTGTCATTTATGAAATTATAGTTTGATCTCTATTTCCTTTTTAAACAGTGCAAAATCACATTAAAATACTACGATCTTCTAATTAAGGCTTTGCCCCACATCAGACTCGGGCAAAGCACGTCTGACACATTCCCTGACGCAAAACCTTTAAAAAAAAGACCTCCCAAAGTTGTCTAGGTGGCTTTGCCAACGAAATCAAGGCATTGGAGGCAGATTTTGTTATTATTGTGTTTCAATTAAGCTTGAAATGCCATGCAACTCAAATAAAAATCAGAAGCAGAGCAGGGTATTGTTTGGTTTCTGAATATTAGACACAATCAAAAGGTAATAGTACTTATAGATTTTTCATATACAAACAGGTTTATGGAACTGATGAAAACCATTTGCTCATTGAGCTTCAAAAATCTGGATGGTTTCTTCTGTGAATAATCAAATAAGTTAACTCAGGCAGCTTCTTTGGCTCAGTGGTACAGATATACAGGATTTATATGTAAAGGACTACTATTGGCTAGAAGGCATACTTTTAAAAAAACGAGTAACTTTACCATAAACGTCATTTAAGATAATGAGACAAAAATATAGTGTAAAAAATAAACCCAAGTTCACAGCATTTGATAAAAATTGCAAGTCAGCAAGTTTCATTTTTGTCGCCGATCAGTTTTACTTTCAGGTTTGCATACATGAGAATAAAGTTGCAACACCTGAAGGCAATAGTCATTTACTTTCACAAATTCGTTTCTACATATATTTCATTTTTGCAGTTTAGGAAAAAGCTTCCGCTAATTTGAAGTTCCTGGAGAGCATTTTTGGTTCGGAAAAATCTCTCAGTTGTTTTTCAGCATCTCTGATTACTGTAAGTAATCTGCTCTCTCTGTAAGAGAAGGCAGTTTATTAACCCAGAATTTTATTGCGATAGCTTTTCAAAAATCAGTGTTTATGTCAGTTTGTATGTTAAGAAAATAAGCAAAATTGTACTGCAAATTTCAGGGGCTCTAGTGCCTTCTCAAGACGCATGATGTTTCTTCCCTGCTTCAGTGTCAAAAGAATGCTAAATAAGGAGAGAGAAATCCCTTCCTTCAGGGGAAAAAAAAACCACCAAAACCAAACATCACCCTTAAAATACTAGATCATGTCAAAACTGTGGGAAGAGGTTTCAGATGCTATCGGCTGTAGTTTTATATTCATGTTCTGCTTGCCAATATTTTGGGTAGTATTCTGAAGCTGAGTTTTGATCCTTTAAGGACCTCCTATCCCCTAGGCTCAGGTTTAACTCAGTGTTGGAAATGCCAGGGCAGCAGCTGCTCCAAGAGCAATCTGGATGAAATTTCACAAGATTTTAAACTAATCTGAATTGAGAAAAGCAGGGAGAAAATAAAAAAGATAAACACAGAAATCAGACAGAGTAAAACCTGGAAGGGGAACGTGGAAAGTAGAATGGGAGCAAGGAAATACGTGTGTGTGGCAGGACTAAGGAGCCAAACGGGGAAAGTGAGAGAAACATTTGGAAAAAAATCCAAGGAGCAGAAGGCTGACAGAGGAGGCAAAATCTGTGAGGGGGAAAAGTGGAGGGGGGGTAACAGACAAACACAGAGAAGAAGCTTTAAAAAGTAGCAGCGAAAGGAGGCAGAGGAAGGACAAAGGGCAGAGAGACAGGAACTAGTAGCATGGAACAAAAATAGCAGGGCAGAGAGATGGTGAAGAAGGTAAATTGAAAATGGATCCAAAACGAAGGCAAAAATTTTACAGAGTGAAAGCCCAACTTACAAAGCTTCACGAAGTTTACAGGAAATTAGTTTTGGGAAAAGCCCAGGCAGTGCAAGGACGGAAGCACACACATTTCTTTACCTTCTCAATCTGAGCCTCTATTTATAGCAACTCCAGAAAATAAACACCCAGCCTGTCAGAACTGTGTAAGGGGGTCATGGTATAGCTACTGCCTTCTCTCCACGAGCAATGCAATCCCCTCCCCTTTGTGCCCTGCCTTTTGGAACAGGAGGAACGAACAGGCAAAACATAATTTACAGTCTTGGTTTATGTGTATCTACTGCCCATCTGCTAACTCAAACCACAGCAGAATGTGCATGTGTGCACTCAGAGAGATGGCTGTCATTAGACCAATGAAGTTAACCAACGTATGAAAGCCAGGATGAGATCACTAATAAAGTTTACCCTTCATTATGGCTGTGTACTGAGTTTGCACGGCAAGGTTTTGGTAGCTGGGGGCTAGAAGCCGCCAGTGCCCGACGGAGCCAGTGCCAGCCAGCTCCAGGTCAGACCCACCACTGGCCAAGGCCAAGCCCATCAGCCACGGTGGTAGCACCTCTGGGATATTGTGTTTAAGAAGGGGAAAAAAATTGCTGTGTGAGGGCAACTGCAGCCAGAGAGAGGAGTGAGAATGTGTGAGAGAAACAGCCCTGCAGACACCAAGGTCAGTGAAGAAGGAGGGTCAGGAGGTGTTTCAGGTGCCAGAGCAGAAATTCTGCTGCAGACCATGGTGCAGACCATGGTGGGGCAGGCTGTGCCCCTGCAGCTCATGGAGGTCCACAGTGGAGCAGATCTCCACCTGCAGCCCATGGAGGACACCACGCTGGAGCAGGTGGATGCCCGAAGGAGGCTGTGACCCCATGGGGGGTCACAGGTTTTCCTGCACTGGAGCAGGCTCCTGACAGGACTTACGGACCCGTGGAGAGAGGAGCCCATGCTGGAGCAGGTTTGCTGGCAGGGCCTGTGAAGCCGTGGGGGACCCACGCTGGAGCAGTCTGGTCCTGAAGGACTGCACCCCATGGGAGGGACCCACGCTGGAGCAGCCCGTGAAGAACTGACGCCCGTGGGTAGGACCCATGCTGGAGCAGTTCGTGCAGGACTGTCTCCCATGGGAGGGACCCCGTGCTGGAGCAGGGGCAGAGCGCGAGGAGCCCTCCCCGTGAGGAGGAAGGAGCGGCAGAGACAGCGTGTGATGGACTGACCGCAACCCCCATTCCCAGACCTCCTGTGCCGCTGGTGGGGAGGAGGGAGGGAAAATCAGGAGTGAAGTCGAGCCAGGGAAGAAGGGAGGGGTGGGGGGAAGGTGTTTTTAAGATTTGAATTTATTTCTCATTCTCTGATTTGATTGGTAATGAATTAAACTCATTTCCCCAAGCTGAGTCTGTTTTGCCCGTGTCGGTGACTGGTGAGTGATCTCCCCGTGTCCTTATNTTGTGTTTAAGAAGGGGAAAAAAATTGCTGTGTGAGGGCAACTGCAGCCAGAGAGAGGAGTGAGAATGTGTGAGAGAAACAGCCCTGCAGACACCAAGGTCAGTGAAGAAGGAGGGTCAGGAGGTGTTTCAGGTGCCAGAGCAGAAATTCTGCTGCAGACCATGGTGCAGACCATGGTGGGGCAGGCTGTGCCCCTGCAGCTCATGGAGGTCCACAGTGGAGCAGATCTCCACCTGCAGCCCATGGAGGACACCACGCTGGAGCAGGTGGATGCCCGAAGGAGGCTGTGACCCCATGGGGGGTCACAGGTTTTCCTGCACTGGAGCAGGCTCCTGACAGGACTTACGGACCCGTGGAGAGAGGAGCCCATGCTGGAGCAGGTTTGCTGGCAGGGCCTGTGAAGCCGTGGGGGACCCACGCTGGAGCAGTCTGGTCCTGAAGGACTGCACCCCATGGGAGGGACCCACGCTGGAGCAGCCCGTGAAGAACTGACGCCCGTGGGTAGGACCCATGCTGGAGCAGTTCGTGCAGGACTGTCTCCCATGGGAGGGACCCCGTGCTGGAGCAGGGGCAGAGCGCGAGGAGCCCTCCCCGTGAGGAGGAAGGAGCGGCAGAGACAGCGTGTGATGGACTGACCGCAACCCCCATTCCCAGACCTCCTGTGCCGCTGGTGGGGAGGAGGGAGGGAAAATCAGGAGTGAAGTCGAGCCAGGGAAGAAGGGAGGGGTGGGGGGAAGGTGTTTTTAAGATTTGAATTTATTTCTCATTCTCTGATTTGATTGGTAATGAATTAAACTCATTTCCCCAAGCTGAGTCTGTTTTGCCCGTGTCGGTGACTGGTGAGTGATCTCCCCGTGTCCTTATCTCCACCCACGAGCCCTTTGTTACTCTTTTTCTCCCCTGTCCAGCTGAGGAGGGGAGTGACAGAGCGGCTTTGGTGGGCACCTGGCCTCCAGCCAGGCTCAGCTCACCACCGAATGTCAAAATCCTTGCTGATTTTTTTTTCCATGAGTATTTAGCTTATTAAATTTCACAAGCAAAACCATCTCTAGTGAGTATTCAAGAATCAGTTACTTGAAAGCTCTAGCATTCAGGAGAGAAACTTGAAAACAGACATTTCCTTAATAAATTTACAGAATTAGAAAAACTGGACATATTAACATACATCTCTGTATTCACGGCTGTAAAATGATTGGATTCTTGTCTCATCAAATTTACATTGTGGAATCTGAATATAGTATGATTAGACATTATTTTAACAACTACATTACAATACAATTTAAAATAAAATGGCCCTTCATATCACACTAATACCAGTGTTTTAAATAACAAAGGGGATTTTTTTTTTAAATAAAGGAAAGGATTAGCATTTAGTTTCAATCAGCGTAAGCAATGCTGTACCAGTTGGTGTCTCAAAGATTCAGGATTTTATTAATATTCCAGAGATGCATTTGTGTTGCCTCTGGGTACACTGAAAAGCCACTTAAACTGCACTTAAAGCAGCACTACAGGATCAAATTGATGTGCATCAACCATTTACAATAAAACTTGATTATTATAAAGGCATACATATTTGCATAATTACATGTTTGATTTTTTGATAATGCAGCATACACTACAAAATGTTGCTTCATGTAGAAAGGCATCGTCAAAAAGCACCATCTGCTGTAGTGTTTAATGCACTGCAATGTTTGAAAAATTCTGAAGGTAGATTTGTGCAAATCAAAGGGGAAAGCAAAGGAGTTTTGCTAGAACAAGAGGCTCAGGGCTGGAGGATGGGACATAGTACAGTGTGGAATTTTTGTTAGGCTGTCGCCTGTTTCTCTCTGGCGATTTTTAAATAAAACTGCCAGGGGGAGAAAGGTAAAAGACAACAGAGCAGCAGCACATCCTATGGTCTGCAGAACACAGGATTCAGAACTTGAGAGCATAAACACATTTTTGACGTTTTCACTCAAAAAAAAATCAGTATCTAACATATGCATTGAAGGAATATATTGGGAAAGAAGGCAAACAGCACAGATAGCGAATACTGAAACTTACCACTTTGATAAGAACGAATCTTTTTAAAGGAATCTCTATTAAGCATCACAATAGCTTAAAAGACATAGAACTTGAAAGTAAAAATATCTCCATATTTGCTCAACTCAAAAGGAGAAGCCATCTGTTCATCAGCAGTATCTGACCATAAACCCTAACGAGAGTCCAACGTGTTCAGGAAGTCCAACGCAGAAGTAAAAGCATTGTCTTGCAGTACAAGAAAAAGCAAGCACTTCTAGAGCCAGCACAGTTAGTCCAGAGTTCTTGTATCCTAAAAATATGCATCATTTTGATTAGCGCTATGTGTCTATCATTTTAACACCTCAGGCTGGTTTTCAAAGTGGATTTTGAGAAAGACATTAATCAAATGTAGTTGTAGCTGTTTCTAATGTTCTGCCATCCCAAGGAGTTTGTATGCATGCATCCAGAACACACATACACACAAAAGGGTCATCTGTGGCTTTTTCCGAGTCTGTTGCTACCTCTGAGCTATGCTGTGAACATTTTTGGACATTGTGCTGAGTGGTAATGCACAGCGCAGAGCCAAGACAGGGAAGACCTGGCAGGGAAGTCAATGGGCATGTACTAGCCTGTTGCTTCCCAGTAGGAGCTCGTTCCTTCACAAATTGGCCTTTGGTAAGCAGTGTGATTCATTGCTCAGGGACTGGATTACAAGCTGGAAACCAGCTGCCAGAACTTGGGCAACTCATTTCACTTCCCCAAGCTTTCCGTTTTCCTTCCTCCTGTTTTTTACATCACATTAGTTGAAAAAACAGAACACTTTGGGGCAAGGACTTTTTCATAACACAAGTTTCCAGCATGTTGGGCATTAAACAAGCTTTTATCTCTATAGGAACTTCACGGTATACCAGGATACAAAAAACAGTTGAATTATATGCTGTATGTGGGACAAATACCAAGTCAATTGAAAAGCATCTTCAACCACACAATCTGACTATAAAGTCCAGCAGTAAAGAATAGCATCTGGCTCCAAGACGTATTCTACGGTCCCGTGACAAAAAAAAGCTTCAGAAACAGACAAAATTTTGTCCAGACACCTGAAGGAAGAGCATGGTGGTGTATGTATGAGTGCAAATATCTCAAACCTTCTGTGCCCAAACCACAACAGCTTGTGTGTAGATTCATTGAAACCAAAGTGATGGCCGTAGAGCTTCAAGCCCTAAAGCTGCATCGCTGGCCTGTTAGCTTATGTTACATCTGGACTATAATAAATTTACATTCCCACCAAGAAAATAGCCACAGTTATATAGTTATGAGATAGATTTTTTTTTTCAGGCAGGATGTGCTTGAGTCCTCGAGATTTTTAAGCATCTAGGTTCCTTACCCTGGCTTATCAAGTACAATTATAGCTTGGCATCAGAGATGCCGAACACCCACGCTGTCATTGACTTAGATTAGTGCTGTGAAATCCAGTGCTTCTGAAAAATCAAATCTTTTGTGTGTCATGCACAAAAGTATGAAACATTTTTTAAATAACCAACGTATTGTTGCATGTACATAGTTCACAAAACCTCAGAAATATTTATCTGTTGGTATTTTTCCACACCCATCATTTACTGAGTTGAACTGTATTACAATATGACACCATGCCATTCCCTCTGTCTGCTCTTGAAAGAGAACCTGTATGGTTTCTTGCTCTTCAGGTACCCATACTGAAAAGATAATGATGTATTTATACCACAATATTGAAAATAACCCCAAACTGTAACAAAGCCTCAAAGACATCTGCATTTCTTTCTGACTGAAGTCTCTCAGTGCACTTGGTCATAGCACTGAAAGAGGAAACAAAACCAGTCAGGCAGATCATCCTTAGAAACAACTGGTTTCCCTTTTGTGCCTTAATATTCTGCTCTTGGTGAGCTTCCCTAACAAAGTCTGTGCCAATCATTGCTGGAATCAGCACAGCAGCGACTGCTAAGCACAATCTTTTTCTCCACCCTTTCTGCACTCGGCAGACAGGGTTTTTCATTACATATATCATTTTCAACTTGCTGCAGTGATTCCACAAAGACAGAAGGATTTAGAAAGCTAATGAAAGGGGGCTGGGAGAGGGCTAGGATTGGAGCTTCAGTGCTAATGGCTAAGGCTAGATACCATGAGTGGCTTCACACACGGGGCACTGCCACCGATTTTATTTCCATTGCATGGCACTGACAGACTTTGACAGCCAAATCATTCATCTCAAGTTAATAACTCAAAGTAAGGAGTCGGGGTGGGGGGATTTGTTTGCTTGAACATTTAGTGCTACAGGAATTAGGACAAGGCTCACTGGGCATTGCCTTGCCCTCATTGTTATTGTGCTGCAATGATAGCAAAATTATTTATCTTTCAGTTGCTAATTAAGAGCAGAAGTGAAGAAGAATAGGTTTGGTCTAAGTATACTATAGTATCTAGGGACCGTCTACGACATCATAATGAGATGCCATAGATGCTGTAACTCAGTATGTCTACAAGTCTCTTGCCGCTTTATTATTAGGAAAAAATTTCATCTTGCCAGTTAACTAACATAAAGTTAATAGTTTATAAATAAGATTAACCTGAATTAGGAAAATAACATTCTCCGTGCCTCCAAGTGAAAAGATCACATGGCTTCCCAGGCTCCTTCCTGGCACAGAATGCTCCGTCTCACCTATATCAGTAGCCTTGCTGCTATTCAGCAGTTTGGTACATCTAACCCCCCTTTTGCAGACATGTCATCAATATTGCCTGCCACTTGGGAGAACAGGCTGCACTGATTACAAAATACTGGTTCTATAAATCTGATAATTTTAATGATAAACCAGGATATTTTAGGCTTTCTTGTCCCTGAAGAACCAAGAACAATTGCAGATTGATTGTGAACCAATTAAGGACCTTGAGCTATAAGTTGTGGAAATCATTTCTCTTAGGGAAAGAAAAAAAAAAAAAAGAATTTTCTGGTTCTTACCTCTCTACATAATAACTTCAGATGTGGGTGAAGCTCGTAATTCAGATCTGAATGATGAATTATGACTTCAATTTTCTCAAACCATAGTTATCACCAGATCCTACTCAGCTGCTTCTTTCATGAGCTCTGTCATCAGTACGTCAAGTAGAGGGGGAAGAAAGTGCTACCTCAGTGAACATCAGCACATGGCCAAGCACAAGCAGCTTTGGTCCTTGGTGGGCGTTCTCTGCAATACCTTAACACAAGTTAAGAAATGCTACTTGTATTCAGTGGCTCCACTTTGGTCTTAACTGCAGCAGTTCCCCCCCTTAAATGCAACATTTGGGACAGCAGAGAAGCCCCGAGGTCTCGTACAGACTTTGAGAAGGTGTTCTCCAGACTGAGCACAGCAATCTACTCCCATCATGGCAGGTGGACACTGTCCCAAGAGCTGAACGGAAAATACACAGGTTAGTTGATGACTTTCGCTTTATATTTAAGGACAGGCTATTACCTGCAACTGTATCCTGTTGCCAATGCTCAGTTAATAGGCTCGCGTAGTGAATAACATCATGTGCTCTGTCAATTATTAATAATGAGACAAGCGTTTTCACATCAGAATGCCACCTTGTAATGTGATGAGCCTGTATTGTATTAGTGTATCAAAGCTCAAACTCATAACATTACTAGTTTACTAAGCGAACTTTGAACAGATTTATTCCCCAAACAGTCTGCTGAATCCTAATTTTCATTAATTTTGTAAATAGAAAATGTCTTTTTATTGGCAAGATTTTTAGAATATGGTTTGTATTTTAGGTGGTTGATTTACTGCTACATTGCATTTATTCTAACACATCATTGATCCCCTGTCTCATACATCAGATTTAGTTACTTTTTTATTGTATAATTTCTAGGCGACAGTGGCTATCCAGGACAGAAACAGCTGATGGATCTAATTTGATTTTGCCCTTATACCAGCAGAAGTTCACTTACTAGTTCACTTACTCAGAATTCATTGATCACTCAAAGGTCTTCTGGGACTGTGAAATCTCATTCTCAGTGTCTTTTCCAATTGTCAAAGCACAGACTCAATACTGCATCTGACATCCTTGCAGCCTGCCTCGTTCTGCATAACACAGCAGTCAACCATGGGGTTATAGTCAATGATGGGGCTCTCATAAAGGATGACAAGGCTAACTCTTACTGACTTCAGACATGGCAAAAAGGTAGATCTCTCTGAAAGGTGGTTTTGCTGATGGTAAGCGAGGGGCAGCTCAGTGACAGACATATCTTTAAACAAGGGAAAGGATGATGGGAGACGAAAAAGGCAATAGTAAAGGAAGAAGACATCACAGAAGGACTTCTACACAAAGATCCATAGGTCTAAAATCAAAGAAATTGTACTACTTAGCATAGCGAGATGATTGAATTCCTTTATCTGTGGCTTACTGTTCCTAGCTAAAACACAAGATAATGTCCTGTGCACAGCCCATTCAGTTCAATGGCAAGACAGCAAGTCTCGTGGAACATTTTGTCAGAACAATAAGCACTTTTAAAGTGGTTGTAAAGATCTTCTAGTCACTAAGTGCACACAAAGAGGCAACAGGAGGTTAATGAAACTTCAAGAACTGTTTGTGTTCAATAAGGTTACTTTGTCTTGAGTTTTTGAGAGCAGATAAGGTGGGAAAGAAAGATATTGGGAAGGCGGATGACATTTAAAAGAAGCAGTATTAAAGCTCTCCATTACAAGAATAAAGATGACTATTTTGTCAACAGCAAACACATTCATCTTTATCTGGGAGAAACACCTGATAGTTTCTGTTACCTGAGGGAATTCTAAACCTTCAGCTAATCTGTGCACCTACAGCATAATTTGGCAAACATGCATCAATACTTAGGTTACCAGTTTTGGAACAAATGCAATACCAAATATGAGTTTCTTTCACAGAAACAAAAATTCAACTCAGAAGACCTGCTTTAATCACAAATTGTTTTCTGAGCACATTCACCAGTCTAATTTCAAATTGTTTGAGCACCTGAGCTTCCATTTCCCTTCTCTGGAACATATTCACCAACCTAAATGTAGCCAGCTATGCTTGGTAACTTTTCCCTGACATGCATTGTTCATTTTCTTGGGTTTTTGCGCATCCTTTGGATGACATGAAAATATTTTTCTCTCTACGTGCTTGAAACCCATCCACAACTGTCAGCTGCTACATCTTTTCATAATCTTGTTTATATTCAAATAGGCACTAATGTTGCTGTGCTCTGTCAAGAGACTTGGTCAATAGTTCCAAAAAAAGCAAAGGTATCAGGGGAAAACGATGGGGAATTACATACCCGGTAAGATGGTATTTAAAATCCCTTGGTTGGCTTGCAGACTACAATACTTGCATTTACAACTGTTGGTTTATTTCAAATGGAATTTTATTTAAGCAAAGTGAAAGTGTAGGTTCCGAGGCAAGAGCTGAAACCTTGGAACGGAGGGTGAGTGATCCCATACTCAACATCTTTACTCAGAGCTATGATCATTCACTACTTTGCTACAAACATCCTGTGCAGCCTCAGTCAAGTTGCTTAGCGGGTTTTTTTGTGGCTTAATCCCCCATCTTTGAGATAAGTATGACTTAGGCTCCCTATCTCACAGGCACACAGTGAGGATAAATACATTAAAGAAGAATTAATATATCACAATATAGTGATAGGAGTTCAATACCCTGCGTACGGAGTAATTTATCTTTTTGTCTCCTGGATCAAGTACAGTTTCTAGGTGTGCGCAGCAGTAAAATCCTAATAGTTAACACACAAAGAAAGCGAACAATCATCTCCAGTCCTACATTTCTGTATATGAAACCATGAACACAAACACAAACCTGTAGGTGTAGAGTGGAAATGCTGGAGTAGAAAAGAACGGAATGTTTTCGTTTATTACAAAGGGCTTAAGACAAAGATAGGAACAAGCTAGACGTAAATAAAGAAATCTATTCATTCCAACAGAAAAAACCAGAACACACAATAAAATCAAACAAATGTACATCAAATTCATATATAAACTAGATATATAAGTATTTAGACACATAAATTTTTAAAAACCTCCTTAAAGTTATCTTGTGTAAGGAATACACTATAATTTACTAGCATATGAATTATATACCGTTCCCAGGATGAAACTTCCATATTTCTTGCTCGAGACTACCCTCCCTATAAAATAGCTTTATTAGAGTTTAGCAACATTAGGAAAAAGTGAAGGTAATGTCTATAGCTGCCATTAAAAAGCCAATCATACGTTCCATAGTGATTATAGAGTAATATACTATAAAAAATGAGTTTTCACCAAATAATCAAGATTATAGATTTATTCAGACTCCTACAGAAAAATCAAACTTGTAAATTGTGCAGATTATATAGCCAATAAAATATTTATTGCTGCACAATGTATATTGTTAACTGTGTTGACTACTTTTCACCAAGGTGCCAGAGATATGAAAAATTAACCAGTGTAGAATATAAAATAGTTTTTTTCAAGTCCTAGAGCTAGTTCATGAGCATACAAAACAGATTGTATTCAGAGCTGTAATATAGAAATTCTTCAGTGAAGAAGACACTAGAGCTGAATACCTGACAGCAGAACAAAACAGAGAAGAGCATTAAAGCCATGTAGCTGGGGTGCTGCATGCAAATGCAGGAAGATCTGAATTAGTAATGTTGAAGGTCTAGCTAAAGTAGACGGTAGCTGTGTCAATGAATGTTTTAATGATATCTTACTAGTTTAAGAACTAACAAGCTCATACATGCAGCCTGATGGAATTCTAGACGTTCAGTGAATATGTAGTGTAAAATCTCTTTTGGTTTACAGAAACGAGTAAATATTTGAATATCCTCCTTCTCTGCAACTTCTTAAAACTGGCCTATAAAAATCACACATGTTGTTTGAGGTGCATGTTCTTGTTTTCAGCACTAATCACAATCACAACCAACCAACCCCCCATTGTCTACCATTTATTCTTTTTTTAAAATTTACATGAATATGCATTTAAACTGTGTCCACAGGGCACCAAACGGCGGCCATGATGTAAAGGGTAAAATAAAACAAAAATTTATAAAATGCTGTAGTTACTTTGCACCTTAATGCTGTCACTTCAAACGTGCCTCTCTGTTGCTATACTTCCTTGTCATTTTAAGATGACCTTCAAAACTTTCTAATACAGGACAAGGATAACAGGCAGGCTGGCAGCACCAAGCCGGGGCGGGACTCGGGCTGTCACTCAGGCTGTGCGCAGCTCTGCACAGAAGGGCATTTCTGACCTGCCCTGCCCATTCACAAATTACAGTGGTTAAAAAAATAAATACACCAATAACCTGGAGTGACGGGTTTCATCCTTGCCCTCACTCTCTCTGTTTTAGCCTTTTCGCTTCCAGACTTCAGCACAGACCACACCAGGCTTGGGCACTGCCGTGTGCACCAGCCTGACGAAACACTCAAAGCACAGCTTTTGAGCTCAGCGCTACTCTGCAGCCGTGGCCCAGCTGGACCCGCACTCCTGCACATCCTCTTCCACAGGAGCTGGGGGCGGGGAAGCCCACTCCTTTGTGGGAGAAAGTCCAGGTTGCGGAAACGGCCAAAATATGTTCTGGCCTCACTCTCCATAGCCCTCCTTCTCAAAGTACCGCAGTGCTGAAGACTGGGCAGGATAAGCAGCCACTTTATAGGGTCTGGGATTTAACAGATAGCCATCTTTCTCCTCTAGCCCTGACTGGTCAGACTGCTCGATATTAAATGCAATGTATTTGACAATGAAAAATGTGCTGAATATTTCAGAATTAGCTATCCTAAAGAAACCGGTCCCTAGGTTACACTACTTCTTGTTAAAAGAATAATTACATCAGGTAATGATTTCAGAAAGCCCTTGGAGAAACGTGCTTGCTTTCTTACCCCAGCCATGCAGCGGCTGCAGCTTGTGCATCCCCCAGCCACGAGTCTCATTTTTTGAAGGAGAGGACAAAACAGGTGGCATCAACTGAAAAATTCAGGTTAGATGTTCTCTTAGGATCTTACGGTTGCTGTATTTTTAAATGCTTGTTCTGTCAGCACTTGATACCTGCACATTTTCCAAATCTTTTTTGATTTACACCGAAGCAGCTGGAGTATGTCATCAGCCAGCACGAACTCGATGCAAAACACTGCTCTTGTGTGTGTACTCCTGGTGTGCGAGGCAGGAGAGGGGAGCACACATACACCTGGATGAGAAGAACCCTATTACAACATCTTTCTGCTTAAAGACTACAGCTTGGAGTCCTACCGTGTACGTATAGGACTGCGGGGCCAGATCCTAAAGACTGGATGTCTAAAACTAGGTTCCCAAACCAATGCTTGAGATGCCTAAAAAATAAACATCTTGCGAAATTTAGACAGTGAGAAGCGGTTTTTTTGAGGCCAGTCAAAACTTCCAGTGCATTCAGTATTTTTGGATGCACTTTAGCACCTAACTCCAGGTTCCCATTTCTAGAATTCCTGGACTAAAACCAAACCCATATTGATATTTAAATGCACTAAGGAGCAGAAGGAGGTGAACAGACCTGGACTGCTGCACAAACAGGCAGGCTGCAGCCAGGCAGAAGCAGCCATCCCACCCTGCTGACTTACTGCTGGGGAAGGAGCTTCACTGCTGAATATAAAGGTGGGCAAAGCACAGGAAATATGCAGCTTTTTATACACACAAAGCAAAAGGATTAAAAATACCATATATAATGAAGATTTACAATGGATAAGCCATGCATCTCTGTGGAAGCAACAAAGGTTTTATAAAAGAATAAATGAAAAAATATATATATTTCCTGAGAATACAGGCAGCCCTAGAGACTTCTAAGGATTATTAGTCAGACCAAAGGCTGCCAGATGCTGCCAGAGCCCTGGCTGCTCACCGGGGAGCTCAGGCCTCTCCAACAGGGCAAGGTAAGGCAGCTGGAGCCTAAAGGGTACAGGGCTCCCCAGAGAAAGACTTTTTTGTTGTTGTTTTCTTAGGTTTCAAGCGTGTTTCCTTCATAAGATTTGGTCTGAGGCTCCATTATGTTTTCCATTTAGAGATTTTATTATAGGGAAATTAGTGATTTTTTTCTTTCTTTTGACTATTTCCCTGACTTGAGGAGTTTTGCAAAAAAACAACATTCAGTTAACTGTGGCTAGCCCTGTGTTAGCAAGTAACACTCCACAAATTTTTTCTTACAAACAAACAAACCCAGGCCATCAGCTGGAAAAGCTTTCATTCCTGTCCTCCGTAAAGTCTTTCTTTTGTCCTACTCATTTTCCAAAGGAAAAGAAACTAACAAACAGATGAATTATTTTTATTGCACTTTTCCTCTAAATTCTTTCTAGCTTAGATTTTACAGCCTGAAGATCAAAGCTTACTCCCCATTTCCATACAAAAGTACAGTGAGATGGAGCTTTTGTAGAATAGACGCCTATTCACAAGAAACAATTTGCCATCAATAAATGCCTTTATCAAGATGTTTCCTTCCTCACCTCTAGCACAGTCTCCTTCCCAGCCCCAAACCGTACCTAAGCGTGTGGCACCTGCTCTTCTCATACACATGACACTGCTGCAGCCATGTGAGCCAAGCCGGTCTCCACACGAAGTGCTTTAGGCACCTTATATGATTTTACTTGTCTATGTTTTTCGGTCTCACATTAAGTGATGACAAGAGTTCTCCAAATAGTAAATAATCAAAACAACGTCTGGAGTCAAATTCTCATACTTACTTATTCTGGGCTACTTGTTTGAAGCTATGGGAATGGTTGCATGGGCAGCTCATGGACTCAAGTGTCAGATGCCATATGCACTCAGAAACACAGTTCACTTTTGTGACCATCTATTCTCCAGGGAGCACTAGCAGTAGATGACAAAGGTCTGTGGAAAAGAGAAACTCATTATTTTAAAGCATAAGAAAAAAAACTCCTATGGGAACATGTAAGGAAATGCAAAGCCAGAACGTAAGTGTGCCTTTCATTAGCAAAAAGACAACCCACCAACCCACCACTGTAAAAACACCCCTTCTCTTCATGAGAATGCAGCCACCAAGTGCTCTGCTACGACTCCCGGTGAGGTTCAGAGCTCCATGTTGGAGGCAGTGCTACCAGAAGCAACAGTTAATTCTCTCCAGTTTATTAAATTCAGCAAAAATGTACTAATTTTTTCATTAATCCATTTGTTCTTGAAAGTGATATAAATCTGCATAACTGGTGCAAAAGTTAGTTAAAATATTATATAAAATGCTCATCTTTGGAAAAGCAGGAATCTAGCCTCATGGAAGATCTGAGTGAGAAACAATGAAAACACATGCCTACTGGACTTGCACATAGCTTTCTTTAAAATCTGTCTAAATAACTATACGAATCTACTTTTAATTACTATTAAATACTGTAGAATTGCTTGTATTCTAAAGTAGCTATTGTTCATTATATTAAACAGTAGCAGTACAATAATCTGTATAATTCTTACCCGTCTAAGTTTAACTGATGAGATGACGATATATAATTTACTCTTACGAACGTAAACTGTTGATTTTACAGGCTCCAGTTCTTCAGTTAATCGCAGGAACTCAGTTCAGCATACCATGGTCTTCATTCATTTTATTTCTTATGAAGACAACAGAGCCATTAGAACAGATTTTACATGGTGAATTGCAATATGTTTGTTATATTTAAGATCTTGTTGAGATCGAGAAGTTTTCCATAGTGGTACATATTAACATACGTATTTCACTCATTTTTTTCAGAAAGGGATGGAGATACCCACAAATATATACATAAACATATATACTTATATATAAAAAATATTAAAGATATGAGCTCCATTAAGGGCAGTGATTCATTTACAACTCGAGTCCCACAAACATCCCACTACAACTCAGGACAGGGCACAGAACAAAAACGAATTATGAATGATTTATCAAAACTGAATGCCTTAAGTTATCAAAACGAATGCCTTAATGAGAGGTACATGATTCTCACTTTTTATAAAAGATATGGAGCTTCTCTTTTCACATCACTGACTCAGAATAGGTGACTTCATGTACCTGGTTAAACACAGAAGAGAAAAAAAATTGCACGTGGTCGACAGATGCAACTACAGTTTAGATAAAAAATACTGAACCTGATTCAAGCAGATGATGATGCTCTTAACGGGGTAAATTACCACAAAGAGTTATTTTCCTATAATTTAAGGAAGATCTGTTGTTTATTGGTAAATTTTCCATGAAATAGGCAGGCATGTATATACAAATGGGAACGCGTATGCCTACACTGCATGAAGTGAGCAGTTCCACCCCCTTTCCCTATGGCCTCATCCACATCAGCCAGCACAAGCCCCCTCTCACCACAACGTGTTCATGCACCTTCCCTTTCCCCGAGGGCATCTGTCACTTCCCAGCCGCACTGTGAAAGCAGAGGCTTAGCGCGTGGGTCCCAGGACGGCTTCCCGATGGAGGGGCAGCCCAGGCTGGGACGGGTGCTGCCAGCCGCTCCAGGGTGCCGCAATCCTCCGCTACGTTATACCCATCCACAGCCAGCAGCACTCATGTAGATGTTTGCTATTTTCCTGCCACACTACAAGAGCACACAGCAAAGTTCAGACTAGATGACCTGATATTTGCAGCTGTTTGTTAATATTCTAATAATAATTTACAGCATGTGAATAAATAAAACCGTATGTTATCAGTCCTCTGTGCAGACCCTGATCACGCACGTGCATACTCTGCAGTACCAAACCAAAAGGAACCGGGCTTTACCTTCAATTCTAAGACCAAGTTCTGACTTTGCCAAGTACAGTTCTTGCAACTGCTCTGAGACACAAGACAGATGGGATAAAGAGATCTGAAGCACTACAAATAAAATCTAAAACTGAACTTTTAAATATTCATTCCGAACTATAAAGAGAGCTGTGGCTTTTGTGTGCTACAGATGGCTTGGAAATGCAGTGCAAACAAAGGACCAATTTTTGAATACTCATAGCTGCTCTACCATAATAGCTGGAGGCCCAAAACTCCAGGGGTTTGAAATGATTCAACTAGATCCTCTTACCTGCCAAATTTCATCAAAGCAACATTGCTTTTACCATCTTATAGGGATGAAAGAAATATGAATAGTGTGGGTTTTTTTAATGAAATGTGGACTGCTTAAGTTTGAACAAAAAATTACAATATGAATGGTAAGTGCAAGGTAAAGGAAAAACCTGTCTTTTTATCATACATACTAAAGCATCATATAAGATGAAATCTGTACTTCTTATAGATTGAAAGATTAAACAGAAATATTTGGTAGATTTAGATAAATGAAGGAAATAAAACAAAAAATAAGCATAATAAATATCCCTGCCAGTCATAATCAATGAGGAACTGCTGACTGATTGCCAAGTATGGCCTTAGGTTTAAAGCTAGGAGAGACACATGTGTTTCTTTGTAAGGTAGCGGGGCATGACCTCATCAATCAGAGATTATCCTCTGCATAATAGTTTATGGAAAGAAACCACTAACGTCAGCTCCTCATCCGCCTTCTAGACAGAGGCAAGCTGATACAAATACAGCTGGAAAGGGACTAAGTGTGTAAGTAACACTGCTGTGAAGGCCATAAACTGCTGCAATTACACAGCGGTACAATGAGCATTTTCTGATGCTGTTAGCCACTAGTGGTCTAGTCTAGACTTGAAAGTCTTTGGCTTTAGAGAGGATACTCGCCCATCTTTTTATGTATTCGAGCTTCTACAAGAACAGAGCAGGACAGCAAAATCCACAAGAGAGGTGTAGTGACTGCAGGGGAGCAGGGACCACCTGAAAGGCAGAGAGGGCCTCTGAACTGCCAATAGTCCTCCAAATGCACAAGCCACGGAGACAAACATGCAGTGCTGAATCGCAGCTAGAAACCAGGCTTCGGGATATTTATGGGGCACCACTACCAACTGAAGGGAGAGAAAGCGCAGGAATAGGAGGAGAAGGCATGAAGGGCTTGATAGAAAATGTAACCATCCCGTAATGACAGCGAGATCCAAGAGACGGTTGCAGGCTGATACCGAGTGATGGGTGGAAGAGGCCTGATGACAAGTGGGTTATGCTATCTGCGAAATCAAGGAAATTAGCAGGGAGGGATGCATCCTGAGAGGCAGCCCGGCCAGAGTGAGCCGTTAGGGAAGAGGTGGTTGCCACAACACTCTGGATGGGTAGCAGTAACTAGTGCTGCCTCTGTCAAGATGAAAGGATGTTGTGAAAAATCAAGAGAAGACGATGGGAGTCGGGGCAAGCTTCCAGCCAAGACAGGAAAAGTGGCAACTTACGGTAGGGAACTCACCTGCTGTTTTTCGGAACGGCCCAGGTAAGAGGTGTGAACTGAAGAGCAGACCCGCAGCCTTGCTGGGGAGAGGCAGGATCGTACACTGCTGGCGGGGAGCTAGGAAGAAGGACTTCGCAAGACTTGAGGAAGCAGGTAGGAGGACCAGGGCCTCCCTTTCAGCTACGTTCAGCTGCTGGTGCTGGATCTAGATCCATCAGAGGGCAAGCAGGGATTGCAGTCTGAAAATGCGGCTTGGCCTCTGTTGCAGCTGAGGCAAAAGAGCAGGCGATGAGCAGAGGGGAAAGGGCAGGATCCTGTGGCACTCCGGCAGAAAGGAAAGCTTTTCCAATGACCTCGCTGTCCTTTCGACAATAACCGCTCTCCAGGACAGAGTGTCCCAACAGGATACTTAAATGTTTTCAGCATAGTACAATATTCAGAGATAAAACCGAACAACTTTTTATGAAATCTGCCTCCAATAAAAACGTCTTTATTGCCCTGGGCTAATGTGTAAGTTAGTGAGAGATTACGGTTCAGCTTCTGTAGCCATTTTATGTAATATGAAAAAAAATCCACAGGGACCTCATCTGTTAGTCCTCTAAAATACAAAATGTAGTTTTAAGCTACACTTCATCATGGTAATAGGCTATCAGCTATTTTCCTAAACCCTCGGACTCACTGCTGTCAGTCTAGGCAGAGCCAGACAACCTGACTTAATCACCTCCTTGTGACTCACTGCACTGTGCCCCTTCCTTTTGAACATATATAAATCCTAATTATTTTTTAATCCTTTACTAGAACACCGCAAAATGACTGCAACCCTCGCAGCATACAGATGTGGACATTCGTAGGCACAGGAGCCACAGTGCCACGAGGCCTCCTTCCCCAGGGCTGTGCGCTGTCGGCAGGGCTCGGCAGAGGGTACCTCTGCCTCTCCAGGACCGATCCTGATCCTCTTCTGGAGGAGCAGCAAGTGTTACAGTGAGGTTACATTCCTGTGTTTTAAGGCTACAGCGGCTGGTGTTAAATAGCTTGAACCTAACCCTGAGGTGAATTTTGTTGTCTGTACAAACACGTGCATTTGAACGCTTACCCAAGCTGCCAGCCCTCGGCCCCTCACCCCCGGACACAGTTTCCTCAGGGACACCCTGACCTATCCCCCCACCACCCTGTTCCCTGTCCTGGGCTGCCTCTGCCCTTCTTATCTGATGGAAATGGGGTTTCCCTGTGTCTCCCTTCCCTCCAGTACTGCCACCCCCAGCCTAAACATGCATCCCCAGGCTTGCCCATGCTGTGCGTTACTAAGAGAAAAGTTTCCAAAATCAGAAGACTAGCTTTAAACTGATGAGCTGATTTCAGTGATCACAAGTACTGTTCAGACTGCAGATTCAGCTCTGTTCTCTGTTGCAGAGAGGAGAAGCCTAGCTCTTCATAAAACACAAACTGTTCAGTGAGAACCAGGGTGAAGGAGGAGTTATTGTTGTGGTATGGCCTTCCCTAAAATCTGTAATACAACGATTCATGCATTCGCATCACGAGAGGTGGCAGGACTGTCGCCAGCCCGCTGCCTAATGCCTCATGTTCGCAGAAACAAAGACACACACCCCGCGAGCACCTGCAGAGGCGCGCCGGACTAGGTATCCCACGGGGACAGGTGCTGTCCCTTGTCTCCATATCTTCATCTGGAGACAGAGGTGGAACCTGCACCATGCACTCCTATGGCTTCAAAAGCACTGCCTGTGCCCCAGTCTCTTATCTTCCGTCAATAAACAGAGAACTGTCGCATTGTGCCACAAGCAGGAGATGCAAGCGTGCAGAGGCTGGGTTCATACCACATTCACAGAGCACCCTGCATTTCCGAAGGAAAGACAGTCCATTTCCTAGAGTTGTCCTAACAGGGGTGACTAAGCAGGACCTGTGTTTATAAAGAGCTCTGGGGCTCTCTGGAAGTCAAATCACTATATAAAGTGTAAACTCGGGCGTTATCATGCCTTTACACTCCCACCCACAAGCTGGGACCACCACCATCTCACTGCTCTTCTTTCCCAGCTCTGCTCCACATGCAGTTTCCATTCCTGTCATGAAAATAAACCAGAGGCAACTCGTGCTGCCCAGTTTAATGTTCCAATTCCCTGGCCTACAAAAGACTATCTATCTACATTGCAGTATATATCTGTCCAAGCCTGAACAGTTAACTCTTCCCCAGGAATCACACATTATTGGGGAAAGAAGCACTGCAAAAGCAGGCCCCTTGCTGGGGTCGTTTATAGACCGGATCACCGATTCTGCGAGACCAATGGGATAAACACTGCCCAAGCTGTTTCCTATATCATCATACTAAACCTAAAAAAATGCTCTTATAAAATGTGCTTTAATTGGAGGAACTTACTTTCTAATTTGCAATTTTGAATGTGAGCATGTTATAACTTGTAGCTGAACATTTCTATAAAGATAATTACATATGGCAAGACAGAAAAACTTTTTAAAACATTTTCTCTTGAATGTGTGCCTGAATTCATTTACAACTGTTGCTGCTTTAAACACTTCAGGCAGAATAAGTGGATGGCACTAAACAGCTTAGCTGCAATTATTATGGAATGTCTGAGGTATAATTTCCCCTGCGGTTTTGTTAGGCGTACAAAATTCATAATTCTGATTTGTGGCAGGTACTTATTACCCATCGCAGGTGGAGATATGCAAATATTATTCTAGTAGGGGTGAACAGCCTTTATTTCAGTATTCAGCTATTAACGAGATTTGTGAGTCTGGTACTCTGGGGCCATTTAATTAATTAGATGGTACAGATAAAATATAAATTGTTTTGTAGGCTACACAATTCCAGTTCTAGAAGATGTAAAATATGCCTAAATGAACTTAGTGTGGACTGATTTGTTGTTTCATGTACGGCACAGGGTACAGGCAAATTCTGCTTGTTATTTTTGCCTATAATAATCCTGCACAGAATCCTTGCATTGTCAAGCATTGTGGGAAAGAGACGTTATTTATTTGTCATTATTATTAAGACCGTCTATCAGTTATCCTCTTTATAAAAATTGCTGGCATACATCAAACACGGAAAAACACCAGGCATGTTCTTTTATGAAAGCCAATATGTGCATGTTACAGAATAAGCACATATTTTGAAGGAATGCAGATTTGGTAGGATATTATTGTCTCAAGGTCTGACACTTCTATTTTAAATAAATCATTTCTATGGGATAGATAAGCTGAACCCACTAGGGGGAAATGGAGAGGGAATCTACAGCAGCATGTTAGCATCTAGATTTTCAAATAGTTCTATTAATTGGTTAACTCATGTAATTCTTTTCCCAAGTATGACCTCTCCACACCTCCAGAAGATTTCTGGAAAACCTTGAATACGGGAATTGGGGTGAAAAAACCCCCCAACATGCCTTTATTCCCCAAAGCGTCAGCTATAATGGTCACAATAAAAGAATTAGCATTTAACAGGAGTTGCAGCAGACTAAACGATGAGACATTCACCCTACCCTTACATGGAGGAAATAAAATGCATGAGGCATGAGACTGGAAATTGTTAGCAAACTGTCAGCATTTAAAGGCAGGCATTGACCATTATATTAGATTTAAATTGCGGGTAAAATACTACACTACACAATTATAGTACTCTAAACATTGAATGAAAACCAGTTACTTTTACTAAAGTGGGAGTATAATCAGCAGACACTCTTATTGGTTTATTGAACATATTTTGGGGTCTGTTCCAGTTGTCTTTATTAGCTCTAATGCAAATGATTTTTACACTGCTATTTTGCCAAGCCCTGGTAGCTGTAGTGCTGCAAACACATCCCACTGCTTTGTGTCTGCTGGAGATTTACTGACAAATATGATAAAGGGTACATAAAATGAATAACAATACAGAACTAGTGCCACACTAGAAAATGAAAACTAACAGGGGGAAATCATACTGTAAGCATTAGGAGCTATTGTATGGGTTTGTACAGTGTAACTCAAAAGCACACAAGTTCAAAATTAGATACACACCAGGAGTTACTCCGGTCACTCCCCCTCAAGGTGGGCAGCGCCAGGCAGGGATCCACATCGCTGCCAGCATGGCTTCACACCTGGGTCTGCCATGGGACCTGCCCGCTTGCCTGAGAAGGATGGAATGCGATGCAGGGATGACAGAGCCCAACAAGGGCTGGGGCTCAGCAAGAGCAGAAAGAGTCTGATGGAGATGGGAACACGCTGGACCAAGCCAATAGTGCCTGAGCAGGGTGAGCTTCTGGCATGGGAAAGGATCTGCAAAGACATAAGGACTGAACTTTATTCAAAGAAAATGCTTCTGACTTTGGAGACATCTGGCGCAGGAGAGGTGCAAGCCTGATTTCTTTGAATAGGGCGAGGAAAGATCTGGGAATGTGGCTGCATAAATAAATAAGTGTAAGGTAGAAAGCAGAAGCAAGTCAAAGGGAGAAGGCATTGACTGGGGTCTGAGGAAAAGGGTCGGTCATATCTTGCAGGTGATCACGTAGGAAATTTGCTGTGGCTCAATTTTCAGTAAGAAAAGTCAATTGTGTTTGTGGTAAGAGATTCCCTGAAGCAGAGGAGGCTGCAAAACCATGGTGATGTATGGGGGAAAGAGCTGTGGGTAACCCAGTGTGATAAGGGGATTTCCAGCGCAGGAGAGCGGTGGGTGTTTTTGTCACAGCCCAGGCACAGGTAACTTTGTGGTTTGGCTGAATTGTCAGCTGTGATTTGCACACTAAGAAAATTGGGGAATCTGGGTGCTGGTGCTATGGCAGCACAAGAGATGTGCCTTCATGTTGCACTCGTGGCAACACTTGGGAACATCATAATATTCAACTCGTAAGCAAAATCCGCAAGCAAGCAAGCAACAGAGATTGAGTGAATAGTTTGCATGGACAAACCGAGTAAAGTAGCGTGACCAGAACTGGAGAAAATCTCAGGGAGAAAACCATATTTGGTTAAATACAGAATAAAATAAATGACAGCGATATGTATGGAAGTGTTTTAATAGAACTGTAAGAAATACTTACGATGTTCAGAGGCAGCAAGGCCAAGTTATCAGCAGGCTTTTGACAAAACGCAGAAGAGAGGCAAACTCACTTCAATCTCATCTCTCATAGCAGTTGCAGAATGTGAACTGCCTCTGCTCCACATAGTGGCAAACTGCTTGGGAAAAAAAATTAAGTCTAGATTTCCACAGAATAAATACACCAGAATAATATTCTTCATTTAAATACCTTAAATTGGATAAACAATACCCCATGGGTCGAACCTGTAAAAGGCCATTCCTGCAGAAGACGAAATCTAGAAAACAGTTTTAATTAAATCTTTCCAAGGACTTCATAAAAATCCAGGCACAGCAGCAGTGCTATATGCAGTACCTCCATGACAGCCCTGAGCTACACAGTCCAAAACGAAGGAGGAATCCTAGCACATAATACTTTTTTTTTTCCCTAGGTATGCACACACAAACACATCATTAGTTCAAAATCAATGCACATATGAGAGATGTGATCAGAGAATCACATTTATTCACGGTAACACAGAGAGCACCACCATGGGCCTAAGGCAGTTCCTGAGCCATCGAGGAGGCAATTGATGCCTCTGAACACAGAGGGAACTGCTGCCTGCTGGTAGGTGATTATTACCAGCATTTTTTTAGAACAATGTAAGCAAGCAACATTTTAGGTGGCACTATAATATCCACCAGGCATAGTATTTGCAAAGACGTAACGGAGCAAAATGCCTATCTGAGGAACCTCTGCACTGCCCGAGGACGATGCTGGGCAAGCATCACTGCCCTCCCACAGCGAGCGCTCCTCAGTGCCAAGTGCTCACTGGGTAAGCCCAAACCTGCGCGCAGAGAGCCAGGCAGCCAGCTGGGAGGAGTCGCAGCCACTTGAGATCGTGTCCCCACGCTGGGCAGCGTGGCGGGAGCAGGAGGGGGCCAGGACTTGCAGGTTACCGAGCAGGTCAGAGCCACACGGTGCCTCAGCCACTGTGGTGCCACTGCACCAAGGTGCCCGGGATGAGTGGCAACGCTTGCTCCGTGTTCAGCCAAAAATGTACCCTGTCAGCAGAGCATTTCTGTATCCCTGTCATTTACAGGAAGAACTGGCAGTCATTGCAAAGCTGGGTAAGGGCTGACTGGCCTTTTGGAGACTATTGGAAATCACCCTAAGGCTCTGTGCTGTATGTATAGGTGATGAGTTAAACCAAGAGCAGAGGGTGTATTTGAGAAGAAAACAAACAACAACAAAAAACATTACCTTGGGTGAAAAATCCCATCCAACGAGCAGCCTAAATCAAAACAGTGCCCAGCCCCATCAGACCACCAGTTCGTTGATGATTCCCCCTCTTCCAGGCCTCCTAACAGCAATGTTTATTCACATATAGTGCTTTATAAGCCATATATTCAGCCCACACAGCTCGGTGTAGCTCCCCTGCCACCAAAGCATGGCAGGGCTGCAAAAGGAACTTTAGCAAGGTAAGATCAATTTACACACACTATGCAAGCATTCAAAAATTAATGCAACTAATCTTCTGGTTTCACCTGACAGGAGGTAAATTATTGATCTTTGCAATATGAAAGCACCAAAAAGAACAAACTCAGAACTGCGCACTTTCATGTGCACCCTCGCCTCCCCTTGTCAAACTTAAAACACAGTCAGATCCAAAGGGCTGCAGGGAGATTTGAGAAACATGTGTTCTCCCTGTACAATTTAATCATGGTGCGAGCAAAAGGCAGATGCTCCAAGAAGCCAATGGTTGTGTTGAACAAGAAACAACATCACTCGAACCCATGGCACAAGCAGATGCTCACAGGAATACATGCAGGAAGACTGGCAATTTAGGCTACCGGAGCCTTTCCTTAATCTTTAATACACAATTGAGGATGTACAGCCCCACAGCTAAATCTTGAGTACCCAAAAGCCTAGCACAGTCACTGATACATCACCAATGCTCCTCACTCAAAGGGCGAGCCTGCTTTACAAACCAAATCTCGTTTTCCCCCATGTGTCCCCCTCTCCTGGCAACTCCCTACACTGCGACACAAAGCAGAGCTCTTGTAAAGCTGCTGCAGAGGCTGACACTCTATGAGATAGAAGCCAGACTGCACAGCAGCCCCACACCTGCTCCCCTCCACATACCACCAAAGAGGTGCACTACGGGGACTTCCATCCCCAATAGGCAATATATAAGAGAGGAGCAGAAAATAACGCTACCATTGTGGAAAAAAGAGCAATTCCTCCAGGACAGGTCCTTGTTTCATGACCCTAAACACAGAGCATTACATCAGGTTACAGAAAGCCATGTGATGTGGGTCAGCATCTGGTGATATTAGCTAAAAAACTGATTTTTTTTATTCTTAGATGTCTCTTCCATTCTGCACACCACGCACACCATTACTAATCTGTTGTACGAATGAAACAGCTTGAATGATCTTAGCCCAGGAAGGGATTTCTCTGAAGGCACCGAAACTAATAGGTTGGAAGGAAAAGAAAGAAAGATTATATTTCCCTTTCTACACATTTTGCCTATCTTTTAAGCCTGCGAATTCCAGGTTATACTTAACTTTTTTGGTCTGACACAGCACTGTATCTTTCCAGTGCATTTCAGTAGAAGTCTCACAGCCTCCACCAGGTGCATTACACCCTCCACAGAGCCTATCACAGCAGGAGGACTGTTCCCCAAACTTTGCATAAAACCCACATTATTCCAAATTTGAGCTCTGTATTTAATACACCATACTCAACTGCATCTCCCAAAAATGATCCTGCTCTTCACCGGAAAGGGATAAACTTTCCTCCCTACCCTGTAAGGAGAAACATTATCCTGCGTATTCGGTCTCCGAGCAGAGGTTGAGCAAAGAATGATGGAGAACCGCAGTGCATTGCTGTGACATGACCTTTTTTCCAAATGCATTCAAGAGTGAATTTCGCATTTTATCAAAATATTGCACATTACAGAGCACAGCCACAATTTCAGGAGCAAACCATACCATTGAGAACTTTGCTTAATATTTATCCTAAACTTTTTCCTGCATTTGCCTCAGGCCCTCATTTTTGTCTCCATCTCAGATGGTTAGTAATTCCTTTGTCTTTCACTCTGTTTGCATCTTGAAGGTGTTATTGATTACGAATAGGCCCTTTAGGTCTTTCTAGGTTCTATACATGTCTTGGTATTAATTTCATCAAGTTTTTTTTCCTGTTATTTTCTGCAGTACTGCTTTCTCCTCCTGCCCTTCCACTAGCTGGAAACAAATGAGATGAAACTGTTAATTTTCCTCTACTTACCCTGGTATTTCCGCTAGCACTCAGCTTGAATATTGCCAGTAGCTCGCATCTAACCGCTACACCACGATTGCCTATTCTGACTTCAACATGCTCATGTTAACCTGCAATGATTGTTCTAAAACAACAGTTCTGCTCAAAACTTCCTTACTAACGTCATGCTAGTAAAATTCCTCTTAAAAACAAAAAAAATCCTCTTTTTTTAGGAGAATTTATAGCAACACTCTTCATTACTATTCTGGCAGCTCATCCCTTAGCAACAGCCTTGATGCAGCCCCATTGGAAAGACTAATACATTTTATTTATTTTATATTTATATTACACATATATAATTCCAGGAAGAATACTATAGACCAACAATTATTTATTCTTCTCTTGTTTTGCAGCATACCAAGTTCTTCCCCTTCAAGCTTATATAAAGTATTCTTTCTTCTTTAATCTTGATTATCTTACTTGATCATATCCCACATTCTCAGTATAATCACAATCCTTCCCACCTCAATCCCCCCTTTACCCTCTGCCTCTCGCTCCTGTACAGCATTCACTTCTGTGAGCTAAAGAGATGGAAGCAGATAAAAGATAGGCTTGTGTTTTCTTCTGGTTTTCTTATTATTTTATCAGAAGCTTATCATTTTCTCCAAGAATTGAAGTGGCACAGAGTATTGTCAAAGGCTAAGAGTAGTTTATCGCATTTTCACCTCAACGCATTACAATTCACTTGCATGCCATTTACTTGTAGCACATTTTAAATAATATTTTCTCTGCCCTGAACAACATCCTGAAATGACAGCAACGTCTTCAGCAGATGAGTTACCTCTGCACCCAATGGTTTGCGCTCTCTGTGCAACTCTCTGTCGGTAGTATCCTGTGTTGTAACATCCCATCACAACCCAAACATGCCTTAGCGTTGGATTGCATTAAGTCCTGGAGACAGGTACTTCCTTTTGTACGACCTCTGCCTTGCGTCCCTGCAGTCAGCAAGTGCAGCACCCCAAGGATGCAGCTTCTCAGCCACCGGGTGCCCATGCCACAGAAGTCAAGGAAATCCTATCTTCTCCCAGGAATCAAACGAGTGTCTTTTTTGCTTTTGGTGCTATGTAGGATCTGCCAACAAGTTACCTGAAGGGGAACTAAAAGCAAACAAATCCTGAGGCTATTGGGATGCTGGAGTTTCCTCCACTTAACTCTGGCCAAAATATCCTCGTTTGTACAGCACCATCAATGCACACATATTTTGAGATTTTGGCATATCTATGCTCATAAGTAAAACAAAGACTATCTTTTATCTTGCCATTTAGAAGGCAAAGACCAGCACAAAAAAGGCCACTTCTGTAAAAATCACTATCCCACATACGAATACTTAGTATTTTATTACCTTTAGCACCCCAAATAGCTACAATAATATTGAGATGCACCGTAAGGTGTCTTTTTGACTATCACAGTATAAAATACTTTTGTCCTTTTTCATGCATGTTTTAAGTGGTCTGTGTTGGCAGGAGTTAATACTCGTATGTGGATTAACTGTGCTACCTTTGGTAGTTACCACATTATACTCAGAATAGAGTACCTGAGGTGCTAACAGTACAAACGTGGGTTTGCATTGTTTAAATTAAAATGGGAGCCTTTCATTGTTTTCCCCTAGGTTCTCACCGTGATCACCACTAACTAACTAAAATGTTTGAAAATAAAAATTTTGCGTATGAGCTGGAGTAAAACCCACAACATCTTGCCTACACTAAAAATACATGTGATGGATAATTCAAGTATTTGTTTGTCCTTAGAGATCCAGATAGAGTTGTTTTTACAGTGATAATATTAAGTGCTGAGGACATAAACTTCTGTCTTTATTCAAGGTATGCTTACTTGCAGCTGAATTAAGTCTGTCAAATTCCCAGCCAGTACTTGTCCAAGTCTGTAATTGCACATGGGGTCAGATGTATCAGTCCAGCATCCCTAAAGTGCTCATTTTGAGTTCACACATGCTGTTCCTTACAGGAGTGGTATACTGGAAAGAAGTTTCTGTTTGTAATCTTGAGGAACAGGAGGACCCTCATGCTTTCAGTTACACCTGTGCTGTCTCAGGAGAAGGCACTGTATTCAATATACTTTGCAAAGATTTCTGCCTGTTTTAAACAAAAACATAAGGCAAATGGAGAACAAAGGTGCTAATTAAAAGAGTATTTTTTTCCACAATCAGACTTGCAAATCAAATTGCACCAAGGAATGGTGTAAAAGCAATGGAGAAACTTGATCTCGGGGGTGTCCTCAGGGTGACGGCCCTGTCCCCCACAGGGCGGGTGGCCCCCAGGACTGCCCAGCCCCGCAGAGTGCCAGCGCAGCCGTCTCTGCCACCCACCACGATGCCACTCTACCCAGCACCGGTCTGCCAAAGCGTTTAACATTACCTTGTTATAATCTTTATATAAATTGTTTACTCTTTCCTCATCTTAAAACTGTACTGACAAGCTTGTAGCAATATACTACAGTCCATGAGTCACTGGAGGTCACTAAGAGACACTGCAGAATCCGTAAGGCCCGTGTTACTCTACTACAACCTGTAAACATGTCTCCTTTGGTGTGTTCATCCCAGCTCGCTGGACTGGCACACAGAGTCTGGCTACCAAACAGATCCCTTGTCTCTCTGCCTGGATTCATAAGGTCATTCGAATCCCACATCGCTGCGTTCCCACCACCGACGCCGTAAGTGCAGCTTCAGTGCGTTGCTCTGCTGCAAGCACAGGGCGGGGAAAAGCCACCTCGACCAAGTGCCCAGCAGGGATTTGTTCAATTGCTATTTTTAGCATAAAGCAGTGATTTGCTTCAGCACTCTGCCACAAAATAACATGGGCACATCATACGCGAACTATTGCTCACCCAGAGGTGCCGCATCCTTGTTAAAGCTTTCTGAAAGGGAAATGGCTCCACGCATGGAGTTGTCCTGCTGCCTCCTGAACAGCCATTAGACTACATTTCATTTTAGCTGAAGTGTCATGTTTTGTTGGTAAGAACCACTAGGGAAAGAATTAACAAGAAGATCCTATGATTTTTTCCAATGATTTAGGGTTCATATTAAAAACTTCAGTAGCATTAAAATCAGCGTAGCTTTCACTGTGGCTTTTGCAATACACTACACACATAGGTTAGAACAAGACATTTGTAAACAGTACCTAATGCCTGACAGTTTGATAATGCATCTTCAGTTAGTCTTAATTAAGCTTATTTCACCTTAAAAAGTTCAGAACTTGCTTTCTAGGAATTTTACGAAAACTCAAGTAACGCGATCACACTTCTGTAAAATAATTCAGTGCTAAATGGAAGATTTCAGAACTGTTTTCTAGTATCCATAACAGATACCAGCAGCAGAGATAACTACGGGGAAGGGTCTCCTCGTGCTTCCATTAGAGATCTTGGACAAATTCGTTTTGATGTCTCTGGTGGGGGGTTTGGCTTTAGAGGCCTTCTGTGTGGAAATGCAGGGTTTGCTCACTGCCATACTGAAGAGAAGTAGAAAATCAATAAGGTAAATTCATATGTGCAATTAGGCAAAACAGTTTCCTTTAGTGCTTTCTGCATGGTAAAAGGAAGCCCTTCTAATATATTCATTTTTTGCTGATCAAATACTAAAGGCAAATCTTTTGTGGTTGGCTGGGGGTTGCTGGCAGCAGGGAAGGAGAAGAGCCCTGCCGAGGCAGCTGCACGTGGGGAGATGCCATATCCTGCACAGAGGCTGGAAGCACCCACTGCAGGGCTGCCTCTGATGGAAACACTGATGGGACGTGTTTAAAACCTCCATGCAGAAAGGCAAGTAGAGAATAGGTATATCTTAGTTTATGCACAACTCAAGGGTTTGCGCCACCGATTTATAGCACAGAGGTTTTACTGCACGCAAAGATCGCTGTTTCCGTTTAGTGGTAGGAATATCCATATGAAAGCAGGTCAACCAGCAGTTAGAGCACGGCTTGATGAGTTACAGGAGATTTTATGACAACTTTTTAATTTGATTTTTACTTCTAAAGAAGAACTTTCTGGCGTGCCAAGTACAAGCCAAATATTATCTGTTAAACAAAAGGGGGAATATTTTGGCTAACAGTCTTTTACTCTCTTTTTGAATGTCAGCACATGTCCCCCTGGCAGATTCCATAAATTCAAGAGCTACCAGATGGTTGCGTAACAGCGATGCCCAAAATATGCTCAAGAAGTTAAAGAATCACAACAGAAGACAAGTGGGTAGCTAAGAGACATGAACAACATCTACCCTCAGTCATCACTTCCATTAGGTGGACAGAGCAACTCAAAATGGTGCCAAGAATGTCACCTGGAAGAGAGCAGAGCACAGCCTGCCCTGGTACGATGTGACACTACACATAGCAGCACGCTGCAGATACTGCTTGCAATGTATACATTTTAGAAGAGACGATTTTAAAATCAAGGTAATGGAAATGAATAGAAAATGCCAAGAAAAATTTTCTTGCTGCATTTGCCTTTGGGAATGCTTTACCTCCACACACAATGCTCATTCGGGGTTTTGAAACTTCAACACTGGGTTTTTCTTTATTCTTAATTAGGCATTTTACATATCTCCTCTTCCAAATCTATACTCAACTTCTTTTATGGTTAAGGTTTTTTGGAGGGATTTTTTGCTATATTCAATAACTTTCCCACTTAAAAGCACTGTTAGAAGAAGTGTTCTCAGTTACAGGTGTGCAATTCAGTCATCAGGGATATGTAGATAACAAATTACCCACAGTTTCAAGTTTTTCCCCATCTAGTTCATAGCTGCTGTACAAAACCTTGCCTGACAATGGTATTTTTATAAAAGCTTAACTCCCATCGATAGTACATCATTGATTTAGGAGATGTGCTCTAAGTGAATATTTATGTTCTGAATTTTTGAGAAAATAAAACGTTATCCAGGAAAACCATATATGATAACACGAAGCACTCTCTGGGAGAGGGCAGCAGTACACAAGTTACAATAAGACACCACAGCTTTTACATAAAAATACAGAATTTACCTTAAGAGGTGTGAACAGCAGGGCACTGAACACAGAGAGAGGCAAGGATATAGTACTGGTGTCTGTGAATAGGATGGTGCTAAATGCTGAAGCCGTTCAAGGGCACCGTGCAGAAGCGTGTGTTTACAAGAGGATCTCAGGCTTGTAAACAGCAGGGCTTTAAGCAGGAGGAGAAGAGTTCACATTCCTGAGAAGTGAACGCAGCACAAAATGTCCTGCTTCTTCACAGAGAGCCACCTGCTTGTGGCTGTCTAAAATCAGAGACACAGCCATTGTTCCAGTGGATAATCAGGGCTAAGAGATTTTTAGGGTCTCTCTTGACAGCGTGAGGGCTGGTACAATTTGGCATGTCAGCTTAGCTGCACTGAAAACCTGAAAAGGCCAAATTACAGTTTTATTTTTCTCTATATTTCATTACAAATATACTAACAGTATCAACGGGATTAATGTCATTATGGGATTAAAGCCATGTTAAAGCCTTTTAATGAGATCAATCACATTCTTAAAAACCACGAAACTATCAGGAGAGAGTCAGGGGGCTGATTTGTGAACAGGTTTAATGCCAGTGCAAAATTTGGTGTCCAAGCAACATTTCTGGCAGAGTTTTTTAATTCACTTTGATCTCCACATAACCCAGTCTGGAAGTCCATTAAGGCGAAAACTATAGTATTCCAGTTTTGAAATTAGAAAGCACCACAGTAATTAATGTTCCTACATCCATGTCTGAGGGGAGAGCTTTCAGTTGCTCTGCATTTCCGAGGAAACGGGATGCTCATAGAGCAACGGCAGAAATGAGCTCACTAAAGTAGAGTCCAGTTACCTGCTGAAGTCCTTGAAATGGGCCCAGTGCTGCTACACACCAATTTTGGTTTGCCTGAATTCACTAGTAATGACTCTGCTTCCACTTTGCTATCCAAGACACTGTCTCCAGCAAGTAAAATGAATGATCAAGTAGGAGGCACCACAGTAAAGTGGTTGCAAACTAGTATGTAATCTGTACCATACAGGACATGGTAACAATAAACATCATGTGAAGAATAACACAGAAATCCCGAAGAACCAAAACTGTGTAACCCAGGATCAACAAATAACAAAGAAGGAAAATACCTGTTGGCAAGCATGCCTGATAAACCATAAATAAATCATTAAACATTACAAATTATTCAACAACTTTCTATATTTAATTACGTTAAGATCTTCCTACAAAAATCCATGCCTTCGCAGTCCAAATTTGAATATGATGTGAGCAAAGTGTTCTATTAATACAGCAACTAATCAAAAAAATTGCATTAACATAAAAAAAAGTAATTATGAAACAGAGCCATTTTTGTGCTCTAGAGTAGTAATTTTTACTTTCTCAGCACGGTATGGGGTTTTCTGTCCATATTACCATGAACACACTGATTTAAAGCTTTGCAGATGTTGATTCAAACTTCAAGCAAGCATCCTGTTCCCTACAATTTCAGAGGATTATAATATTCAGAGTTTATTATTCCCCAAATTCGCTGACTGCCCTCTCCACTTTGAGGAAGCTCAGAGGACTGCGTAAGCGAGGTAACTACCAGGTTGCTCAGTCCCCCTCTCCTTCTGCAAACAGATGAGTATGATTATCCAGTCTGCTCTTTTTTACTGCTATGGCAAGTTTAGTTTTTGCAGATTGACTTCTAGATTTGCAGTTTGACTGAGAACTGCCATTTTGAGTAGGAGTCTATACCATACTTGATTGCACATCCCACTCACGAAGCGCATTCTTGCGTGTCCTACAGATAACAGAGCCTGGTGCACAAACATGTTGTGGATACGGTGTCCAAATATACTGACTCAACTGCACTGCAGTCGCCCTACTCTTACTTGCAATCCCCACCTCTAAAAGAAGTCTGATTGCTAGTAACAAATGCCACAGAGGACCCTGCAGCAACATCTCTCTCTACTTAAAGGAACAGGAATAAGCCCAAGGAAGCTGCGCAGCTAAACGGCAATGCACCCGGTAGCAAATGCAGTTTTCTGAATGGCACCACCAGAGCCAGCGTAGCTCCTTGTGCCTCCAGTCCCTGCTTGCTGCGCCCTCCTTGTCCACCCACCACTTTCTACTAGTTGTCACAGTACCGAGAAGTATGCAGAGCCCCCGAGGAGCAATCATGCCAAAAGCACCATCAGTGAGATTTCTTCCTTTCTGCATCATCATAAAATGCCTGTGTGCACATGCGGAGGAATAGACATCTACCCCTTCAAGTCCCAGGGAGGGGGGGGGACATTATTCTGTGGCCCCAGCTCTCCACCTTGCAGCTGCTTCAAATTATACTCTTTTAGGTGGTGTCCTCCATTCCTACCAAACAAAATCCACTCCACTGTTTTCAGCCCATGCTCCTTTTTTCTTCGGTCCCACAGCATTCCCTGTCCTAGCTGCAACTGTACCTCTCCGTTTCTTTGCATCGTTTCAATGCCGTATTCTTTTCTATCTTTCCAGGCTGACTGATTAGGACTGCTCCAGCCTGATCAAGGCAAACAGGATTATTCAAGATAATTAACATTTCTATAGGGCACTGACAATTACACACAGATTTGAAACCCAGAATACAAAAGAGCGACACCAATTACAATTCTAGGAGGATTCTCATTCATTATCATGTTTACTTGCAAACATGAAATTAGTGATGCCTGGATTAAGATTAGAAACAAGATGAACTGCTATAACAAATAAAATCCTTTCAAGTGTATTTCACACAGTATACGCAATGTCTCTGAAAATATGAAAAGTCAGACTACTGAAGATATTGTAATGGAGGGCATTCTTTTCTTAAGAGTAGAAATACATCTAAATAGAATAGATAATTTACAACAATTTGTTTACATTTCTTACTAGCAATATACTTTTAAAAAAAGAGGCATAACAAGCTGTGAAACAATGTATAATATCTAAATTGAACTTCAAAGTTCAACTATAATTTAGAATCTCTTTTTTGAACAAAAAATGACAAAAGGGTCATAAGCAGAGTTCATCTTGTTTCATAAAACTGTGTTTGAATGATAAAACTGACCTTAATTGTTAGAAGTCAATTTAAAGATCATTTTGCTCTATGCCAGAGGTTACAGAAAGAACTCCATGTACCAAAGACACCAAAGTTGTACTTCACCCCTACAAAGGCAGTACTTCTTCCCTGGACAAACACCTGAAGGCGATTATAAGAGGAAAAAAATCTAGCAATAATTAGCAGCATTTAGTAAGTCAGAAACAACAAACAGGAGCCAAGCGAAGCAGGGGTTTCTGAAAGGCACATATGGCACACTTTCCTCTGACAAAAGGCCCCACAAGCAGAAGACAGTAACTGTGAGCAGTTAAAAACCCACTACCCTCAGCCTGACAATCTGACAGTGGAACAGATCGCAGAGATCTAATTAATACACGTGGCAGGAAATACATTTGAAAATAGGGGGTTTAATTGAAATCTGTTCATTCAGCCCCTTGGAAGATACCATGTATTTGTCTTTAAACACAGTTCAACAACCTCCCGAGTCATGACCACCCAACCCATAGTCTCCAGGGAGATCCATTCACATGCTCCAAAACCGCTCTCATGCCTTGGATAAATTCCCGACTGCTGCAGACTCCTGTCCTGCCTGGCTTGGCTTCGCCTGCGACCAAGCCTGGAAACAAATACGTCCATTTTGCCTTTCTTCATTTGATAAAGTTGATCCAAGGTACAATACACAGCTCTATTGAAGACTGGGACTGTGATGTCCTTGGGTTTCCAGTATCGGGGCTGGGGGGAAAGTATTATTTCCTTTTTTCCAGGCCCGTTTTTTGCCTCTGTAGATGGAAAGCGGCTCGCTTCCTGCTCTGAGCCCATGCAAAACCAACAACACTGGGTCTCAAGCCTTTGCTAGGGGTCTGATTTTCCTGTTGTCATCACGTTAGTAATAATTTCTACCTTGCTGTAATACACCAAACATCATAGCAGCATGACAGGCACAGTAAAGGCTATAAATATAAGCAAAGCAGTAAAGGGCATCTGCACATAAACTAGAATTTGGTTTGTCAGGCTCACAGGAACCTTCCCAGAGCTCGGGCAGGGCGGCTGCCCCACGGCTGC
>VZSC01008735.1:341643-352487 GCA_013398225.1 Steatornis caripensis
AGGGCGGCTGCCCCACGGCTGCCGCCCCCTGAATGCTGGTGAGGAGGCTGCAAAAGACTTTGGGAGGTCTGGTTTTCAGAATACGATTTTAAATTCATTTCTCTCCTCATTTTAGGACAGCTATGGAAGAGTAACAGAAGCCGTATGCCAGACTCATTTTTGAAGAGGAAGTGAAAAAAACAACTTAATATTTTGACTCCAGACCTAAATTTAGACTGTAACAATTTTAAAGTGAATTCTCAAAGTAACAAACTGAGTTCTTTCTCACCTCCTCTTGTTTACAGTCTCGTAAACTGGGATCCCACACTACCAGTGTCACATAGGATGTCATTTTTTCTCTTGGCAAGTAAACACATGTGAAAGAAAAGGCATTGCATTTATAATGATAGCAACAGAACTCGCTAACATAGTTTTTACCAGGTTTCAAAAGGACAATTTCAGCTTTCTGAAGTACAGTACCATGTCTCTTAGAGTCAAATGTATTTTTTTCTACCCTGCTGAGCACAGTTTAAAATGCAGAAGCAGCATAATTCAATACAAGGCTATTTCACAGTACCACACGAGTTCAAAACAGAAGAAATAACATTAAAAGCAAGGAAATCAATCAAATGAATTATCTGAAAATAAAATTAGAGCATAAATAAAACAAAAGTAAGCCCAGGAATAGACAGACTGTCTCCTCTTTTCCTCTCGGGACAGATTTCTTTTAGTACGGCTTCAGTCACTCACCCTGACATTTTCTCGGACTCCCCGGAGCCCCTCGCAAGCCTGGGTCAGGACTGAGCACTGAAGTTGGAAGATGTTTCTTAGCATTTACTTAGCAGGAAACAAGGGAAAACAGCCACACTTTGAAAGCACAGGACACCTGTGCATTCTATGAGGATTTTGTTAAACTTTGCTTTCATATGTAATTAATTTTCAAGCACTATTTTATACTTTTTTATCTCAAAAACACATTCCATCAGGACTTTTACATATTAGCTCTCAGCCTTGATTCTCCCAGACTTTCGTCTTTCTCCTCTCCTGCTCCTAACTCAGTTCCCTTGGTTTGAAATTATTTCTGTCTTTCTCCTCAGATATTATCTATAATGATTGATGGTCAGTAGCTGCTCTGCTCCTGCGGCAGCTGGCAGCAGGCAGGGAGAGGCAGGGCCACTGCAGAGCATCTGACCTGCGGTTTCACTTGAAACCCAGCACCAGGAACAGTTAAAAACAGACCTTGAAGACAAGCAGCAAGGGGTGTCTGTCGGTCGGCAGATCTCCATGTTTAAAAGCGAGAGCCCACAGCGTGAGTTTGGCAAGCTCCTTCTGGCACAAAAGGGAAGTTTCAGGGTTACTGCCCTTTGCTGGGGTGCATGCCCTGGTTTGAGGGGGAATGAATCAGGAATACTTTATCAAAATACAACAGCAAAAGATAGAATTTGTAAAAAAAAGGAAAGAAAAATGAGGAAAAGTGTTATGCTTAAAGGCAGCCCTAAAGGGAGCAAACTTCTGTTTCTTGTAAGAGGAATGAAAGGTTATTGCTCCTACATGACAAGAATAGCATTTTAACGTCCCCCTTTTCAACAATAGCAGCTAAATTCTCACAGGATTCAATGTTTACGCTCACAAAAATCAATTTTCCCCTTTCATAAAAAAATTAGGTACAGTAAATTGCCACTACAACACGATCTACATTGTTTAACATACCCTGCTTTGATTTACTGTTCCATTCATAATCTGCTGATAATTAAGCTTCTCAAAGACAATCCACTAGCCTTTTTAAGTGATATCAAGTTGTTTGTTTTTAATCTGCTGAAAATCATCCCGTAGACAGATACATTATTGAAGAATTACATTTTAATTTATTTTCATGCAGTGCCTGTGATGGGCATTCGGATTAACAGAGTATGATAATGCTTCTTTATGCCTGTATCTATTCAAATCAGAAATTACCTGCACACACTGTCTCTGATGGTGGTCAAAAATTGTACAAAGAACAGAGAATAGTGCTTCTTAATATCACACAGCCCTGCTGCTGCTCATCAATGAGTCTTTTTCTGTTCTAATGCTTTTGTCATGTATATGAAAGTCATTATGTAGTTTAGAAAACAGGAGATGAAGTGAAAGAGGAAGATCAGGGACCTGGGATGCATTAATATTCTACCAGCGTCAAAGATATTTCCCTCGAGGGGCTCCTACAGGCCACACTGTTATTACAGTGCCTATCCATTATCTTGTGCTGTACTTGGTATTAAGACAATAATGGAGAGAATAGGATTATGTGCAGATGATAGGAAATGCGAAGGCAATTCAGCAAGATAGGAAATGAATGGAGACATGATTCTTTCATCGAAGCTGGGGATGGTTTAGCATAGGGTAAGGGAGACGATAAATGAAGCAAAATGAAATCTTTACAGGTTAGCTGGGGTAAAATGAGTGTTTACATAGAATCTGATAAGTTTAACCTTTTTGATACAGAATATCACAGCGTCTTTCTTTAACGCACCAGTGTATATCCCTTCAGAGGTCTGGTTTGATCTGAAAACTTACTGGACACACATGGGGAAATGACCAGTGTTAATTTGATAGAGGTGGCCTTATGTAGAGGATAACCCTCTAATTCATTCCAAGAAAGGGAAAATTCTGATTGCCACTCCAGATTTCTGCATTTCAACTACAGGCTAGAAAGACTGTGTCCTGCCCACTAAACAAACAGACAGAAAATGAGTCAAAAAAAGCGATAAGCAACAAAGAAGGATCGAGCATAACCAAGTGAAATGCTGATCCCACGCTGAAATGCTCACAGTCTGTTTTACTATTGCACACCTTTTAATTCACAAGCACGAGCCTGTGGCTGATAGCAAGTAACAAAGGCTAATAATTTTAGGAGGCCAGCAATGCATTATGGTAATGATAAACAAAGACAAGACCAGATTGTGTCATTTGCAGACATTTCTCTGGCTTATGTCTGTCATATTTTTTTAATTAGGATAAATCACACACATGAATTTGTGACAACAGCGCAATGCCAAAAGAGATCATTTTTGTTCCCCAAAATACAACTATAATGTTATTCTTTCTAAGCAGCGCTTCAAGGCTTCCCTCCGGTTAGGTTAAAACCCAACAAAGTAGATCAGCAGCACAATGCATCCCAACAAAAGCGGACATCAAAGAGGCATGAGGATAGCTCTGTCACAAGCCTGGCGGCGCACACACTGCCCTCGTACTGGACAGCAGGCACAGCTATGGTTTGCAGCGCAGCGGTCAACACGCACGGCACAGCACCGAAATGCCACCCCGCGCGCTCACAGCCAAACCCAGCATGCTCACTAACTCACTGCCCAAGCGATGAAATGCGTCTGTCTGCAACGCAGAGCTCGCAGCGCAGGAAACCCACACCGCCATCACTACTGCCCACGGCGCGGCCTCCTCGCAGGCCTGGCCCAGTGTGGCTCCATGCTGCTGCCTGCTGCCGCCCCCCTGCCGCACTCTCCCGCTCCTCCCTTTGTCTCGGGCCCCACTGTTTGTCCATCACGGCTTAAACATTGGCCTGCCTCGGCCGGTGCTGCCGGCGAAGCCATGTAATTTATTGATCCAGGCTGCTGTTTCTGCTCCGTACCCGATCTCCCTCCCAGCTCCGCAGCTGTCCCTACCAGCCACTGGCTTTTACACACAGCCTAATCACGTAGTGAGGCATTCCTCAGCATCCCACAAACACCTTTGGCCTTCTGGGGCCTTTGCCATGACAAGGTCTTTCTTCATCTTAGAGGTTTCTTGTAGTTAAAGTTTGCATGCCAGACACTGAGCAGATGGAAATTAGCATTATGCCCCAGAAAGTGCATGCCTGTCTGCGGCACTGCCTGCACTGCGTTAGCCGCTGCCTGGGCAATGGCAGAACACTTAGCTTTAAAAAAGCAGATTTCTGAGCTTTTAGTCACCTCCTGCACTACTTCGTGGCACATCCTGCAAGGGGGCAAAGCTGTCCGTACAGTGAAGGCTGAACCAGGTGCTTGTGACAACCCCTGCGCAGGCAGTAGCAGGGCTCGGAGAAGAGCAAAGCGCATCTCAGAGCAGAAACGGAAACTCCAGCAGCCCAGTAAAACCGGAGCCACCTGATGCAAGGCCCTGCTTCTCAATTCAGTTAGGATCGGGCAGGGGCCTGGCTGTGCCCCCCTGCCCCTGCCAGCTGCATCCAGAGATGGCACTGAACCTGGCCTACCCAGCTGGCCCCAGCAGTGCAGAAAGACAGGTAGCAACCTGCTGTGCAGACCCTGGGAGGAGGAAGCCTGAAAAGCGTCAAGTTTCTATACTGATACACAGAGTACAGGCAGCCCAGATACATCTCACAAACACCAAATAACTCAGGGCCCCATAGCAAGGGGTTAAGACAGCAAAACTGCCCAGCTCCCAGCTAGGGGGTCATCTAGTTCCAATAACACCTTTATTTACATATTTTCCTCTTTCCCTATATGAATAGGTGTGAAATTCAGCACTTCCATACTCATGTTTCACCCCACAGTTCAGCAGGGCCAGCATGAGCAAAGGCACACAGTGCCAGCTGAACACAGAGCATCCTTGCTGCAGCTGAGAGTGAGGATGGGATTTCCCCACTGCCCTAAATCAGCTTTTCTCATCAGCTTCAGGTGACAAGAAGCATTTCTGAGAGAGGTGCGAAGCAGCAAAATTGGGGAATTAGGAACATAGTCATGACTTTTACATAACAGACATAAACATTTACATGACATAACAGACATAAACATTTTTTTTTTAAACATAACAGACATAAACATTTACATGAGGAGGAACTTCTTTACTGTGAGGGTGACAGAGCACTGGAACAGGCTGCCCAGAGAGGTTGTGGAGTCTCCTTCTCTGGAGATATTCAAAACCCGCCTGGATGCATTCCTGTGCAACCTGCTCTAGGCTAACCTGCTTTAGCAGGGGGGTTGGACTAGATGATCTCTAGAGGTCCCTTCCAACCCCTACCATTCTATGATTCTATGATTCTATGATTCTATGAAACATGGAGCAACAGCAGAGCTAGGTGTCAAGACTGCCCCTTGCACAAGGAGGGGGGGACTGTGCTGCACTGCCAGGGGCTGTCTGCACACCCCCTTGCATCAGGCAGCACCACATACTCCAAACATATTGCTAGGAAGCCATCCACCGAAGAGCAACTGTCCAAACTAGGTTGTGCAGCAGGCTGGTGATTTGAAGAAGAGTGTTTCTAAATATATTTTAATGCTTGTTAACATAATGGAGACTTATTTATATAAATGTCTAATTATGTTTTGAATTAACTAAGTATGAGTCTAGACTGTCCCGTAACAACACATGGGGACAATGAGAGGTAATGATGTCTTATATCCTTTTATCTTGTTGCCTTTTAATCTTAGGCAACGTTACTTGCTTTTATATTATCAGGAAGAGTTAACAAGAACAGCCAATGTAATTAATCTGCTTTACTTACTACTTTGTACACTGCCATTTCTTCCTCAGCTGAGTGCAGGCTGACTTATTCATTTGCACAGGAAATCACCAGTGAGTGAAGCAGGTACCTCCAGGAATCAAAAATTTAACAATCTCTTACATCAATATCTCTTGTCAGAAGTTAAAGGCAACCAGTCGATGAAGTCACTTCCAAAAAATATGGATGGATTAAGCACTTTCTAAACCACCAGTTTCAGTATTATAAGGTCTGACTGCTTGGAATGACCCAGAAGGTTGCCTTAGCATGGGATCACACCCACTGTTTTGATTTGCAGCATCATATTTTATTGTCTGGTTTAAGAAACAGCTTAGGTATTTTTCACCTGGCAAGGCTGACTAGCTAGAAATAGCCAATGCAACTTATGTAAGGGGAAAACTTCCTCAAGTATTTCCACCCAAAGGCCAAGAGCTATGCAAACAATACCACAGCCCACTTGCCACAAGCAAATCATGCCCAGAAACACAGATCTGGTGGGTGCCCCATAAATGCAAAAACATGTATATAAAAGCAAAGCCACACTTCTCACAGACAGTGACCTTGGGGTCAGCCACAGGCATGGCCCTGTCCTAATCTCTGTCCTTGTCCACCTGCAGGTGACATGGTGGGGTGAGGGCTAAGCACCATCACTGCACAAAAAGTGTCCCCATCTGCCCGTATGCCCTCAGCCTCTCTGGGGCATTGCTGGCATCATCACAACGGGACTCCTGCTCCAGCTGGTGTTGGTGTTCCTGCCTCTGAATGGGACTCCTATGCTCCTCAGAGACTCCCACTAAAGGTCTCAAGTCCTTCCCTGCTGGGACTTCTGGATGTGCAGGCAGGATGGGGTCATTTGAACCAGCATCAGACTGGAAAATCTTGGGAATCGTTCTGCTTCCATTCTCAAGTCCAACATATTCAAATTGGGTGGTATGGGGTTAGAGAAGTAGTTTAATGATTAAATCTATAATTCAATGGCTACAATTTGCTTTTACAAAGGAACTCCAGGCTTGAGAAGGTCGTTTTCTTGCTTGCTGCCCCCAAGGAACATATATGCAGGCTAGAGAGCCAAGGTTTATGGAGAGAGGTAATATCTTTTATGAAACCAACTATTAGAGTTGGGGGAAAAAATACACAGGCAAAAAAGCCATTCTTTAGATCTGAAACAGAGGTTGCAAACTGCAGTAAAAGCATGTTGGGAAGATATGCTCTGGGATGAAGTTATTATATTATCAATTAGACAATATGAGAGGAAAGGACAACTAGCACCTCTGGAGCAGCAAGCGGCCCCAGCACGGGGAGCCATGCAGAGGTCACTCATTCCCATGGGACAGCAATGAAAGAAACAAAGAAAGATAGTTGGACAGGAGCGAAGAGTTAGCAGGAGGTGAATGAAAACTACAAGATGTCATAAGCCAATGCCCCTCTGTTGGGTCCCTGCTCTTTAGTATGTCCTAGGATGAGGAATTTTCATTTGCAGGTTTTCTCTTCAGTTTGTTTTGTAAATCTGCTTTGAAAATCAGAATGTCAGAACAGACAGGTTTTTTGAAAAAAAAAGAAAGTTCAGCTTGTGATAATGGTGTTTCTGTACCTCCTTCATTGCCTGAAGGAATAAATTTAAGTACACTCCTTGCCATTTCTAAACAGAAAGAGCCCAGAAAATCTTTGTCAATGTAAATAATTGCTAAAATACTGACTAGTACATATCTCAGCAGACTGCGCCTACCCTGGCTACCAGCTTTCTGCATCTCAACCTCTGCAAAAAGAATGAAAACATTTGGAAACACATAAAGCAGGCAAGAAGATTATTATCTTCAGTTACAGAAACTTTACCAAGTCTAGGCTAAGGTAAGGATTCAGCCTTGTTTTGTTTGATCTGGTGAACATCAAATGCTACATTTCCACTGACCCCAGCAACTTCCAGCTCAGACCCGTCACCTCGTTAAGACAATTCCAGCATTTCCGTGCGTCCAGCTGCAATGGACAGAGCTGTCCATAACAAACGACCACTATCTGTACCCAGCTCCCTTAGCTATAAGATACAATCAAAGAGAATTATGGGCTGCATTTATTAAAACAGCTAACAAGGACAACAAAGAAAGCATAACATCAAGACAGAGCACACTTTACCAGAAATATTTTGCCTCTACTAACATGCATCTGGTTCACAGACAGCAAACTATTAGTCTGATGCACCTGAACAGACACCCCCAGTTGTTTTAATTTCTCCTCTAATTGTAAGGGGTTGCTGGATGCGATGTGCCCCAGCCAGCTGCACCCTGACAGCCTCTTTCTGTGAGATCCATCTCCTTTCACAGCAAGCACCGAGGATGCTGGTGGCTCTCAGACCTGCCCAGGCTCTGGGCTGGAGATAGTCGGGGCACTAGTACCTCTGTTCTCCACTCTCTTAATTGCTTAAAGCCCAATCACCTCTGCCCATTAAAAGACTTTAAAGGGAGTGTTACTGACGATCTGAAATCAGGCTGGTTTTTGGTTGGCACCGCTTACCCTCCTCTGAAAGACAAGGTCTTCCTTGGCAGGTGATAAACACCACCTCCCACATTCTACTGTAGATGCTGCTAATTAAACCACAGTGAAATTCAGATAATTAGCAATCTTTTCTGACATGGCAGGTTACTTACTCTAAACCTTTTTCCAGATGAAATGGTATTAAAGACACTTTTTTAAAATCTGCTGTTTTCCATGCTCTCAAAATAACTTTCTGTTCTATAAGGAAGAAAAGAAAAAAAAACCCAAACAAACGAGAACAAATCATGTAGGATCTTGAAAGCAAGGCAAGTATTCATCACTAGTGTTTGTTAGCATTTGCAGTGTTTGACCATGTGACTACTGGAAAGAGTATGTTCAGTCTCTCTAGCAAAGACAGTCCCTCAGATTATAATGATATACCATTTTTATTCCATTTCAAAAACAAAAGTAGATTTGTAAAACCCATTCAATGCTCGAATACCTTTGGTGGATGCTCTTTTTAGCTTTCAGCAATGTATTACATTATCATCGTTTGGTATGTGGTGAATTATCTAATACTTAAGCATACGTTGCTGATGTTTCTGTAAAAGGAGATTTGTTTGTATCTAGGATTAATATAAGGATGGGATAATTACTGGGATAGAGGCATGCCTATCCCATAGGAAATACTGCACATCCGCCAGATCCTTCCCTTGCTCTGCTGGCTGAAATCTCTGCCCACACTGCCCCACCTACCCTCTCACTCCAAAATGTTTATGCTATTGTTCAAAATAGTGGCCACAGAGAATACAAAAACCTCTGTTCCCTTTTTCTCCTGACTTGCAGCCACAACTGTCCCCTCCATCCCTTTTCTGTCACTCTCTGCCATGGTCAGCAGGGTTGCTGAAAAGACTGCAAGCAGGGCAGGGTNACACGTGTAAGGGGACTGCCCCACCTACCCTCTCACTTCAAAATGTTTATGCTATTGTTCAAAATAGTGGCCACAGAGAATACAAAAACCTCTGTTCCCTTTTTCTCCTGACTTGCAGCCACAACTGTCCCCTCCATCCCTTTTCTGTCACTCTCTGCCATGGTCAGCAGGGTTGCTGAAAAGACTGCAAGCAGGGCAGGGTTGCCAAAGCTGCTCTGCTGGGGGACCATAGCTGACCCTCACTCATTACACTGCAATTCATCTGCGAACTGGGGGGCATGGTTGCAACTTTTGCCCTCTGCTGCCTAGACCCTTTGAGCACCTCTAATTACTATTAGTCAGGTGTTCTCCCCTACACACTTCTAATCACACTTCTCCCTCATCAAGCTGGGAGCTCTGCAGGGGTTAACTCTGAAAAATTTTACAGTAAAGGCAGCTTTTATTGTAGTGGCAATTACAGAAAGAGGAAAAGCAATTTAGTCTTTTATGTGGCTCACAGTTTCATTAATGCCATACACTTTTAGCCAGCTTCAGTTGTTATGCATTAACTCAGAAAAGGCATGGTACACAAACGTTGCTAAAATTAAAAAAAAAAAATAACATAAGACAGGGCAAATTTAACTCCTCAAATACAGGCTTAATTCCTCAAATACCAATAATGCTTTTATATAACAGCTTTATTAGTGCCCTTAGCTTTAAGCCAAAGTCACTGTGAAGTAAACTGCTCAAACAATGCTGCAGAAGCAAGGAAGAAAGTTTTAAACAAATCTGCAAAGAATTCCTTACTCCTCTTGCATACTGGGGAACTCTGCTCGTAGAGCTTCCTGCACCTCCTGCGCGTGACGACAAGAGGAACTTAGATAAAAGGCAATGCACTGCAGTTACACAGCAGCATAAATCTTTCAATGCTACCCACCCAGCGTGTGCTTCCCCTCTACTGGGAACAGCGACCAGGAAAATGGCAGCAACTTCAGCACTTCTCATGCACCTGCTATGTTTCTGAATATCAGCCTCCTCCTTCCCAACTTTCTAGTAAGAGATTTCTTTAGCCACAGAGAGGAAAAGCCCACTGTACTCAGCCTTTCTGGACCACCCTGCACTAACAGCCCATGGAGACTCACCAGCCTAACATCATCTGAACGTAACACTGCTTTCTTTTGCTGAACACTAAGACTTGTTATGGAAGGCCAAGAAGCGGCTGTGGGGCTTGCTGATCACTGGAGCTTCACAAAGCTATCAATGGTGTCCTGAGACAGCTGGTACTTCCCATCCAGGAGGCAAGCATCATGCTGATGACATCTTCCAGTCCATTCGCCTTGGCAGCCAGTTGAATCAGCTGAACAGCAACAAGGACTCTCATTGCCGTGGAACACTCTGGTGGTCGGTGGTGCTCTAATCAGTTCAGAAGTAGACTTCCATAATCTTGGTTTCTGCTAACACTGTGCAGCATTGCATGCCTCCAGCCCTATCTTGTCCTGTTAGTCATTATCATTTGTCTGGCATTAAAAATGTCATTCTCTCAAAGAAAACTGTTCCAAAGACAGGCTGGGAAAAGGTCTAGTGAGGATTTCCTCTTCCCTTCCTTCCCATCAGGTATGGATTGCAGCTCTTCACACAAGTTGAGAGATGTTTCTGCCGTTCTGTTGATACTGTAACCATGTTTGGCAAAGTTCCTCCAAAGGGATTAGTATCACCTTATCTTTGGCCTGCAAAAAAGCACAGAGGATAGACTGAAATAAGAGAAATCACAGGAATTATTTTTGTTGAGCCTCAGCCCCAAAATCTCAGAATTTGGAATTGTGTGCAAGGAGTCACTGGCACTGCAGTGCCCAGCATGCCAGCAGATGCCAAGCACTTATACTGAGGCTTTCCAAATATTTCGGGGCAGCACAGTCACAAATAAAGAATTAACTTTGCTATTCTGTGGGATCAGGATGTATATGAACAACTTACAAAGCAGTTGTCACCCATCACTTAACATGGTTACAGAAAACC
>VZSC01008735.1:352518-383536 GCA_013398225.1 Steatornis caripensis
TATTCAAAACCCGCCTGGATGCATTCCTGTGCAACCTGCTGTAGGCTAACCTGCTTTAGCAGGGGGGTTGGACTAGATGGTCTCTAGAGGTCCCTTCCAACCCCTACCATTCTATGATTCTATGATTCTATGAAACCCATATCAGACTACTGACACGACTATGCTTTAAATAAAGCTTGTACCGTATAACTATGTCTATGGGGTTTTCTACAAAAGATCATTCAGGAAAGTTAAGATAAACCAACTAAACCGTGATGATAATGCATGTAGGTTAAAATGCATTAAATTCCTCTGTGGATATTCTCCCTGAGAGGTAAAGCGGTCTGACTTTACTGTAAAAGTGGATTAAGCTACCCTGAACTAAGGCCATTTTCCTTTTGAATTAGATCATCCGCAGAGGAGTTTAAAGCACTCTAGGTTTGGTGCACCTACTTCACCCATTTCCTTCATTTGTCTGAATTTTCCTACAACTGGAACAAGCCTTGGTTAAACAAAAAACTTCCCTACTGTATTTCGGGCTGATATTAAACCACATTACGAGTTTACTTGGTTTACAAATGTCCTGTAAAAAACAGCTAAAGCTGTTTGCACATAGCAGAACCGGAGCCGTCCCCTTTTACCAAAGAGGAAAACAACAGCAGCAGGCACAGAGCCTGGGACAGCCCACAGGATCGCCAACTTCAGTGCTTGTACTAAGTTGTTGCTAATCTTGAAAAGCAAACAAACAAAGAAACAAAACTTGAATTCAGTGTTACATCCCATCTGAAAACGTTTTCTTAGATGTGAAAAGACAGGCAAACAAGGCAGTCTCATGAGACGAGTTTGTGATGGAAGGCATCTGGCAACGTTGGCCTCCAGAAGCTTGAGCTGGGCTGACACAGCCCTGAGGTACCCCTTGTCACTGAACAGAGGACACGTTTTTAGAGGTTAAATAAGATGCACTCTGAAATTTACCCATCCCAGACTCACAGATGAAATGCTAACTAATGAACAAGGAAGAGCAAACACTTTCTTGGTCTGATACTGACTCAGGCGTTAGTTTATCCAAATGATAAATTTTACACTTGACTAAAAGGAAATTGATACAATTCACATTCTCGAGTATTGGCAGGTAATTGAGAAGTGGCAAATAGAAATGCAAAGAAAATAATGCAAAAACATATTAAATAAATATTCCTCTTGATCACTAAAAAGCAGTTTGGCTTCAAATGTGTCAGGGAAGAGAGCGCACTATAATATGAAAATAGCAGCTCGTTTTTTAAATATTGTCTTTATCCAGTTTTCTCCAGAGCAGATATAGGCATGTATCTGTGGTACAGATTTTGTGCTAACCTACCTATTGCTATTCCCTACAGATCTGAGCTACTAACATCGACAGTGGGAAAGTTTAAGAGAAATCTAACATAGACAGATGTTCAGATTCTGTACTTCATTTTTTATTATTTCTTTGTCATTCCTCGACCTTCCCAAAACCAACAAGAAAGAATCTGCCTACCCAAGCAGGGCGGTAGTGCCAGGCCCACTGCTGGCCTCGTACCTGCAATCCAGATGTCAGCTACGGCAGCAGCTCTGAGCGCCCAGTGCAGAGGCGGCAGCTCTGCTGCCAGCGGTCCTGCAGGCGAGTTCTGGAAACTGCTGTTGCTTTGACTCCAAGCACGTTACGATTGCCTCCTTCACTCATCTTCAAATAACCAGTGTCAAGACAAGGTTCATATAGACTAGACTTTTATGCCACTTCACTGATGAAAACTTGGGATAGTTTCTTGGATCTCTGTGATGGTACAGCGATCTACGTCAGGGTAAATAAGAGCCAGATTGGAGAAGAGAGTCTGGTACGAATTCAGCAAAAATAATGAAACTGGAAGCAAAAGACTATGTATTGTTCATGAACTAGGGAATATGTTACACTCATATGTGCTAGTAGAATGTTTTAAAATTGCTCAGTCATCCCATACAAGAAAACAGGAGATTCAGATCATTTTTCTTACAAGTCTCTCTTTCATCAATGCACAAGCCATCCCAGAAACGGCACCTCTACAACTCCCACAAATATAAGACCTTTCATACTAGCTTATAACACAGGTTTTTCCTTGCTTTTTACACCCAGCATCCTGGAATTGCATTTTGCACTGCATTGTGTTAAATAATTGCCTTACTATCTATAACCTCAAGATTTATTTAATCCCTAGCAGAAGAATTCCCTGTGCAAGGAGTTTGGAGAGCCAACTCTGTTGGCTTGACACGCCCAGCCCTGTCACCCTGTACCTCTGTCTGACCTGGCTTGAATGTCCTTTCATGCCGACAGGTTCCCTTTGCATCCCACCGCACTGCAGCCAGTTATCGCATGGGACAGTGCAAGAGCTCTGCCCATAAGGGGATGGTTCCTTCTCCAGGCTGTCCCTGCTGCTGGGGACACTGCAAGCCACAAGAGTTCCCATCCCTTTGATCCATCTCTCTCACCGCTTGCTAGGATGGGCTATCAATGTGGCTTGAAATGGGGCCAGGCTAAGATGTTCAGCCTGAACCACCAAACGTACACGTGTACACAATGTACTTCTGTCTGGCACAGCTTGAATCTTCCACATTACAGAGAAACATTACTTGAGGGCGTGTGTGGCTGCAAGGGACCAGTCACTCAATGCGTATTTCTCCTGCAAAAACTTTCTCCAGCATCTGCACTGCTCTATGATTATGTGAATGCCATTCAATCTACCTCTAACTTGAGTTGCCTAAGTATATTTGCATGTATATTGTAAGCATTATACTAAATGAGATGGGACTGCCTGTGTAATCATGCCATGACTTTCCCTTAGGGAAACCTGGTAAAATTATGTTCCATTACATTTGTAAAATACTACCCATTAAAAGCAGGAATAAAACTTTTATGTTCATGTGAAACAAAGCAGAAAAGATTCTCCGCCCTTTAACTTGTATCAATTTTTATATGAAAGAAGCATTTTCCAGGTAAGCAGGGATTCTGAATTTGACTTCAGTATTATGCACTTTTGGCTCTGATTGTTTGACAGTTAAGCCTCTTTCCAAAATTCTCTTTTTTCTTAATTTACTACTATGAAACAACACAGAAGAAAAACAGTTCATCTGCCTTGAAGAGGATAGACAGCAGCTTTGGAAGAATCTTTCTTGGTGAATTTTTCTTATATATTATTGCTCAAGCTATGAAAGAGAAAAACTGTTTCTACTGTACTGGTTGGTGTCCTTTACTCTTGCTGCTGGTGAATTCATTGTTTTAATTCCTTGATGCTCTGGCAAACTTTCAAGTATGTCATGGGAAAATTTTAAAAATGAAGCATTCATTTAGAAGTCACACAGTGGTGATATATATACAGAGCTTCAATTTAAACCATTATTGCATACTATCCTTTTCCTTTTATAATAATCCATTAAATGCTTTCAAGTATGGAGAAGGAATAGCAACCTGTAGATCTGAATGGAGCCCAGATGACCTATAAAATACATCCTGCCTCTCTGCCTGACTAGTTCCAGCTCTCATCTCTAATGGTTGCTATTGTTATTCTACCATCCAGACAACCACACGCATCAATTATACATTCTTCTGGGTCACGAATCCATTTTCTTAGGCAGCATTTTTGTCTTAATGCATGATGCTTTTTCTTCAACTGTGAACAAAGTTGAAGGTCTCGATATTAAAAAATATTACTTTTTCTTAAACTGTGTTGATAATTGGAAAACAGCTTCATGAAAATCAGAAGATACAGCTTTTTGAACTATTTTGAAGTACGTTTAAACCATATATTGTCTCTTTATTACACCAGATGTATTAGGCAGTGCTTGGTCTTGTAGGTGAACATTTTTTCTTTTGTTATATTGGTGCCTGGCAGCACAGCTATAATTAAATGTCCTTTGCCTTCTCTATTTTATGGCACTTACAATTCACTCATCTTAATTGGACTTTCCTTAGCATATAAATGGCTGGCTCAGAAGCAAAACTTTTTTTCTGTGAAATAAACTCAAAACCTACACTATGGATTATCTCAGTGACTTTTTTAGAGTCTTTGACTTATGTCTGCCTTTTTTTAAATGATCATGTTGACAAAAGCTTAAAATAACTCTACCGGAAGTAAGTCTAAGATAGCTCTCCAAATTAATGCTTTTGCAGATACTATTCTCATAAACAAAGTGCTCATTATTACATTTCCAAAGGGGCAAAGTCATTTCGCTTTCCTGGTTGACAAAATAAGTTCAATACTCTGAGGAAGGTAAGACATCACTTCCAAGGGATTGTCACACATCATGTATATCCTTAAAATATTTCTGTGGCTGAAAAGTTAAAGTGCAGGTTTTAAAACTCAAGGAAGTGAGAAAATTCAGGGTAACGCTCCCAAAGCCTCCTCAGCAGGACACGATGCCCAGGCCTCACCTTTGCCCAGCCGCAGGAGTTCATGGTGCCCCAGGAACAGTCAGCATCATCAGCAGGGCCTCACGAGTACTCCCAGGGGCTGGTGGAACATACCCAATCCAAGATCACTCACTGAGGTGCAGATGATCTGCCTCGAGCAGATTGCTTCCAACCATAGGACACTTACACCAGAGATGCCATCTGAAAAGCCCAACACCAGGTTCAAGACCGAGTCAGCGGAAAAACCCCCTGCAGCAAAACTGTTGTACTTTCATCATTTGCAAGCTCTAGTCTCAGCAGCCTTCCCAGCACAGTGGCAGTTTTGCTGGCTCCAAGATTAGGCTCCTCTTCTACAGGCGTGTGGGGTGCAGCAACGAAATCACGGTACATTTAAGTGATGCAAACTGACCTACTGAAAATGGGTATTTGAGATGGTCAGTGAATCTTGTGGCTGGCTAAGTAATTCCATAATCAAGAGCACTGTGAAAACACCCTTTCACTGGCAGACACACGCACCTGCCAAACTGGAAGAAATCCACCGATGACTACAAAGAACCAAAAATTGCTTTGTGTGTGTATATTTACACACATGAACGTTCACATTCATACAAATACACATTCAAATACACACACACACCCCAGTGGGCACCAATTTAAACAGACCTGCTGGCTTTTCTCCTACTGTTTCCTCCACCCATAGGCAGTTTTCTCAGGATGGTGTTGTGGTCAGGGGCTTGTGCACACTCACCAGGGCAGGCTCTGCTCTGTTCCGCTCTAGTCCAGCTGCATCCTCCTCCTATGCCCAGTCCCTGCTGCCATCCTCATCAGGCAGGTCCAGCTGAATTGCTGTGCATAAAGCAGCTCTTCCCTTTGCAGATCCATGACCGGGCATGTGGCATCATCAGGCAAGTGCTTTAAAAAAATATTTTCATGTTCTCCTCTCTCCTTTTGGGGGGGGGTAGGAATAATTTCTGAAGCTAGCTTAGAAAACCTTGTCTTTTTCAAGCCAATGTAGGCATGGGATGCATTATCTTTACTCACCTGTCGTCTCGTCCTGGTTCCTCCTTCCCCTAACAGAACCAGCCAAAGTAGTCACATCTCTCTAAGGATATCAATGTACAGTTTGTGAAGGGTTTCACGCCATATTCAAACACACACAGTTTTCAGGACAAGTCAATTTTCCATGCTGCAGACTTCAAGCAAGGGTCTTCAGGTGTTGGGAGAAACAAGAGAGGATGGTAGCGGAGTCGATCTCAGGCAGTTCATCACCATGCCATGAAGACCGCATTAATTCCCAGTTTCCTAGCCCTTCCAACCCATCTGTGCCTTCACTCACCACTCACTGAGCACATTTTTAAAGAAAACTCTGGTTTTATGCATGTGACAACAGAGGTAGCCTTACAGGAGAGCTGAAGTTGGAGGGGTGGCCATAGCTCTGCACTCCTGTCACCTGTTTCACCTGGTCACCTGTTTCAGGCCTTTAAAGCAGCCAGTGGGAACTATTTAACTGAATCCTATTCAGATCTACGAAAACTGAGGGATAAATACTATTTTAACATTGACGTTTCTGTTTGGCTGGTCGGTATGTTTGTTTGCAAGGCAAGGGGGTGTGTTAGGTTTAACTTTATTATAACTAAGCCTATATAAATGCAAATGCTGTTTCTGTAGATATAATTTCATAAAGCAAAACTACGCACAATCTTTAGCAGTGAAATTCAAGTGGCAACTGTGACAAGCAAAGAAAAATGAATGCAGTTAACTTCAGCCATCCCTGCTCATCTGAAAGCTTGTGTCAGTTCCTAAATAAGCTTTTCATTTTCCTATTCAGTCTGCTGATCTTTGTTGATTTACAGCATGAATGAGCATGGCACATTGCAACTTGTAGAGTATATTTTTCCTAAATAATAAAACATTTACTGCAGACCCATCAAGCCTGCTAGTAGCTTTGAATTATTATTGCAATGAAGTGCCATGTTAACAACTCATTTACATTGTTGCAGAAGACTTTGTGTTAACGCTATATGTAATTTATTCCCATTCTGGAGAGAGGACTCCCCAAAATATCTCTAGAGCTGATGATAAGTTACAACTTGATGCTGTTTTTCTAGTCAACCATTTCCCAAGACGGGGCTGCCTTCCTCAATCCCATCCCACCTCCCACCTTCCACAGCATGCCGATGTCAGCTAAGTAAACTGTTTCCACATGATCTTCTCCTCCTCCTCAGCAAGCCCCAGCCTTAGGTCCTTTCTCTGGTGAAATAAGAAGGAGAAGGTGTATTTACTGGAGAGCTGCAAAGATGATGTTGCTTTAGGAAGGAAAGAATTTGTTGGGTAGAGAGTGGGGTCAGTATTTTGGTGACTGAGGGGTCTAACCTACAGCTTCAGCATTGGCCTGGAGTGGGTAACAGCCGCTCAGCTGAGGAGGCACAAGAAGCACAAGATGCCTGCAGGAGCATCAGTGTTGAGAATCAGGGGATTTGGCAGCTGCTGTGCTTTGAAGGAGCCCCTGACGGCAGCGCAGTGCCTAACATTGCCACTCATTCCTGCTGCATGGTCCCAGAGAGAAGGGGAGTACCACAGGAAGAGGCTTCTGCCAGAGCACTCACAGGTTTTGGGTGGCAAAATAATAGTTATAATAACAAATAAGGAAAAAAAATCCCCCAGGAAACACGGAATTCTCCAAGTACCAATCAGAAATAATCCTGGCCTTGCATATGTTCCCTAAAATTGGTTGGATGGTACTGCAAAGCCTGTATTACACAGCCATAAGTAAAAATAGATCAGCAACACTTCCCTCCTTGTACTGTGAGATTAACTATGTGGATTTTAAAATTGTATATAATGCTTGAGGAGTGATCCAAATTACCAGTGGTTTAATGGTGAGGATAACTCTGATTTCTTATACAGAGGATCCTGCCTGGAGCAGGGTGACTTGATTTTTAATTGAGTAAAACAAACTTGTATGGAAGTAAAAATCATTTATAAATGCACTGTAAGGCAATACCCAATTGATCTCCCCATTTTCTCTCTCACAAAATATGGGTTCAGGTTTACAATCCAAGCCTATGGCACTAACATGCAGAGGCAAGAGGTTTCTTCTCAGTCGTGCTCTTCCATTATAGGTCTGGCACCACACAGATTTGGTGTCAACTTTAACATCACAGGCCCTCAGCTGCTTCAGAATCTTAAGGGTAAGTGTTATTAAGCACTCACCACCAGATTTGTGTCTCATTAGTGAGAGACCATAGTCGGTGTAACTCTTCTTTCTAACAGGATCCCCTTGGCATGGACAATACACTCCAAAACCCACGTTTGCACGAGCATCCTGCACTTGGCAGCAATTGCCCCAAGGGCGCAGTGAGGCCAGAGCTGAAGCAGCAGAGGGAAGGAGAGGCTGTCCAGCACACAGGGGACGTGCCATGATTGCCTCCAGAGATGGTGGTACGGTATCTGAGTCGGCACAAAACACACCACCTCCACGACGAGCGGTATGGCTGCTGCCATGCTGCCCTTCCATAGTTAGCTGTGTACAAGTGCTGCTGGTGTAGCCACAGCACTGTGCCAAGACTACTACAGTGCCCTCAAGACAGCCATAGCCACCCCAAATATGATGTGTACGGACCCCTGGGGACGTGCTCACGTACATAGGATACCCATGTTATGGCCATTTTTGCATTTCAGTACTCAGTATGTGTTTTGAAAATAATGTTTCAACAGTGTTGTTTCTAGTTCTTAACAGTTAGTTCTGCAATTTGAGAAATAACGTCCTTTCCTGAATGTCACTTAAATTGTGTCCAATGAGTCCAAATTCTTCCTGCATGATATTCTATTTTTATCTAATAAGTTGTGAAAGGCAACATGTTGCTAACTTCTTAACCTCTCTCAGGTACTGTCAGTTCTCCGTGTTTCAACAAAGAAATGCTTTGTACCGCATCATCAGGCACCCAGTCCTTTGCTGAAATTATTCATTAATAAATTGATCGCCTCAGTCTTTTTTTACGACATTTCAAGGTAGGTGAACTTCTTAGCATGCTGAAGCGTTACTGTAATTTTCTGAGTCTCTGAGACTGCTCATAGTAGAGGGCAGAATTTTACTTCTTATCTACTAGTTTCACTTGCAAAAACATTGGGGTTTGTTGGGGTTTTTTTTCCCCTGAAGAGAAAACGTTAGTTCCCTCTGTAGTGCTCCGGGATGCACACTGAGTTTATTCACTTGAAAAAGCCTCCTGCTTCAGCTCCATTTCAATCTGCTTCCAGGAGCTGTCTCAAAATCATAACATGCACATTTTCATCTTAAACTAAACAAGCCAGAGCTGCTCTCCTACCATCAGTTGCCTCATTCAGTCCAGCAGCCAGAGCCAGACATCGCAGGCACACTCACCACTTCCAGTACGCACTTACCTGCTCTCATAACAAGCATCAATGAGAGAGAACAGAGAGGCCATAAGAAAGCAGTAGCCATGCGGTAAGAACTGCTAAATCTGTCCCATTAGTGAGAGAAATACTCCTGCATGCAAAATCGTATCGCTTTTATTCAGCTAAAGTTGTACAGCTGAAAAATACAACCATAAAACTGCTATCCTACTAACAAATGGCATTTAATATGTTAATCTAACGTGATTTCAATGTCCCTTCCACATGAACACACTTATTCTGCTTTATTTCAAATAAATTACCCAGTTAGAAAAATTATTTGGACAGTAAGGCACAAATAAGTGAGCATTATTGTTTGCTGCTTGACTAGATAAGGAGTTAAACATCTAGAGGTGAAGTGGAGGACAATTAATGTACCAGCCTGCTCAATTATCATACAATGCCCACTTCTCAGGGAATTAGAGCTATTATGATCTACTCCTATGAATAAATGAGAATTTCAGCTCTCAGAGGGTAATACAATAGTTTGGGAAATAATCTTTTTATGAGATTGTGGCTTTATCAGTTCTGTTTTAGAGTCACTCTAAACACTTGTGTATCATAGGATAAGAACTTCAGACAGGCTTGTCATTTTAATTTTTGTTCTCCTATTGTTTTAGTGAACTTTTCCTATGCTTTTATTCTAGAAACCAAAGGAAAAATTACTTTTCTTTTTCAGGTCTTCTCCTTTCATAAAATGTTACCAGAAAAGTAATAACTATTTGTAATAAAGTAATAATTATTTGAGCAGTACAAATTCTGCATAAATTGTTTTCCAGTGCAACTGAACACCCGCTGAAAGTAGTCCTAATGACACTCAATGGTGCTGAAACACTGGAGGGTAACTCAATCACAACTTCAAAAAGAAGACAAAAGTGCATTTCTTTTAAAATTTCACGTGATCTACTAAGGCATTTGTTTGTATTTAATTTTATAAAAAATATTCTTTCTTGGCCATTTTGACCCAAATTCTTTGAATCTTTACCAACAGAATTGCAGATTTTCTCTACAGCTGCCAAGTTTCAGAGTTTTATAGTCATCTTCCCAGCAGAGAGAACAAACCGAAATATATGAGAGTTTTAAAGAAGCCTGACCACAAAAGAAAGCTTTAGGAGACCCAAATAGTGGACCATATGTGATATCAAATGGGCAAGCCATTAGCATCAGCTGTGAACATATTGTACCAACTGGGAATGAAAATAAAACATTCAACTACCAACTGTTATAATCTGTAAATAGTCAAACCAATTCCTCTGGGTTCCAAAAATATATGAATAGGGTGACTCATTGGGGTCCCATTGTCCTGTTCGTAGGTAATGCAGCAGATTTGCTCCTAGGAAAAAAAAAAAAAAAACAAAACAAAACCATAAAACTGTGGTTAGTGAGATCAGAGGCAATCCTTGTATGTTAAAAGACCCCCGGGCTTTTTGAAACTAAATATTGTACATTAAGGATAACAAAATAGAGAATTCTTTTGAAGGAAGTTTTCTTTGTACAATGTGCAGCACCAAAAAAAAAAAAAATCCCCATTGCAAATTATGTTTAGAAACTGGCAGAATACTAGAAAATTTATAGAGGGCACCAAACTGCTGAGAATTCACTGTACAGCTGGCAAGTGCACTCCTACCTACTAGTTGCTTCACATTTAATAATGTATGTTATGAACAGATGGATAGAATGTCAATAAGGCTCTCCGTATCATCAGTGGTAATGAAATACTGGACTTTGAATGCTTAATAGCACAGAAAACAAAAAGCCTGGAGGAAATTTGTCAATGTCATGCATGCAATACTTTAGCAGTGCTTTAACACTGTTAGTGTGAGGCCATATGTTTCTTCTAACAGGATCTATGGTAGCTGGGTGCCAAAAAAAAAGTTTGTCGCTTTTTTTTTTTACCTCTTACAACATGTTAAGAGCAAATACCCTGTGAATCAGTCAAGTAGAGTAGTCAGCAGAAGTGCAATATCATTACTCTTTTTATTCCATTTCTCAATGAAAATAAGCTAAGGGAAACTTGCTAGTAAACATTGTTCTTTATACTTGCTTTAGAAATACAGATGAAAGTAACCCCTTAAAGATTAAATATAGAAATAAAGATACTGAATTGTCCGTTTTAGGCAGTAAATCTCATTGTCAAGAGCTGTGGAAGATGTGAATCTGGAAAATATTGCAAGCATAGTAAAGCAGAAAGTATACATAGCAGTGTCTAGAAATCAGACACATAAAAAGGAACAAAATAAAAATTATCTTAGGCAAATATCAGCTCAAAGATCTAGGGAAAGTGCTTTGGAATTGTCAAAAGGAAGAGGATAGCAGAAAGCTGCCATTCTGAGACATGCAGACCTGGAAATAAGCTCACTAGGGACTTGCTTTCCCTGTGAAATGGATGGAGAAACAGTAGCCTAGTAGGCAGTAGCACCTACAAAGTCTATGAGGGCACCCAGAGTGCTATCACCACCCTGCACGCTTCTTGGAGAAACTGTGCTCAAAACTTCAGAAGGCAGCAGGCGGCTGTGGCAGGTAAGCCTCTGTGAAACGTGGTGATCTCAAGTTCAGCAATACAGCTGGAATCCGAAGCATTGTGTGTCAGCAGAAATCAATGTGAGTTTAACTATTGATTCTGGGAGAACAATTAGACAAGCATGTGTGTCTAACAGTCTGAAAAATCCTCGTGAAAGGCTCAAGTTTTTTGAGCAGAAAAACACGACTTTCTGCCTTGTGACTCACCCACAAGTGTCCAAACTCCCTGCCATGTCCTCCTCCTCCACACTTCCTCTCCAAAACCTTGCTGGGCTGCTCCCGTGCCACCCAGCCACGATGCCCTCAGGTGCACACCATGCTTACCAGCCAGGACACTGAAAAATGCCCCAGCTGATTTAAAAGTCACCACACAGGGCCATTGGGGGATGATGGTATCTTTGGGACCTCTACCACCATCAGAGTCAGCTGTGAAAATGTCCGTTGTGTTCAAAAGTAATTAGAGAAAGCTGACAGACAGACAGCATTTCCTTAGAAAACCAATCTAGAAATGACAGTCAAATACCATGTAAGACATTTCAGTCTCTCCCTTTTCTGCAAGACAGAACTAACACTCATCACTAATAATAACAATCTAAGTTGCATTAAAAAGAAAACAAGTTTTTCCAGCTGCCTACAGTAAATGGCCCATAGAGCACCAGTATCCACCAGCATGCAGCAGGAGACTTCCACTGCTTCCCTTCTGCAGCAGGGGAAGCATGCATAGAGAAGCAGAGCCTGTGTAATGCCTGCTCAGTAATGCACCAGCTTGCCTGTTCTCGGAGCTGGCACGGGCTGGCCCCACTTCTGCAACCTTGAACTATGCAAACATGGGACAGGTTCACGCTAGTAAGTCTACCTGAGAACTTGCTCCTGCCCTCGGTTTTTGCCTGCATGGACATGTTTTAGTTTCTCCTAAATAAGGAGCCTAGGACTTCCAAATCAGACCTAAAACTAGAGTACAGTGTCACCCTCCTTCTTTTGCCTTCTGTTTCCCTTGAAATATCCCGAGCCCTGACCACAGCAGTTGCACTTAACAAGAACAAAGTGAATTTTGTGTGAGCTGCAGAAATACAAAGACTGAGAAGGACACGGGCTTTCTGTGGAGCAGAGCACCAAGAGGTGGGAGATTCAGAACCAAGTAGCAGCCGGGGATCCTCATTCACAATGGCTAGGAGAGCCGTGCATCAAGAAGCAGAAAGAAAGCAAAGGGACCTTTCTCAAATCATTGATGAAAACATTTTGCTTATCAGATTTCTCCTTGTTTGATGTTTGTTGGACCCTGAGAAAAAGCACCTGAACAAAATGCTGTGGTGAGCGCCTCAGTGTAGTATGGTTTGATAGTAAATGTAGGTCTCGGCCTAGAAGGTCCTATGTGGGTTTTTCAAAACCAAAAGATATTGATAAAATGAAGAAAGTTTCAAGAACAACTTCTTAAGGGAAAAATGTAATAATCTATAAATATTTGAAGTGTGTAAAGCCATTAAGGGAAAGAGATATAACTAGAAATAACGGAACAAAAAAGCTTAAGCTCAATAGAGTATCAGGAAAATCTTCCTGACAGCGAGATGTATTAGCCTGTGAAATAGTCTCCCAAGGAGACATATGGAAGCTTTCACTTGGGATTTTAAAAACTAAAGTTGACATAACACTAAAAAATGTTCTCTATGAAATAATCCTACATTGGCAGAAAAATGGACTGAATGATCTATTATGTTTTTCGTCTTTCTTAGTTTCTTCAGCCTTTGATGCTTTGGGAACACATCCGGAACAGCCAAAGATTATCAGAAAGGAGCCTCTCTTCAATTAATATGATGAACAACAAGATGACAAAGGAGATCATTGTGAAAGTCTATTACAAATCATCTCTCCAAATGCTGAAAAGCAGATGATTTTCGGACAATGGAAATTTTTCCCAAGACCTGCCAAGAAAGACCTCAATCCACCAGTTTTCAAGTACATGCTTAATTTTAAGTATGCCCTTATTTCCCATTAATTTAAGGACAACCCAAATTTATAGTCTGAAATAAACTTGTAAGAAAAGGGCTTCCCAAGAGTCTTCAAAAATGTCCACACTCTCAACACAAACTTGGCAAATGTATAATCAAATTTAAACAAATAATAATATTTGTTACACATATATTAGCACCTTTCAAGTCCCCAGTGACAAGTCAGGCTGTGTTGGTTCAGAGCTACTATCTTGATCATTGGTCTAAACCATGCATCTTCCTGTACTAATGCCTGTTTAGTTTAAGTCACCTTACACTGTAAACAGTGTTAATGAGTATTACGGTCTGTCATATTGACTTGTGCACAATAAAGAAGATGCTGAACTTACTTCAGCGAGTATACTCTGAATTATGTTCTGCATGTCCATCTTGAAATCATCCTGTCTTATCATACGTTTGTGTCACAAACAATATTAACATTTAGGACATAGTGTATTTGATTCACTGGTCCAGTTAACTGATGGATAGTTAAATATTAGGGCCATGGAAATTATATATTTGCTGAGTCAGTGGCTGAGAATGAAAATTTTAAAAAAAATATAACCAACCATAATTTTTTTCAACTTTCCCTTGCCAAAACAAAACTTCAGGACCATTCAATTTTTAATCAGAAAGGGTTGTTTCTCTTTTTTTTTTTTTTTGGTGACTGCTGAAAGGCTGCTCCAACAGCAACAGATATAAAAGGTATGGTAAGAGCCTCTCTCAATCCAGCAGCTTGAGCCCCCGCAGTAGGGTTTGCCTTCTGCGCAGCAGCAAGGTGTTAAGGAAGGCTGGACAAGCCTGTGCCATTCGCTGCAGCTGCCGTCCTGTGCGGGAGGGGAGATTCCCACTGCAGTGAAGCCACTGGCAGCGCCGGAGGAGGGCACAGACTTTGTGCCGTACAGGCATGCTAAATCAGCGCATTGCCATGGCCACGATGGCATCTCTACGGACAAGGCCCCTGAGAGGACTTTACTGGCACCTGCCACACAACCTGCAAGTGAATGGAAAGCGAGGGCTCTGTTTCCCTGAGGAATACCTGAGGAATTTTGCAAGAATAAATCAATAGGGATGAATAGGCATTACTACGAGCACTTGGAGACTGCATTAGAAAATGTTAGCCTATCAAAAGCTTTAAGGAATCCTATTAGTTCTACAACAGAAATACAACTTCGTATTAAATACTTTGACACCAATAAGCCAATAAGTTGTAAACCACTTCCTCTAGGAGCATTACTAAAGGTAAATCAGGGCTAGTTTAGAAGGAACTCTTCATTTATGTGCTTTAAATAACAACACGCTATTTGTATATTTCTAAGAAGTTCAGCCTGTACACCGATGGACCATACAATATTTAACTTAGGAATGAAAGTATCAAATATCTTGTTGTCCAAAAGTTGCATTTGCAGAGATTAAGTAACTCTAGAGTGCAGATGCCCCTCACGTCCTTAGTCACCTTTTAAATCCTCCACCGCCTGCGACCAGGATTTTATCCCAAAACTCTCCAGTTTGGTGGAAACACAAAACCTCAGCACGCTGAGGCAGCGCCGTTCTGCCCTGTCAGTCACAGGAGTTTCTTGTAAGCAGCAAGAGTGAGGAGGAGGAGAAGCATTCGTTCATGGGCCGCTCTCCCACCAGGCAGGTGGGTACCGCACCACCCCACAGGGACCTCTGCTCCCCTTCGTCCCCCTGCCTAGCCCCTTCCTACCTTACTCTCCTTCCCACCTTTTCTCCCCACTCCCCTTTCTTTTTCTTTCTTATGATAAGGCTTTTCATAGGATTTTTTTATTATTATTATTTGTCTGAGTTTTACAGCTGGCACATCATCCCCTGCTGCACTAAATCAACACTTGTGAAAGCAGCAGCCTTGGAGTGACTGACTAGAGCCGCTGCTCGCAGAAGTGTCAATTTGGTACAGCAGGGGTTGGGGTCGCAGCTGCAGGAGGAGAAGAGAGGCTCTATTTCATGCTTTAAAATGGTAAAAATGTCAGAAGGGAGGGAAATCTATACAAAATATTAAAAGGGTATAGAACAAAGAAAAGGAGGAAGAGGAAGAGGGGAAAGGCAGTTGGAAAGAAGGAAGGGGAAAATGTCACTGGACAATGGAATAAAATCACTCGTGAATAAGATACAGGATTTTTGTAAGCGGGCACCTTAAAGATAAAACCAGGTCATGTGTGTATGATATAAAATACAAACCTGCTAGTAGTATCCTTCTATTTAGGGGCGGAAAGTCTGGCTCTTTAAACTTAAATTATTGTCTTAACCACACCTCTGATAGGTTGGCGTGTGCTTCTAAGCACAAATGCTGGACAGAAAAAGGGAATTATTTCACAGAGGGCTTGAATTTAAGAAGAGATTTCAAAGTAGAAGACCAAGAATCCTGGATTCGGAAATTTGAATCAGCAAAAGTGAACAGAAATTCCATGTTCTGAAGTAAGCTTCGACACCCCTAAATCTAGCAGTGTTTAGAGGCCTCCTTTGAAAATATTTATTGTTTTGAAAGTTAAAAGGAAAATAAACCAAAAGAAAGTAGACCCAAAAGAAGAACTCACATAAAAACCCTTATTTTTCACATTACATAAATATGTAAATTCATCTAATGCATATTTCAAATACTATTAGCATTAATGTTTTGCTTTAAAGGATGCCCTTTGTTTCTTCTAATCTTTTTGCTGGGAGCTGCTCTTTTACTTACTCTCTATTAATTTTCCAAAGCATACTTGCAGTAAGGGAAAATGAATGGACTATATAGCTCTAACACACATTCATACAGCTAATGTACTGCTAAAAAAATCCAAATAAATACACCATTTATTTATCTGTTTCCACAGAAAGTGAAACCGCCTCCCCGGAACTGCCCTTACGCTTTGGCAGCAGCAGCACTGGCAGCCCGTGGCGTCCCAGGTAGAACAGAGACAGGTTTCCGGCTCTCCCGCAGAAACAGCCTCCCTCATGTTTCTCCATAGCCCTCTCAGCTGCCTGCCATATGCAGAATTTTTTCCACCAATAAATTGTAATTGAAAATACAGAAAGCTGCTGCCAAGCCAGCTCTCGGCACAGAGAAGGTCTGGGAGAGCAGAGGTCCCATCTTTTCTGCAGTGGTTTATGGAGAACCATGAACAGTTTGACTCAGTCAAAGCCCTGCACTGATCCCTTTTAAGCTAAGCTCTCACTGTGAGATATGGGATATTTCAGTAGTATTTCAGAAACATAAGTCCCCAAAATTTGCCTCTCTACGTCACTTCACACATGCCAAAGCAACCACATTTTCTGTCTCTGCTTTTCCTTACCGATGTCACCAATCCAAGTATTAGATGAAAAGAATACAAAAATCCAATAAACAAGCAGACAGAACTAAACAGCAGGAGCCAAACAAAGAGCCTCTGAAAGGATAACAAGTCAGTCTTGTGTGCTTTACAGAAAAGTTTCAACAATTTCTCATTAAAACATTGACTGATCAATTCACCCGACCTGATATTTAACCCACTTTGACAACTCCAGGACTTGGTTTATCAGTCTCACGGTCACTGCTTGAGATGCAGATTGTATGCACACGCAGGGCTGCGACCCCTCCTTGCATTTCATTTTTCAGTAAGGTGGGTCTTGGCTGCCCTGCTGCCCATTACCTGCTCTGTCAGGGCAGATACCTAACTGCTGTGTGCTTTCTCCATCCTCTGAGTTCCTGGTCCCTAAACTGGCAGAAAAAGATGGATTTTTGCCTGGCCAGAGCCCGGCCAGCCCGGCTTGCAGGTGATGCCCAGCGCAGCCATTTCCCACAAGCTCTCCTCCCTCAAGCTCTCCTGCAGGATTGGCCTGGGTGCATCCTGCAGGGTGCACTTGCAAAGTACACTTGGCTATAACAGCAGATGGGCAGTGGGTCCCTGTGCTCCCCAAGAGTTAAACACAGCTTTGTGGCCTTGAGGGACCTCGATGCCTGGCCCCTGTTCAGACTCCGGTATTACAAAATCTGTGGCTCCAGTGGTTCCCCCGGGTGCTCCTCCAGCCCCTCGTCAAGCAGGTAGCCTTTAACCACCTGAAATTCTTACCGTGAGGATTTTAAGACACCTCCACATCACCACCAACGCACGTGGCGGGGCCCAGGTGTGCTGAAGGTGTACGCACGCTTTGGGGCTCACAGGGGAGTGGGGCAGAGGCTCCCCGGGCTCTCCCAGCCCGAGTCACTGTGTGACCCAGGCGCTTCTGGATGCGATAATCCAAAGGGGCCCTTCCTCAAGATTATGCTCCTACATTTTAGGGCTTATTTTCTTTCTCTGTGCACTGTGTTGCTTGATTCAATACACACCCTGCCGTAATACCTCTCTCCTCCTGTTCTGACCTTATCCAGCCCCTACACTATTCATAGTATGATCTTTCAGCACACTCCATCAAAAGGCATATAAAGAAAAAGACACAGATTCTACCTTAAGGAAAAATCCGGCATCGATACATGTAAAGACCAAAGAGAGAGAGTGATGTCTGCATCTGGTCTAGAAATACTAACTTTAGTCATTTTTCAAAGACTTTTTGGAAGGAGCATATTTGCAGGACAGATTTTAAATGTAGTCTTAAAACTCAAACACTTTACCACAAGAATTCATTACTCCTCTTATGTCCACTTCATTTTGCAAAGCAAATTATACTGCCTTTCAGTTCCCATCGTTATTCTGTTGCCCATCCAGCACTTGTCACTCTTTATTGATACTCCCATTCAACTACATGCTTCACGTTCATAAAAAGTCTTGAAACAATATAAACATTCTTTTCTTCCTAATTTGTTAGATTCAAGCACAAATACAAAAAAAGGCCACAAAAACCCCAACCTCCAACTACATTAATATTGAAGTCAATATTCAACAATGTGTACCAGCTTAGGTATGTGGCCTTGTCTCTCTCTAGCGGTTAGACTAGCAGTAGTACAAATAGCAGGCTAATTATTTCATAAAGAACTACTTTGTTCACTTGATAGAGCCATTGGGTGCTAAAGAAGCCATATTTAGGTTCTGGCAAGATTAATATTATATTATCCCACCATATTATATTAACATACTGATTTACTAGTCTAATTGCATAGCATTGTTCAGGCTTGTTCTAACCACATACAAAAAAAATCCCCCAGATCAAGCACAGTTTTTAAGTTTGTTACAGGCTCAGCCTATATAAAACATATGATATGCAGAAATAAGAGCAAAAGATGGGCCCCCAGGCACGTTAGGCAGTTTATCAACTCAAATACATCTCTAATAATAGTTCTTGCAGCAGTCCTAAAGTAATTGAAAAATTCTCTATGAACAAATTTAAAAGCACCAGACTGACATTAAGCAAATTATTAATTATCAAATTGATCTCTGCCCTTTGCATTCACCTTCCTCGGCTGGTCCGTATTCACCTAGCTCATTGTGTATATCAAATTACAAGAATGTCTCAGGCCATGTTCAGAAAGTATTTGCACAGTCTGAACAACATGGCTTCCAAAGACGAAGACCTTTTCCTTTGATCTTTACATAAATCACCTATTCAATGTAAACACACACAGACTGTAACGCCTAACTTCTCCAAAATGGGCATGGTTTTTAACTGTCACTAATTCTTTCTGCAGTCTACGTGTTTTTCTTCCCTTAAAGCAGTGGCCAAATACTACTGCCTCTCTGGCAGCAAGGGTCAGCTGAACGATTCCTGGTCTCTTAAAGCTGAAGTTTTGCTCTAGTGCTGTGTCACTCTGGATTAACAGCTGATAGATAAGAGACTTTTCATAAAGCTGAAAGATGAACTATGGTTAAACAAGGACTCAAACACTTCAGTAATCCCTGCTTTGAATGGGATGCAATAACAACTGCAAAACTGCACTCGGCTCTGTCAAAAGGTCTTGTGCTAGTAATTGTGCTGTGCTTGAGCCTTTATTTACATTGGTGGCAAACATCAGTTTCCCTTATCGTGACAAATGACAGATGCTAGTCATGGTGTTTATGCAATACAGACACCATACCAGTGGGCACAACAAGAAAAAATCCAAACGGAGCAGGAAAACACATTCTGGCTTCGAGTGATATCAGTGTGTCTTGCTAGCAGGATAGATCAAGATAAGAAAATACAGCTGAGCTGATAATATGCTGCGTGACAGTAGTTACTGCAGTTGCTAATGCTGCCACGGGTGAACTTCTGGCCTGCTTTCTACAAGTCTTTATTTACANTTCTGGCTTCGAGTGATATCAATGTGTCTTGCTAGCAGGATAGATCAAGATAAGAAAATACAGCTGAGCTGATAATATGCTGCGTGACAGTAGTTACTGCAGTTGCTAATGCTGCCACGGGTGAACTTCTGGCCTGCTTTCTACAAGTCTTTATTTACACAGGCTTACACCTCAGGTAGAAAACCAGTAGCAAGTAACAAAAAATTTCCTCCCATAAGAAAACTTTCCTCTATTAAAAAATTAATCACATATACTCCAAAAAGATTCATAAATCTGAATGACTGTAACAGTGGTTGAATTCCAGGAATTTTGAAGCAATTGATTTCTTAAAAATCAGAATTCCCAGTCTTTAAATACTCGAATGAGCAGGCCTTACAAGAAATATTAAGAAATATCCATCCTTTACACGTCTATCCATGATTATCCATTCCAAAATAGCCCAAAACTACAAAAATATAGCTGAGCATATACTCACTGGTACAGAACTACCACAGTACATTTCCCACTCTCGCGTTTTAACTTGTGAGGATTAACATGGGTCACTACGTTATTTGGAGTGGTAGCAAGAGTTCAGAGGATACTTGCGAGCCAGGTTTGGTGGCAGAGTATTTCAGCAAAGGGCCATCTTAAGCTGTGCCCATCCCACAGCTGCCTCCAGCCCTGCAATCCCACCGTCCATACTGCTTGCTGCTCCCAGATCCATCAACATGGCTGTTCCCCAGACTGCTCTACATAGCAGATTAGGATCTAGTCTGCCTTTTAACCACAATCAGAGAGCTTTTTACCAGCTCCCGCTCCTCACCAGCCCAAATCCACAGTAGGGCACAGCCAGCTGCAATGGTCTCAGATGCTGTGTTGTCCCATGAACGCTTCTGTGTTATTTCTAAAATGCTCTCAAATACAAAGAGGGAAAAAACATCAATTAATTCTTAGCAAAATGACAATTGTGAAAGTGGAGCAAATATTTATTTTCTAACAAGTGTGTTGCTATGGAAACAGCTGTGAGACGCTGTTAGCTCCAACACGCTGTGCCAAGGTTTAAGCACCACGCGGCATCCCCACGCTTTGGCAGCGTGGCCCCGCAGCAGCGGGCTTGAGCCACGTGGCCCTCAGCACCCACTGAGAGCAGCACCCAACAGGAGGTTTGCAAGCGCCGAAACAGGTTGTTGACAAAGTGAACACGGAAGGCAGCACTAATCCCCAGAGAGATACTGCAATTTACACTACAGCAATTCTGACCTACTTTATTTGTAAGTAGCAAGTTATCTTGTTAATTTGCTCAAAACAGCAGATCAGTCTGCATGAAGAGATAAAATCCATCATTTCCAGTGAGGGGAGAAACACCCAAAAGGAGACAATTCAGTGTTTGTCACTGCAGCTGTATTTTCTTCTCCTAGGTAATAAACAGATGACCAGTAGATATTTAGCCACATGAGTATGTGGTGATGATAGCTGAAGTCAGCATCCCTCCACAAGCAGTGTGTGGAAGAGGCTCCCAGGACTCCCAGTCCTGCGTTATAGCTGCTGAAGATGAGCTGAGTGGTCCTCGTCCCACGCACGGCCGCAGAATCCTCCCTCAGTGGAGGACTGATTAACAGTATTTGGTGACTTCTAAAAGGGCTGTTATCCAGGTTTTGGTAACTAGTTGGTCTACAAGCATTTTTCTCCTCAAAGCTTAGCTGTCTTTATAAAACTTAAAAAGACCTTGCAAAAAGCAAACAAGAAAATCCAATAAACTCTAACCATATAACTTCCTCATTTTGCTCATAATAAAAAATTGTTTTGCCTCTGTAATTGCAATTCATTTTGTTTTCAGGTTTATATCATTACTGTATCCGTATATCAAGAATTAAATGCACAGTCCATACATACGTGAGCACATTCAGCTAGTATTCAGATGGAGAAGTGGGAGAATTCTTTTCTAAAAAAAATCAATATTTCATTCCAATTATAAAAGAAACCAAATCTTCAAACACTGGAGTACAATGCAGCTACCCTAGAGAATAGATATTTGGTTTTCTGACCGGCAGTAACAGTTCGTAATTGAACAGCTGCAGAAAAGAGAGGAAACAAACACACCAACAAATTAGTTTTCAAACCTATGTTCACAGAAAATTTTCTACTCTATTGTGCTTTTGATCACAACGTGATAAATAGAGTTCCTCACTTACTTCTGTGATCTTCTACAAAACAGATTAGAGTGGTCCATAGAAGTTTAATCTCTTATATAATTGTATAATCCCTTACTCACAGGAGCAAATTAAGTACATAGTCTAAGTATTCAAAGAACTGAAGTCTATCCACAACTGCTAGATGTTTTAGAGCCCATGTGTTACTTAATTTATTACACAGATACAATTCTTTTTGATACATTTCTACTATGTTCTATTTAAAGAACAGTTCCTTTTTCCCTTTTTTTTAAGTGCATTCGTCATTATTAGCTTTGTAAGCAAGGTATCAGTCAAAAGAACAAGGCAAAATTTTAATCGTACCTATTTTAAAAGTAGAAACCCAGTTTGTATACTTTCACAGAGAATGGAGGAATATATCATAAAATATGAATTTAATTTATATATGTGTCTGTGCATCTATGTATATACGTATAGTCTTCTACCGCTGAAGTCGTAAATGTTTTAATGCATCGCCTGTGTTTGTTCATTTCATATTTTCGGGGAAGGAAGAAAAAGAAAATTCTTTACTGCACTACAAAGAAAGATGTTCTAATACCAAAAGATCCAATTAAAATAATAGGGCCATTTATTTCAGTAGGATTTCACACATACAAGAGAAATGCTAACCCTTGGGAGAATGTTCTCAGCTCATTTAACAATATATGTTTTCTCCGATATGAAAACTTTGGCTTTTGCATTATAATATCATTGCTAACAAGGCACACGTATATATCTCGTAAGTAGACGGAAACGCGAATGTGGGAAGAATGATAACAGTTCTTTATCCATAATGCACTCTTCTCAGCATATACATGCATCTGTTTTGTACTCGCACTGGGTAGATCCTTCCTCTCCACACGTTTAATGTACACGCTCAAGAAAGGCTCTGTACTCTGAAAGACAATAAAAAGATTAGTAAAGAACTAAGGGAGACCAGTAAGGAAAAAAAACTACGAAGGGAAACGAAAAGGAAGAATTTGTATTCCAGATCCATGACTGCCAAAACATGTTATAGGGTAGCTAGCACGAGGCTTTTTTCCACCGGCCAAAAACCCCCGCCCGCTCCCAGAGCAAAGCGTAGCCTGGGCCACCCCTGGGGGCCTGGGAGAAGCGAGCAGCAGCAGGGAGGAGGGTCAGGGCTGCGCAGGTGCCGCTAGGCTCCCTGGCCTCTGTCACCCGCCAGAGGCACGGTGCCACACCTGAAATGTCCAGCTCAGGAGATGCTGTCTTCGTGGTGCATGTCTGGGCAGAGGAGCCTGGGCAGTTGTAAAATAGGCTAAAATTATTTGGTCATTCAAAGTGTACTTCACATTTCTGAGTACCTGAAAAAAATTCTAATCCGAGATGAGCTTTTCAGGGTATGACCGGTTTTATGGGTCAGTTAAAGACATTCGGGACTGGGATCTGATATCAGTGAACAATTTCTAACACCTGGGCGTTTTAACATCACAATTAACTCATATTATAAATTTCCCTGTTTATACTAGCATTTCATTTTCTCAGTTTGTAACAGAAACTTCAAAATCAACCCGTCAAGTCATTAATGAGGGAAGATTTATTTTGGCAGATCATTCTCCACTGACTGTCAGCACACAAATATTTCTACCTGACCATGAGGACAAATGTAACACTAAGATTTGAAAGACTGAATCCCTAAATGCATTAAGGCAATAATCTCAAATTACAGATACAGTCCTACAGTCAAAGTGTCAACACTATGTCCATCCAATTCAGGATGGAAACATGAATGATATGATTAGGCATTTCATAAAGCATACATAAGGGACAGTCCTCTAGGAAAAAGTTGGTCTCTGAATACTTTTTTCCCTGCAAAACAGTACTTGTAAACCTAGAACTAAAACTTACACATGCCTTGTATATTTGATTGACTCCATAAGGTTTTCATCTAAATTCAAAATATAACTGTGTTTAGATATATTTGAACATTTTACTGCATTTACTTATGAGATATGAATTTTTCCTGAGAGAACCTGGGGCACGCAGCATTGCGAGATCATTCCAAACAAGTTAATTCTGAAATGGGCTTGAATCAATAACACAAAAGAGGCAGTAAAGCCAATTTTTACGGTAGTCACAGTTGCATAAAATAATATCAAGACAGTCAGATTGAAAGCTCTGCATCACAAACACAATTTGCAACCAACTCCAAGCACAAAGAGAAAATAGATAGGTGGAAGATATAGATAAAAACAAATGATAGATACATAGGACAAAAGGAACTGGTGGTAAAGAAAGAATGCAGAGTAATTCGCATCCAATACAGTGTGAAAAAATGGAACAAGTACGCCATGTAAGTAATTCAAGGTAAATAGAATGCTTTTCTTTCATTTAGGCTTTAATACTGTTACGGAAAGGCTCTCTTTTTACTCTATCTGTAAGGCATAGACAGACAGGGGATGAATGTATAAATAAGTATGTCACTGCAATACTTGGCTTTTAATGAAAATGGATTTTTAATGATCCAAAAAGCTACATTTCTCTCTGACTTGCTCCATTTCCAGACTATCAGCAGGAAGTAGGTACAGCAAATGCACTTGTTTTCCATGTCCTTCAGTAAATCCCAGGACGACTGAGCATCCAAGCACTGTAAAAATCAGTCGCCATTATGCAGAGCAGATACAGAGAAGCTGCATGTCTTTCATTGCTTTTATTGAACTTTCAGAGCTCTGCGACACCGCTGCGCCTTCTCCCGTGGCAGACCCCGGTACAGGTTACCTTGCACACCATCTGCATAAACAAAGGAGGATGCGCGGCAATGTGCCTTCCTGTTGTTCTCTGCCTCAAGGACACTTGTTAAAATTGCGCCGTTCCTCCCGCTCCCCAAAGCAGCCACATTGTGTTGAAGTGCTCCATATGAAACTCTGAGTGCACAAGTGCCAGAGGATTTACTCCGCAAACGAAGAGAAGTCACAAGAGGGAAAGAGGCTGATGAAATCCGTATCCTTCTTGCTGTCTAGACACAAAGTGTTCTTCTTTCCAATGTCAAAGTTCCTATTTCAGTGAGTAATCAACAACAAAAAAAAAAAACACACTAAAAAATGTGTAATAATATACCAGCTACTATAATACATTTTTTCTGTATGTTCGTGCGAGCAATCACTTTTTTTAGACTTCGGCATCTTGAGAGAATAAATGGACATTTTCCTTACTTTACCTCCATCCATGAATTTTCCTCTACAAGTATTTCTTGTCAGGTAGGTCTGTAGATTGGAAAACCATAATATAGTTGTCATAAAACCAAGGTAGCATTTAAAATGGTCTGGGATTTCTGCATTCACTTCATGTTCAATACTTCTCGAGTAAGCTTTGTGCAATGTATTGTTAGTGGGAGGAAAAAATCTCCACGTTTATTTCTTGTGTTAGCATTTTTACTACTTCTTTCAAATGTTAGAAGACATAGAAGGAAGAAAAAATGAGAACAATACTGATAAAGAAGATAATGACTGCGAAGTGCCACACAATTAGTTAACGAATGCTCCCGTCCACTTTATCAAAGGGGTACAGCCTCATGAAGGGCTCCACAGAAACAGAATCAAATGATGTATCCATTCCCTTTCCTTTTTCTTAAGAAAAAAAAAGACTTTTTTTTAAATCCCGTTTGCGAGACACTCCCAAATTATTTTTTTTCTTTTTTGTCTGCTGTCCTTATTCAGAGTGCCTGCCAATTAATATTTACCAAATGTCTCTCCCTTCTTCATTTAAATCAGTTCAAAAACTGCACCTGTTTCATGAGACCTGTGTGCGCTTCTGACAGCTGGTATTTGAGAAAAAACAAGTCAAAGTACTTAAAAATCCTAACTAACTGCGTTAAACTGCAATCAAGAAAGACAGTGCTAAGATTCGGTCTGCTAGCACAAGACACCAGCAAAGCACACGGGGGTTCCCCCAGGGACACAGGAGATAGATGTACGGTGCGCAGCCTGGGAAGGACAGGAGCACAGAGGGGCGTCAGATAAACGAGAAGTTTCCAGACCCCGCGCAGCCCTCATGCCAGGCCAGCGCACGCTGCACACCAGCGAGCGCCATCTCCCTAGCTGTGTTTGTGTGGGATGCCCAGGGTGGGCACTAGCCGCTGCCTGAGACACTGGGCCACAGAGCAGGTGCTGTACAGGGCTGCAGAAACGGGGCAGAGGCAGGTGAAGGGCACTGGCTGACCTGCAGCCCAGCCCAGGGGCAGCACCAGCGGCATGGAGGCAGTCAGCAGCTCCACAGCAGCACCACTAACACAGCTAGGTTGCCTACAGCTTCGTGTCTCCGCTTTGAGTTTTTCCGGTGTTTTAACAAAGATTTCTCTGTCAGGGAGGTGTAACATCTCCCTAACACTCGGTTAAAGGTGAGCAATTATGCAGTATTTATATTGCTGTACTTCAAGAAACTGAGTATCTTTGAAGCTCTGTCCCACGTCATCCAATGTGATAGAAATGCCGCGATGCATTCGACAGCTCGTGAGGGTGCCTGGGAGGCACCAGCACCAGGCAAACGTGGTGGCTGTATCTGCGCCATTTCTCTAGAAAACCAGGCAAAAAAACCCTGCAAGGGTGCCACAAACGATCAAGCTTCAGAAAGCGATAGTATTCAAAGCCAGAGTTTGTTTTAAATGGCAAAATGTAACAGGTCAGTTAAGAAAAGAGCTTCAAAACCCAGCAACAGCCGCTGTGGGCAACAGCCACTGTGGACAACAGCCAGAGGATGCAGCCAGAGCCAAGGCACAGACAGCTAGAGCCACCTGCCGAAGTACAGATCCACTCCAAGCTTCACTTAATACAGTTATCAGTGCTCCTGCATGGTACAGGCAGGAACCAGATTTGCCCCAAAAGGATGGATCGGACTTTTACATTCATTTGCTAATACACAACTTAAAAACTGCTGTATTTTATACAGCACTTGCATTGTTTCATTTTATATAGCAGTTCTTCAAGATTATCTAGATAAGAGACAATTGCACAGGGGCAGGTAAGTCTTGTTAGGAAGCGTCCCAAATAAGGGGCAAGATAACATCCAGCTTGTCTCTAAAATACACAGAAAACATCACCAGTCTGTGTGTTACGTGCACTGATGTACTCTGCCTGGGATTCTTCAAATAGAATTTGTGGAGGAAGTGACTGAAGCTTTTCCAGCTCTTTGAAGCACGTTCCTTCAATACTGCCATTCCAGTATTTCCAATTACTTTTTTTTTTTCCTGGCCTCACCTGATCTGCATAACTAGAATCAAGAATCCTGCACTCTGCAGGCATTAAGAAACTGTGTTACAGGAGCAGATTAACAGCTGTAGGGCTGTTCTCTTTGGCAGTCAGCAGAGTCCCAAGCCCACAGGTGCTTGGTGGATGTGACCAGCTGCTGGTCCAAATCCAGGGACTGTGATGTGACCCTGAATGTCAGAGGTTCATGCTTATTTCTGCATTACTTCAAAGACCCCTCCACGCCAGAGCACCCTTAAATAGAGTCCAGGTCACTTCTGTACCATAGCTCGTACAAGCTAACTTCTAACGTACTGCTATCGAGCTAACAGACACAATCCAAAGAGTTCATAACATTAAAGACATTTTAAATGTGTTCTTTTCAAGTGCCGTATTTAAATTGTACCGTTTCTCTAAAGTAATACCTCCTACCCTTGGGTTGTATTTGTTAATTCTGCATTAAAATGCACCCCTTTCTCACTAACACAGTGTTTTAATAGTTATGCCCACACATTTTTAAATTCCTGCTCAGTATTAATCAAAACCATAATTTTATCATAAACTGAAGTGTGGGGTTCATTGTAGATGCAGACAGTTGACATATTCTATATGTTTTACACATATTTCAGAGAATGCAAGTTAAACAATGTTTAATCAGTTTAAAGTTTGTTTTCACTGACTTAAACTACTTTCGAACGTGAAAGACGAGTCAACCAAACTAAGATAAGAGCAACCATCTACCATGAACAACACTGTCTAACTATACCTAATAACTGTCAAAAGCCTAAATGTTTTCTTCATCCACCACTCATGACAAGGAATCACTTACGGTGAGGAACAGGACTGTTTCTGCCTGTGTCGCATGCACTCTTACTCCTGCTTTCTCTTTACTCTTTCAATCTGCCCATCTTTCTCACTCTTCACATTCCTTCTGATCTCTGCTTTTCTTATCTCTCTCTTTCCAAACCCTGCTGCAACGGGTGTGTTCCCGCAGCACGGGTGCACGGAGGGCGGCTCAGCCCTTGCACCAGCCGGTCACTCAGCCAGCTGCGTAATGACCCCTGCAAAACCAGGGTAAGGCCAGGATCACTCACGTGTCACCGTAGCCAAAAGTAATTCTTGTTCTACTTTTGAAGTACGCACAATTTTCAGCACAAAAGTCAGCCTTTCTTTCCGCCCTCAGAAATTAATTATTTCTAAACTTTTAAATGAGTTTCTCAAATGAATTTGTCAGTTGAGAGCGATTTTTTTCTGCTTTATTTTTCAGCACATGGATTGTTGGAGAGAGAATTATCTTCAAATTCCTGCAGTTTTTAGTCCTCAGCTCTTAGCTCGGTGGTGACTGGTTCAGTCATTTTGCAGTCTCTTCTCTGATTATATTAAGCACAGGCAGATACGCTGCTGACACCCACATGCACAAATGTAAAGGGATGCCAGCAATTTGAAATTAAATCAGTTTTCCTTTTTACTAGTTAGATGTTATTACCAGTGTTAATGCAGCTCCTAAGTGCCTGATCCCATTTTTAAAAATTTTAGTCTCCTTTTTATTTTCAAAATGCTTCTTATTCCCCTGTTGCTGTGAAAACCTGACTGTGTGTATAAACTCTCTTATTAAAGGCTTTACAAGCAAAACAAGGTAGCAAAAAAGAAAGTATTTCCTCCTATCTTTCATCTATACTTGCCTTTGAAATTATGTTAATATATTGGGTATACATTTGGGTATTTTTCAAAAAGAATATTTAGACAGCAATATGATTTAAAATTTTTCACAACCTTTAAAACACTGCTCTCATAAATATCTGTAAAAACATCCCCATTTAAGTGCTGAAAACACGCCTCAGCACAACCCGCCTAAATAACACTTCCGGGAAGTACAGCTGAAGTTCTGGATTTCCAGCTGCAGCTAGGCAAAACACCTCATAGTTATAATCCAAAGAATCCTTACTAGGATTTTTTTTTTTAATACTTCTTCAAGTATTCCTTAATACTTCTTCAAGAGGTTGACACAGTAGTAGTTAAATCCATAAATAAGATATTTTTATTACAATCTAACAAAATCAAGACTGTAACAGTGATTAATTTTTTTTAATAACCTCAGTGCTTTAAGACTTCCAATCCTAATGGGGCAATCATGCAACACTGTTGTGTTCCAACAGAACTATTAGTCTCTGTGCTGTTTTAGTGTAATTGCAGTCTAATGGTTTACACTATCATAATAGTGCTAAATATTTTACTAAACGGAGAACAGTATCTAAAAAGCAATTTAAATTGTTCCAGGCTTTAAGATCATACATTCAAACATGAAAAAATCTGTTCCTTTTTCTCTGAATCGAGAGTAACAAAGCTGTCAAAATTAGTTTCTTGTTTGTCTTCTTAATAAATTCAGTAAAATGTAATATTAGAAGCAGAGATTAAAAATTACAGCATAAAAGGATGTAGGTAAAACATGAAAAACATTTTATGATGTTTTGTTGCTCTGATTTAGCAGGCTGTCTTGATTCCAATTGTCAGATTATCAAAGGATATAAAATTACTCTAATCAGTATCTACTTTATTTTTTTATAATTTCCTTATTATTTACATTAATAAAACTTGAAATTAAAAAAAAACACACCATGCAAGTGTCACGTATCATAAAAAGTTATCTTAGCGGCTCTACATTTGTGATAAACAACATCAGCAAAGCTGCGGAGATACCAGCAAGCCACAGCAGCGCGTCCTTCCCAAGGCAGCACTGCCCAGCTTGCTCCTGCGTTGCTGATGACCACGATTAGTGAGGTTACATGCCAGTAACCTGTTGAGCACCTAAGCGCGTAGATGCTTTACGTGTTCAGAAGATTGTTACTCACAAAAATAACCCAATGAACTGCCAGACTACTTACATAAAGGACTATTGATCCAAGTAAGGACTTGCTAAATCTTGCTGTTAACATACAACAGTAGCCCTACCTGCACCCCGTAACACATGCTCCCTTACTCCCATGGGCAGAGCCAAAAACTTCTGTAACTCCAGAAGGGGCCTTGAAGTTAACACTAGAGTCCCCAAAGCTCCTAAGTCTGCCTGCAGAACTCCTGAATTTTTTTTTAAAAAATCCACTTTGTCTAAATCTAGCTTATATTTCTTTCTAGTCACTATTTTGATACAAAAATCCTATTTTTCTAATTTCTAGCTGAAGCATCCATTTACAGTGTTTTAAATACAGTTTAAATACAGACAAATACAGTCTTCTTGAAAAATAAACTTCTTTTTTTCCTTAAAAATCAGCACATTTTGTTCAGAAGGGTCTTTTGAATTTGGACTAGAACTTTTTTTTTCCCCCAAAAAAATTGTTTACTGCTAGTATTTTCTACAACATTGATCTGCTTTCAAAAATCAAGAATACAGGAGACAAAGTTATGTTTGTACCATTTAGAGAACATTTAGCATAGCTCACAACTCCTTGATTCAGGGACCACTAAGACCTAGGGTCACTTCCTACCTGGAGAATAAATTTATTCTTTCGAAACAGGGTAACACCAAGCTTGCCTTTTAACTCTCACAAGAATAACTTAAAAAATTCAAACAAAAATTTATAATATAATGAATTAAGTAATTTGGTACTAAATAATCTTTGAGCATACACAAAGGTGCCAAGAAAAGGTGCTTATTGCTCACGCAGCAAGAAGCTGTAAAATCGACACTTTCTCTTTCTAACATTGAACAGGTCCATGATGAAGCCCTGCTCAGGCACACGAGCATCTCTCCAGCAGCAAACACTCCCACAGGGTTTGCTATCTCTACTCCATTAAAAAAAAAAAGAAAAAAAGAAAAGAAAAAAAAAGAAGAAAAAACGTTTGCTAAGGGAAAATGTTACTTAAACCAAACTTCTCCCATAAAATACCAATTTTGGCAAAGAACACTGAAAATGTTCTTTGGGCTTTTGTTCCCATTAGAATTAGGAAATGTTTTTTAGAAGCACAGACGTAAAACAAGAGGGTAGAAAATCTGTTTTCTAGAGATCTCTGAAGGGATTTATTGATGCAGTACACAGACCTAACCTATTACTCTTAGATAATGACCTTACATAGTATTCTAATTTCATGGAGAAGCTTAATTTTAATTTACAGTTTAATGGTCCTACTTAAGGTAAGTCTGTCACCTGTGTCACTTTGTGGCTCGTAA
>VZSC01008735.1:386253-440879 GCA_013398225.1 Steatornis caripensis
GTTATTAAAAATATATTTTTAAAGCTGTTAAATGTTTAATAACTTTGCAAATTATTTTCTTTGCATTTATTTTTAAGTGGTGGATAAGGTCTGTTTTAGGAACACATATTGCTTAATGTTCCCTTTAGTTGGTGTAGCACCTTTTATGTCAAAATATTTTAGGCCATGTTACAAATGGTTTGCAAAGCCAGAAAAAAGGAATTACCCAGCCATCCCTAGCAGTAAACAGAATATGATGAACTTAACTTCCCTCATCTATTAGATCAAGGAATAAAATGACAGCAAACTACCTTCATGATTAACCTTTAAAACATCTACCAAGTAAACATCCACAGAACCGCTGGTGCAAGCCACACAATTTAAGCCACAGGTGCAAATGTTCAGGCATCACGAGTGGTCTCACTGTTTTAAGATGTGAGAATGTCCTTACACAGTTCAAATAAAAAGCGAAGAACAATGTAAAAATGACTTGAGGATAATATAGAACAGCGAGGACAAATAAAGTTGTGGCAATTTGAGTTTATTTTAATAAACTGAATAAAATAGACATATGTTTTCAGAACACTTGGGAAAATTTTATATTCTATTTTCTCTTGCAGTAAATGATGAAATGAGGATAATAGTTGTGAGATACCTAAAGCTTGCCTGTGGCTCATTATCCAATTAATTGATATGAGTAAACAGGCTAAATCAAGCTAAATGACAGCTAGTTCCTCCACAAAAGGTAGAAGTGTATCACAGTGAGATGCTTTCAGATAATTAAAGCAGGGCAGAGGTCTTTCGTTTTGAACCTTAGAAACACATTAAATGACATTTATATTTGCACCTTCAGAAAAAAAGGATGACAAGTAATTCATATTCAGAAACTCATTGAGAAGATTACAGGGGTCGCAGTAGCAGTGGAGAGTTTCATTGCAAGAGCAAGCCAGCATTTTTTCGTATAGACCTTCTTCTGTGAAGGGAATGAAATAAGATCTCTCATACCTATTATCTCACATGCCTGTCTCCTATCATCCCCAAGGAAAGAGAAGACAGCTCGGTGCCTCTGTTCTCCCATCATTTCTTACCGTCGCACTTGCTGCACCAATTTGAAGGCATCCTGCCCTCCAAGGTGCTTCTTTTTTACAGTGAGATGGGAACGACACATGGGAGAGCTCAAAGAAGCTTGCTAGTCTCTTACAAAATTACTTGGGATAACTACTTTTAAGGTCTTGAAAGAATCCTGTCTTGGCTTTGTGCAAATGTAGGATAGCACAGTGGATGGCAGAGGACTGTTAAAATTAACAGTTAAACAAGCCAAGGAGAACTGAATCCAGATTCATTACGTTGGGTTGGGGTTAGAAATCTAGTGTCAGGTAGTGCAGGAAAAAAATATAAACAAACTCCCTTCTGTTTTGATGTAAGTGTCAGTGCTGACTAAATTGCAGATTTAAAATCTCTTAGGAACAATAATCACATAAAATCTCTAACTGCACGCCTAATCCTGAACCCTGCTGCAACGGGGAATACGCACTCTCAGGTGGCACAGAAAGCTCCGCTAGTGAAAAAAAAGCACAGCTTTTCTTATGATTGAGGTACTTCTCACCTTTTTTCATTTTAGTAGTGGTTTGTTTTCCATCGTCCTCCTTCCTGCCACCTCAGACAGTGGCAGCCCAGGTGGACGATACAAACAGATGAGACATAGCTATTCATCTCACTCCTCTCTCTCTTTTTCTTTTTTGTTTGTTTGTGGGTTTTGTTGTTTTACAGGCACCAAAATGAGAATTCTGCCCAAGACACTGCCTGTGTCACACAGTCCATGTCACTCAATGAACCTGAGCACTGGACATTTGCTGAAGACTTTCACCAAGCCAATCCTGAAATGTGCCAACCAAGAAGGTACAGCTAATGCTCAGTATTGGCACAAGGACAAGGTGCATGGAGAAGGCTGATGTGTTCTCAAAATGCATGGATGCAAAGGCTATCCTGGGATCAGGAAAACAGAAGAAAATGGCCTCAAACACATAAAAGGTATTATTATGATCAAATTCATATTCACGCCTACATCAACAAAAAGACAAACATTAGTGTTTAAACTCAGAACAGATCTTTCCCTCTCTCCTGTCAAATCCTTTCCAAACACTTCATGCATACAAATCAAATTTCTAATGGCCAAACACTTCTAAAAATATAGACAGTCAAGCACAGCAATGATGTCTTTATTCTTTCAATTTCCCAAAGCCACCCATTCACCCAGGTCAACTACCTTCCAAAAATACTGCACACCAGTGGAAAAGCCAAGCCTTTGATATTCACATCCAAATGTTAGCTAAGAAAGCGCTCAACCCTGAAGACATTTTCGACAATTAGTTCAGAGGCTTTGCACAATTTAATCGGAAGTTTTAAACTCTGATTGTGCAATTAAACACAGCATACTCTTGCAGTTGCAATTTATCACTGCTACCGTGTCAAGTAATCTGGCCAAAAAAACTGTCTGGTACCTAGAAGTGGAGAAATGAGAAGGATAATCTTCTGTAGGAAAGCAGGTCTCTCTAACATTTTACAATGCTAAAAATACCCCTGGGACTTGTTCTGCTATCTTGTAATTATGCACACATATCCTGATTTATGGTGCATGTCTCCTAGCTCAAAGAAGTATGTACCCTGCTCCATATCTTGCCCTATTTATGTGTAAAATACTTGAGTCCGTAATGTCATAAAAGAGAGGACAGGCTCATTGCACATGTTACTATCGATTTCATACGAGCATGGGGCATAATCTAATGATCCTTTTCAGCTAGGGATAAATATGCACAATTTAGCCTTAAACAGAGTCAGTGTCAGATCATTTCAACTGCTGCCTTTGAGAAATGTGCCTGCAATGCTAGAGATCTCTGCCGTCCGGCCTCCTTCTGAAGACTGTGAAGAGTGTGGCAGAGGAGACAAAGACAAGCAAGCTGGAAAAGAGAAGAAATATTAGCACCCGTGTAACTTCTTCAGGCCAAACTTGCGAATTCATGTCCCGCTCCCCCACCCTGCCATCCCCACATTACCCTACTCTTTCACGGGGCGGCTACAGTAATCAACAAAGAAAAGAGGATCCACCTTGTCCAGCTGAGCACCAGCAAAGGGTGAGGTGGTTGATAGCAAAACAGGTATGTATTTTAATCGTGAAGATTACTGAAAGCATTTTAACTAATAGGTATATACAGCTCCTTTTCAGTTATATATCATTTCAAAAGAAGAAAGGACCACCTAGCTTAGACCAAGAGACATGACCTCCATTCCCCAAGTCTGCTCTGCAACCCTCACACAACCATGGGCGTGTGGCTGAAATCCTCTCTGTCTGGAGATGGAAAACAAAAGAATGGCCAAACATTCATTTGTTTGTGGGTTGTTTGTTTTCTTAAAAATTTTCCACCAGATTCCAAATAAAGCAGCACATGTAGATTTAACATTGTAACATGTTTCTCTCTAGCTATTGCACACTAATCATTAAAGAGGAAATGTGTAAGTGCAACAGGGTGGCCTTAGCTGCTGCCTGTATAAGAAGAGCTGGAACTCGCATGTGCGAACAAAGGATGCAAAGTCTATACTAGGGGAGAAGGGTCTTCAAATAATTTCAGCTGCAATGATGCCAAACACTGGCGTCATTAAACATTTGACTACTATTTATTTATTTTCTACATACACTTTCAATTTGTTTTACAGTTGTGCACATGTTTACTCACACACTTAGACAGAAAGATATTGCAGTGTTTTTAAAATACTTTACCTAGCAAGGCAAGGTCCAGTTTATCCATTGAATAAGTCCATGAGTTGACTGACTACCATACTACTTTTCCAAAAGCAATTTAGCTTGTAAGATGTATCCAAGCCTGATTTCATGCTACAACACAGCTTCAAGTTTCTGTTCTCCAGCTCTAACATCTCTGTACTCATNAGAGGACAGGCTCATTGCACATGTTACTATCGATTTCATACGAGCATGGGGCATAATCTAATGATCCTTTTCAGCTAGGGATAAATATGCACAATTTAGCCTTAAACAGAGTCAGTGTCAGATCATTTCAACTGCTGCCTTTGAGAAATGTGCCTGCAATGCTAGAGATCTCTGCCGTCCGGCCTCCTTCTGAAGACTGTGAAGAGTGTGGCAGAGGAGACAAAGACAAGCAAGCTGGAAAAGAGAAGAAATATTAGCACCCGTGTAACTTCTTCAGGCCAAACTTGCGAATTCATGTCCCGCTCCCCCACCCTGCCATCCCCACATTACCCTACTCTTTCACGGGGCGGCTACAGTAATCAACAAAGAAAAGAGGATCCACCTTGTCCAGCTGAGCACCAGCAAAGGGTGAGGTGGTTGATAGCAAAACAGGTATGTATTTTAATCGTGAAGATTACTGAAAGCATTTTAACTAATAGGTATATACAGCTCCTTTTCAGTTATATATCATTTCAAAAGAAGAAAGGACCACCTAGCTTAGACCAAGAGACATGACCTCCATTCCCCAAGTCTGCTCTGCAACCCTCACACAACCATGGGCGTGTGGCTGAAATCCTCTCTGTCTGGAGATGGAAAACAAAAGAATGGCCAAACATTCATTTGTTTGTGGGTTGTTTGTTTTCTTAAAAATTTTCCACCAGATTCCAAATAAAGCAGCACATGTAGATTTAACATTGTAACATGTTTCTCTCTAGCTATTGCAGGCTAATCATTAAAAGAGGAAATGTGTAAGTGCAACAGGGTGGCCTTAGCTGCTGCCTGTATAAGGAAGAGCTGGAACTCGCATGTGCGAACAAAGGATGCAAAGTCTATACTAGGGGAGAAGGGTCTTCAAATAATTTCAGCTGCAATGATGCCAAACACTGGCGTCATTAAACATTTGACTACTATTTATTTATTTTCTACATACACTTTCAATTTGTTTTACAGTTGTGCACATGTTTACTCACACACTTAGACAGAAAGATATTGCAGTGTTTTTAAAATACTTTACCTAGCAAGGCAAGGTCCAGTTTATCCATTGAATAAGTCCATGAGTTGACTGACTACCATACTACTTTTCCAAAAGCAATTTAGCTTGTAAGATGTATCCAAGCCTGATTTCATGCTACAACACAGCTTCAAGTTTCTGTTCTCCAGCTCTAACATCTCTGTACTCATTTGCTTATTGTTCAGATGCAATTAAAAATGTACTAATAAAAAACTCGTGATATTACCAATCACTCCAACACAATTACCAGTTCACAGAAAAAGCCCCATCAAAACCAGAAAGGTATATAACAACATTATTTCCATTTATTTATTTTCATATTCACCTACAACCATTATGCATCATTCATACATGTCTTTGCTCTTTCTAGCGGTGCTTCCACTGAATTTTCCTGCATTATGATAGAGCTATTTTTTCTAATCAGACACAAGTAAGTTTTTTCTTCTTCATTCTGGAATTGGTATATGAAGTGAGATGTGGCTTGAGTGAGTATTTTCCCTGACATATGCTGAAGCCACAAAATTTATGGAAAAGCAGCAATATAGAGAAGAATTTATACAGTTCTCATGCTTTTTCACCAAAGTTCACATAGATAGATATGCAGCCAATTTGATGAATAACCTAACCAAATAAAAATAAATGACACTTGTTTTTAATAACATCTTTTGGGAACAATCTAATTTGCATACTTCTCACTTTTCATATTCCAAACATTTTTGAGAAAATTAAATTAGTATGTTTGCTTGTCCTGACCTCTTTTTATTAATAGTCACAGCATCCATGTTTGTTAGCTTTTAAAGGGTATCTGCATTTCTGTCAAAATAAGATCTTTCTTCTTGGCACCCCACTAACTGTTTTTTAAATGTTTCCTATTTCAGAGGGCTTGTCTATTTAAACAGGTAAGGGCTCTGTTACACCATCACGCGCCAGATGCAGCCTAGAAATAATTTTATTCATCCAAAGTCAGTTAGGTGCCGTGACAGTGAGGAGCAAAACCTAGACTTCTTAAGACACTATTCAACTTTTTAATAGCAATCAATACCTCTCTCCTGCTGTAAGTGAGCTCTCTGAATATTATTAATCTTGATGAATGGGAAGCTGAACACTGGACGGGGTGAAGGACTAGACTGTGCCTCTTGCTGCCAGTGTGATGCTGAACTAAATGCAGAAAAACAAGAGTGGATATTTTTGTTTTTCATTTTCTCAGTGTGACCCGACAATGGAAATAAAGTTCTCATCAACACGCTGTTGACACAAATTGATAACCCAGGCAGAAAAATAAAATTTTAAAAATAAATTAATGTTTAGAAGACAGAAAGAGAGAAAACATTCATAAAAGCAGAGAAGAAGGCTTAATTCCTTGGGTTTGGTGCAATTGTCTTACATGATTCCCATCAGAAAAGGAGAAATGAGCAACAAAAAAAAAGTCTTGAACTCCACGGAAGCAAGGAGACATCACAGAAATTGCTGCTTATGCAGATGATTTAGGAACTGCCCTTTGGGCATCTGAAAACCCACCTACAGAAAAAGAAAGGTAGAAGGAATCTTAAGCAACCTGAGGTTATAGCACACATATTAACAACTTAAAAATAAGTGATGAAAGCTTCTACAGAAAATCAAAGACACGAAATAAGTCATCACCATCTTAAGAACTATTATTTCTACTGTGATATTTTACAGGCAAAGTCAAAACAACAAGAGCCCTGATTCAGAAAACAGAGACTATAATGGCCTTACTGCTTTCTAGCCATCTGGATCCACAGGGATATTTAATACCGCAAAGAACTAGGGCCTAACACAGAAACCATATGGACAAAAGAGAGAAGGATGGACGTAAGAGAGTCATTTAGCCTCAACAGCCCAAACTGTCAGGAGTCTACCATTTTTAGCTTGCAAGATACAGCACATATTTAGCATCTGAAAAGTCTGAATTTTGTAATAAGCACCAGACTCAAACTTAATGCGCAGAGGATACAGTCTCTTTGTAACGCATTCAATAACATGGTACTTGATCAAATAAGAAGAGCCATTTAGACTTTACATATTGAGCAATGGCTCTTCTACAGAATGTCAACGTATAGAAAAAGCCAAAGAACATGTTACAAAAGGATATCCAGCCCTTCAGATAAGACTTAAAAGCAATATATAACATATCCCGGATTAATAACATATTAATAGCTGTGGCAAACTCATACCATTCCCATTTCAATAGCCTGAGCCAAATAGGGAATGCATCTGACTTTATCTTTTCAGTAATTCTACTTTCTAACAGTTACATTGAACCAGGTCAAGCAGAACCCACGATACTTTATTTCAAGCCTATTTCAATGGTTAGAGCAGCAATTTGAATAGAAAGCGAGAGTGGTACTGTTCTCTGTATTTTAAGCTATTTTAATAGTTTAAATAAATGAAAGTTATTGAAACTGGTTTCCAGAAATGAATTTGAATCATGCACAAACGCGCTGTTTCAATAAAGAATAAGATCAGCAGTGTAGAAATGAATTACATTAAAAAGCAGAATATGCCAAATCAGACAAAGATTTAAAACTCCAATACATCACAGGTGATTCTCCAGTAGCATGTGTTTCCACCCAGAGTGCACCTATTGCACACAGAAAGTAGGAAATGAAAAGAAATGCTAATCCACGCAACAATGCAGCTTCATGGAAGCAATGAAGTGACACACGGGCTTCAGTCAGGTCCTTAAAAGCAGGCATTGGGCTGAAACAAAATATAACATGACGCAAACAGACTAGGTGAGTGACTTGGACAGGGAAGGGCTCCCACCTCCCTCTCTACCCTGCTGTCAGTGCTCCATGAAGCAGCTTCCTGCAGCACCGTTGGAGTACGTGTGGGAAAAATACCTTTGAGAAATTCAGGCACTAGAGGTTACATGGTGGTGCTTCAAAGTATGATGTTCCTAAGATCATTCTCTCGTTATGTTTCTTTTTATAGACACACACCCATGAAGGAAAGACCTTGCTGACTGCAACAGTTTCTCTGCTGAGATATGCTATTAGCATAGACCTGGCAAAATTATACTGTGTTAAAACCGAAAGCTTAGCCATTATCTTCACTTAAATACAAAAGCGTACACATACTCTGTTCTCTGTGAAAGAGCAAGTAAACAGAAAATAAAACTGTACATAACAGCAACTTCTTCTCTAGCTGCAAGAGTAATGTTCATGCAGTTATTGTCTAGTGCTNTACCAATCACTCCAACACAATTACCAGTTCACAGAAAAAGCCCCATCAAAACCAGAAAGGTGTATAACAACATTATTTCCATTTATTTATTTTCATATTCACCTACAACCATTATGCATCATTCATACATGTCTTTGCTCTTTCTAGCAGTGCTTCCACTGAATTTTCCTGCATTATGATAGAGCTATTTTTTCTAATCAGACACAAGTAAGTTTTTTCTTCTTCATTCTGGAATTGGTATATGAAGTGAGATGTGGCTTGAGTGAGTATTTTCCCCGACATATGCTGAAGCCACAAAATTTATGGAAAAGCAGCAATATAGAGAAGAATTTATACAGTTCTCATGCTTTTTCACCAAAGTTCACATAGATAGATATGCAGCCAATTTGATGAATAACCTAACCAAATAAAAATAAATGACACTTGTTTTTAATAACATCTTTTGGGAACAATCTAATTTGCATACTTCTCACTTTTCATATTCCAAACATTTTTGAGAAAATTAAATTAGTATGTTTGCTTGTCCTGACCTCTTTTTATTAATAGTCACAGCATCCATGTTTGTTAGCTTTTAAAGGGTATCTGCATTTCTGTCAAAATAAGATCTTTCTTCTTGGCACCCCACTAACTGTTTTTTAAATGTTTCCTATTTCAGAGGGCTTGTCTATTTAAACAGGTAAGGGCTCTGTTACACCATCACGCGCCAGATGCAGCCTAGAAATAATTTTATTCATCCAAAGTCAGTTAGGTGCCGTGACAGTGAGGAGCAAAACCTAGACTTCTTAAGACACTATTCAACTTTTTAATAGCAATCAATACCTCTCTCCTGCTGTAAGTGAGCTCTCTGAATATTATTAATCTTGATGAATGGGAAGCTGAACACTGGACGGGGTGAAGGACTAGACTGTGCCTCTTGCTGCCAGTGTGATGCTGAACTAAATGCAGAAAAACAAGAGTGGATATTTTTGTTTTTCATTTTCTCAGTGTGACCCGACAATGGAAATAAAGTTCTCATCAACACGCTGTTGACACAAATTGATAACCCAGGCAGAAAAATAAAATTTTAAAAATAAATTAATGTTTAGAAGACAGAAAGAGAGAAAACATTCATAAAAGCAGAGAAGAAGGCTTAATTCCTTGGGTTTGGTGCAATTGTCTTACATGATTCCCATCAGAAAAGGAGAAATGAGCAACAAAAAAAAAGTCTTGAACTCCACAGAAGCAAGGAGACATCACAGAAATTGCTGCTTATGCAGATGATTTAGGAACTGCCCTTTGGGCATCTGAAAACCCACCTACAGAAAAAGAAAGGTAGAAGGAATCTTAAGCAACCTGAGGTTATAGCACACATATTAACAACTTAAAAATAAGTGATGAAAGCTTCTACAGAAAATCAAAGACACGAAATAAGTTATCACCATCTTAAGAACTATTATTTCTACTGTGATATTTTACAGGCAAAGTCAAAACAACAAGAGCCCTGATTCAGAAAACAGAGACTATAATGGCCTTACTGCTTTCTAGCCATCTGGATCCACAGGGATATTTAATACCGCAAAGAACTAGGGCCTAACACAGAAACCATATGGACAAAAGAGAGAAGGATGGACGTAAGAGAGTCATTTAGCCTCAACAGCCCAAACTGTCAGGAGTCTACCATTTTTAGCTTGCAAGATACAGCACATATTTAGCATCTGAAAAGTCTGAATTTTGTAATAAGCACCAGACTCAAACTTAATGCGCAGAGGATACAGTCTCTTTGTAACGCATTCAATAACATGGTACTTGATCAAATAAGAAGAGCCATTTAGACTTTACATATTGAGCAATGGCTCTTCTACAGAATGTCAACGTATAGAAAAAGCCAAAGAACATGTTACAAAAGGATATCCAGCCCTTCAGATAAGACTTAAAAGCAATATATAACATATCCCGGATTAATAACATATTAATAGCTGTGGCAAACTCATACCATTCCCATTTCAATAGCCTGAGCCAAATAGGGAATGCATCTGACTTTATCTTTTCAGTAATTCTACTTTCTAACAGTTACATTGAACCAGGTCAAGCAGAACCCACGATACTTTATTTCAAGCCTATTTCAATGGTTAGAGCAGCAATTTGAATAGAAAGCGAGAGTGGTACTGTTCTCTGTATTTTAAGCTATTTTAATAGTTTAAATAAATGAAAGTTATTGAAACTGGTTTCCAGAAATGAATTTGAATCATGCACAAACGCGCTGTTTCAATAAAGAATAAGATCAGCAGTGTAGAAATGAATTACATTAAAAAGCAGAATATGCCAAATCAGACAAAGATTTAAAACTCCAATACATCACAGGTGATTCTCCAGTAGCATGTGTTTCCACCCAGAGTGCACCTATTGCACACAGAAAGTAGGAAATGAAAAGAAATGCTAATCCACGCAACAATGCAGCTTCATGGAAGCAATGAAGTGACACACGGGCTTCAGTCAGGTCCTTAAAAGCAGGCATTGGGCTGAAACAAAATATAACATGACGCAAACAGACTAGGTGAGTGACTTGGACAGGGAAGGGCTCCCACCTCCCTCTCTACCCTGCTGTCAGTGCTCCATGAAGCAGCTTCCTGCAGCACCGTTGGAGTACGTGTGGGAAAAATACCTTTGAGAAATTCAGGCACTAGAGGTTACATGGTGGTGCTTCAAAGTATGATGTTCCTAAGATCATTCTCTCGTTATGTTTCTTTTTATAGACACACACCCATGAAGGAAAGACCTTGCTGACTGCAACAGTTTCTCTGCTGAGATATGCTATTAGCATAGACCTGGCAAAATTATACTGTGTTAAAACCGAAAGCTTAGCCATTATCTTCACTTAAATACAAAAGCGTACACATACTCTGTTCTCTGTGAAAGAGCAAGTAAACAGAAAATAAAACTGTACATAACAGCAACTTCTTCTCTAGCTGCAAGAGTAATGTTCATGCAGTTATTGTCTAGTGCTCCCAAGCCAACATACTAGTTCATCATTACACAGCAGTAATGGAAAGCACTGAGTAAACCACACACCCTTCTGCCATGTTCACACACCGCTTGCTCGGAACCAGCCTGAGGACCTGCAGCATCCTTGGGCAGTGCCCACTGCCCAACACCACGCAGCAGAGCCACGCTGGCAGAAACCTGCTTCGAACATCACCAGAGAGCACATGCTCACAGTAAACCCCAGCACAGATCCACAACAGATTTAGGTATTAGGCATCCATACTTTATATTTCAAACCAGAACTCTAATCCCCAAAACTCACATCAACTAACCCTGGAGATGCTAAGATTTTCATCACAAAATCTAGGTAGGCCCCAAAATTTCCGTGTTCAGCAGGCATGCCCAGAAACATCTCAACTCCAGGCAGGTCTGAGAAATTCACATCTTTGAGGCCTGAGCTTTGTTAGGAACTGCAAACAGCGTCTCTTCCCCTCACATCTTGCCTGAGGACATCAGTGCCACAGGCAGGCAATATTTTTACTGAGACAGGCTCCACAGAAAAATGCAGCAGTAAAGGCATTCAAGGTGGGGCGAGAACCCAACTACCAAATGTTGCAATTGCTCACGTTCTGGCTGTAAAGCCCCCTAAGGAACCTACACCTAACTTGACTGGCAGTTCATTCTGTGTCTGTAGCGAAGGAAATGGGAACAATTATACTATCTCAAATCATTGTTATTGTTTCAATGATTGCATTAGCATTCTCCAAGCATAAACAGTCCACAAAACATTTGAGGCAGACATCTAATGATGGATTTTCCCAACAGAGAAAGCAATTCCTCTAAGCAATAAAACAGTCTGTGAGAAATCCTGCAGTCATAAATCTAGTATTTCTCATTACAAAATTTACATCAGCCACGAAGTGATTACTTCTAAAATTACAAACCCTTGTGGGCAGCAATATTAGTGGGTTACCAATTGCCTTTCTCATGAGTCATGAGAAAAGCAGTCCAAGTCATAATAGTCTTGTAAAAAACAAAATAGCAGAAGAATTAATTGCCTTATTATAGACAGAAAGTTTAGGGTATCCACATAACAGGCATCTAGGCATCAAAGTACAAAGACCAGCAGTAAGTCCCCATGGAAACTCTCAAAGGTACGCAGGGAAGTCCAAACAATACAGCTTTGTCACAACTTTTCAACGTGTCCTTCACAAAAGCAGTGCCGAGACCCCTTAGCCCTCCCCAGCATTTCCCACATGGGGGCAAGGAGCATGCAGGAACGAAAGAGAAGGAAGAGGTTGCATCCACGGCCTCCCACTTCTGCAGAAAACAGGCAGTAACTTCAGTCCCCAAGGGGGAGGGCAGCAGCTAACCCAACTGGCCCCCACCCGGTTCCAGGTGCTGGGGAGGCAGGTCCTATCCTAAGGCAATGAAGAGGGGCAAGGAGGTACTTGGGGGCACGCGTGCACGAGATTTGCCAAGCTAGCTTGATGCTGGAAAAGACTTATCCCAGGACTTACCAGGGAGCAGACATGTCCCTCAGTTAGAGGATCACTGTCCCACAAAGCCAGTTCAGCTCATCTGTTTCTTCTTGCAGCCTTCTCTTACCCAAACACTGCAACCTAGCAGCAACTTGACACACATGGATTGGGGGGATCTAAGGACCACTGGGATTAAACCAAACACGTTTTAGTAGGAAAAGCATGTCCTCCAACACCCCGCTCGGAAAGAGACAAGTGTTGCCAATTCCTTGAGGAAAGCTAAGAAATTGCAACAAGCACCTTAAACACAGGATTGATCGCACAGTGAATATAATTCGAAATAAAACAAAATCTGTTTAATTTATCTAGATTCATGCTTCAAATAAACTAGAAAAGCTTCTTAATGTAACTGCAGAGAAAGCAGAGGAGGAGAGCCCTTTGCAAGTGAATATACTCAACTGTAAAATTCATTTCTGCACGACTAGTTAAACCAGTGTGTTATCTTGGCTTTGACAGCTCACGGAAATGGAGGTCCACTCAGGGGAAAAAAAAAAAAAAAACAACAAACTAAAGGCAAAGTAAGAAGCTGTAAGACTTTTTTATGATACAAGGTATATTAATTCATGCATAAACTGACCTCACTGTGGCTTGCTCCCTCCAGCTTGTGCTCTCATCAGTGCTCCTGAGTGCAACCCGCACTCAAGATCCCACAGCTGAATTGTGACTCAGATCCGTTTATCTTACAGAACATGCATCTAAACTCTGATCAGCTTTTCATCAGACCAATGTACTAATTCCACTTGCCCTGAAGCTGTTAAGTTGCAAGATCACAGTCAGTACCGGTAAGAATAGGCAACAGGAGACCTAGGAAACAGGGCTGCCTCACTCACCTCTGACTCACAGGGAAACTGAATTCAGGCAATGCATGTGCATACACACATGCTGCACCCAGCTGCTCCGTATACACATTAGGCAGGAGCTTGCATCTTCTGTCACTGTCTCTGCTTCCTAACAGGAAAATGATCCACCAACTCTGTGAACACACCACCACCAGTACAGGTAACGGTTCAACACCCGCTCTGGTTCCTTGACTAACTTTAAATTTAAGTAAGATAAAATGTATCTTCCAAAAAGACAATGACTGCTCTAAGGGCTTTAATAGGAAGGAAAAGAAGGTGGTTCCATTTTTTCTGCAGCAAACAGCTGGAAATATTTATGCAGAAAGAAACAGGAACCAACTGAATTCAGGCACTTCGTTAAACTGAGGCACACTGCGACAGCACTTTCCCTTCCCTCACAAATACAACTGCTCCAGGGACAGGCACGCAGACAGAAGACTAACCTTGACTAAGTATCATAGCAGATGAGACTTTGCTGGGGAGCACTGGCACATCCATGAGTCTTAAGCTCTGCAAGAGGCAACCCAGGAAGAAGCGAACAGGCCACGTCGCTTCCTGAGGGGCAGCGGCAGAGCAGTGATGCTGATTCATGGGTAGAGGCAAGGAACAGGGGAGGAGGCAGGATGGGATGGTTTGTTGAAGGCAAGTCAGGTCCCAGACACAGCCCAAGCCACTTTCAACCAACCTGAGCGATTAGGAGGTTGTTACTCAGCATCCTGAATAACCGGGTTTTGGAACTGGCTGTTCTGTTTGGAATCTCTCAGAGCTTGATGGAAAACAGCCTGAACACAGAAGGGGATAGCCCCAGTTCACTGCAGTTGTATGAAAAGTTATTAGTATTTTATTTTTACTGCAAGTCTGATCATTGGCTGTTGTATTGCTTGCTTTGCACAGCATGGTGCAAAATTTACTGCAAGCAAGGTAACAATAGCAAAAAAATCTGTAAATGCATGTTTGCAAAAGAAATGAAGTTTTATTACATACAAAAATACACTAAAAGAATACATTCCCACAATTTATTACCTCATCTTCACCATACCCTGTGCACTTCATTTTAACTATTCCAGGAGTAGCCTGGTCACATATCCCATGTTTATGAGAAAACTATTTCTCGACTATTTCTATTCCTTACCATCGAATGAAAAAATAATCAGCATGGTTATGCTTTCTGCCCTAATAATATATTGGAAATTTATAGGGTTGTAAAATGATATCCCAGCATGGCATTAGCTATTTTGATCTTTGATCTATTGGTGCCATTTAAGTAGATGATAATCGTTTACCACCTCAAAATATTGGCCTAGTAAAAAACACTTCACTGCTCCCATAATACATTTTACAGCTAGAGGGTAAATATTTGTTCCCTGCAGGTAAATTTGATATTTTAATAGATGTTCATGTGGTGTATTGCTCTTTTGTATCTGGTTCTACATCCACCACAGGCCATAGTCTCACTTGTTCACAATTTATTACAAAAAAAAGCATTTTGAGAAAAAAAGCTCAAAACACCTTTACTTGCAGATGAATAAAAATTAATATGCATATTATGCATAAGTCAGCTTCAGGTCTCATGTTTGAACACCATCAGCAGACGGATTTGCTCTGATCTGAGGCATCTGAGATCTGCTGATGAGCCCAAAGCGAGGAGCATGTTCTTCCATCCCTCCTGCTGGGAGAGACACTCCACTCCTTATGTGGTCAGCAACTTGCAGGACAGTTAATCCAGATACTGTTGAATGCTGTATTAAGTTTTTCCTGACATCTCCTTACCTCTATCAGATGATTATAAAAAATTTTTCATTACAACCTAAAATCAGAAGTTTTCTATTTTTGTATACAGTATATGTATCTTTGGCAGTAGCCAAACTTCTTTCCCCGCACTGATTATCCAACAGAGTACCGCTCATGATCAAGATCAGTCATCTCCAAAAAAGATTGCTTTTTCCCTCTTTTTAAAAAGCTGTTTCAAGTTGAAAAATTAGTTTTTATATGAAAGTTAAAACATTTCATCTTGAAACTGTCAAAATGAAAACTTCCAATTTCCTGGATTGTGTATTAAAATCTCAAAATAATTTCAGTATTTTTCAAAGTCCACTCCAGCAGGAAAAGAACACAGGAGAAGCAAAACTGTTTGCTACATCAGACTACAAGTTCTTGTACATTCCCACTCCTTCCCTACTCTGATTTAAAAAAAAAAAAAAAGAAAAAAATAATTTTTTTCCCCAGCATACATGCTAGTCAGAAAACACCTTCCTCCTTTATTTGGAACATACTTGCAAACCTGTGGCCAAAATGTCACTCTTGCCTCCAAATCTTTCAAAATTCCTGTTGAAGTATTTTCACTACAGTGTCTAATAAAGAATTGGGATTGATATTAAACTATTAAAATTAATTAGGGTAATTAATTAGGATAGAGACATTCAAATTAGCATATTTTTCCAGAGAACAAATATCTAGTTTCACACAATTCCTAAAGTAATAGGGGCTGAACTCATGCTGACAGCATCTGGCCCAGTGCACAACTGGTCACTCTTTCATGAGATCAAGTCAAAACATTAATCTCTTACACCCGATTAAACCATATCCTTCAGCTGAGAGACATCTTGCCGTATTGCCAGAGCATGAATACTGTATGTACAGTGTCTTTCAGTGCAGAAACTTCTCCAAGTGTCTTCCCGCAGGGTCCTGCCCTCACACCACAGGGTGTAATTTACACCTGACACCCCAGTGCAATTTAAACAAGTGCTCTCCCCAAATTCTGCTAATGTTGCAAACAACTTGATTTACAAGCCAGCTTTCCAGGAGGCACGTGACAAAGGTGAAAAAACATGATACTGCTTTTGTTTCAAGGATGAAGCATGATAACTTAGAGGTTGATGTCCAACAGGGTTTTACAGGCATGTGTGCTCAAGCTTGTGAAATACAAGATTTTCATAAACAGTCTGGAAAGAGAGTGAATAAGGATATGAATGTGTTTTCTGGAAATGTTCCTTTCCTTACAACACCAAATAACTTAGAAATAATTAAACGCTGCAAAAGAAACTTATGATACAAAGTGACAGTGACAGATACAAAGCCAGATTAAATTCAAAATAAGAAAGATGTGAAGTGATACTCACGGGGCCAGAGGGGTGGGAGGAAGGAAAGAACTTTCCAATTACAATGATGGGGTTATACTTAATAACACTGTCAAAACTTCAGGACTATTCCAAAATTAGTCAAAAAGCAATGCTAGAAATTATTAGGAAAGTAACGGAGAACAGAAAAGAGAATATCATAGTGCATCTCTATAAAAATATAATACTGATGGTACTCGAATACTTTTGTGCACTTCCAGTCTGCCATGTACGTCAGCCAGAAGGGCTAAGAGGAAAAGCAAAAGGTACAAAACAAATTCTGTCTGCAAGATGGCAAGATATATCACAATGCCTCAGCCTGGGTGAAGACAACAGAGGTTGTGACATTGACAGGTGACAGAGACAGTGAGTGGGAAGTCACTGTTCACCATCTCTTCCAACACAAGAACCAGGGTCAAAAAGCGAAACTGGTCATATCAAAAGAGAGGTCACTTCATCCACTGAATAATTAAACTGAAGGAACTGACTGCTACGGGAATCAGGTGATAAAGATTTATCTAGGCTGAGAAGTGTCTGGAAAAAAATTATCAAAAGCTGTTACATGTAAAGGTGTCCTTCTGGCTGAGGAAGTCCTGAGCTACAAATCTTGGCAGGGGAGTGGAGCAGGGTAACACATATCAGGGAAGCACTGCTATACTCGTGAACTATTCTTTGCTGTTTCTAAGGTTCCATCCATTCCCAAACAGATTGCTGATACAAGCCAGATAGACTATTTTTGGTTACAACAGTATTTTGGGCTTTTCAAAACATATGCTTTTATGTCATCCGAAAAACAAGTTTCAAAAACATTCAGTCTACATCACTTTTCCTCTGCACACAAGAACAAAAACCAGCTTTCATTGGAAAACTCACTGCTGCCAGGCTAATGCTATGACGTTGGGAAGTTCAGCCTACTTTGGAAAGGGGAGGCAAAAGACATCAGCAAACAGAAAATACTGTGAATCGAGAATGGATCTGACAGGTTGGCAGAGTCCTGATATTGCTCAGCATTCATAAGCTGCAGATAAGGAAGCTCAGATCATCACAGCACGGTGCTTCACCACAGCTGTTGAGGTGGCTTTATAGAAGTCGGCTGTTCAGAAGTTGTTCTTCACAGATGCCTTTTGAGCAACATTTTGCAGGGCTAATTTTGATAGTAACATCCACGAACAGAAAGCTAGAAGCAGCCTAGCTGTTCTTTCCTGAAAGGAAGAGATGAGATATGAAACGGGCTGTTTGAGAACCGGCTGTGTTTGAAGTATCTATAGCATCATTTGAATGGGGTTTGTTTTGTTTTATTTTTACCTCTGATAATATTTTTCCTACTCTTTTTGAGTGTCTTGCACACTAAAAATGAGGTACAGATAAATTTTATTTATCTGACCATATGCCCTCATGAAAGCCTAAAATGTAACTTCTCATTTTGGATCATGAGGGTATTTATATCTACTTTGATTTCTTTAAAGAATTTTAGACTATGTTAGCTAGAGAGTGTGACAAAATAGACACATTAGTTGAAAACAATTTTTATTCTTCCCAGATAAGACTACTCTTACAAAATTTTGCCGGTAAGAAATTTCAAAAACTGACATGGGGTTGTTGGTTGGATTTCGTTGCTCGTGAAATATATGTTGTTGTGTCATGTCATAAACAGAAAACTGAAGCACCCTTTTTAAATTCTCAGCACTGCTGACACTTCCAACAGGTACTTGGGTATTGGTTTTGGTCTTATCTGTTTCTAACAGACAGCCTCATGCCTTGGAAATCTGACCTGAAAGAAGAATTCAGCCCCAAGTATCTGCTGTCAATTGTGCAGAAAATAGGAGATGACAGCAAAGTCACTTCTGCATGCTGAATTAGATCTCTTTCCGACATCTTCTAATGTCATTATTAGCACTCAAATACACTGTGTCAAAATGTGTCTGTACAGGGAGATGGACCAGGCAACATCAAATTTATCTCTTAGTCAATATGACAAGCTTGTTTTGATTCAGACTTTTGAATAGGGAGAGACTCTTAAGAAAAAGTATCTGCTCCATCATGAAGGTTTGTTTATGAACGTGGATATTACAATGGGCGAAAGCAGTTGGGAAAAAACTGTGTTATGCAGTTTCATTGAATTGCTGGAATCAATAGCGCAATATGAGTTGCTGAAATAATCAGTGTGAGCCTTAGTGCCTATTCTCCAAATAGTCAATGATGCAATCCGAAGAGTTTCAACAACAAGATCACCTGCAGGAAGACTACTCTCTGCTTCATAGCTAGTCTTAACAGCAAATACTGATCTAAAACAACTTCCTAAGTATGGATTTTAGTGTATCAGATGGTTTTAGAACAATATTCAAAGGATGGGAGAAGGGAATTGCATCTGCAAAGACTAAATTCAAGAAATTTGTTCACAGTTTTCTTTCCTTCTGACAAAATATATTCAAATAGAAGGGAAGAACCAGACACAAAAGGCACTTAATTACTGACAGAAAGCGATTACTGGAAAGTCAGCAAAGTACTAGCCCTGTAGCACTGAGAAGAAAAAGAGTATGTCACCCAAATACAGTGTCAGTGCCTAATAAATAGCAAAAACAGTAGTCATTACAGCTCTACACCCTGCATCTTTATGGCAAAGTTCAGAAGGTTAATAGAAGAAATGAAATAAACTACAGTGAAAAAGGTTTAGATTCTCATACACATGGGACTATTAACTAACCTCAAGAGAAGAAAAGGCTACTTAATTCCATTAATAAATGGATATCAATAAACTTCTAGTCTAAGTAGCAAGATTATTCCTGTTATTTCATCTTTTTATGGCCTCTTAATAACCATTTCATTCAACTAAAGGCCAGGCAAATATTATTTGGTAGTGACAATAGAGTTTTCTCCTGTCTCATTAAAACTGGATGACTACGAAAAAAACCATTTATGAATGTTTAAATATTTTGGGTTTGCTTCTTACTGAGCACACAACGTGGCTATGAGCTGTTTACACTAATCATCCACAATGAAGGTGGTCGTGCTTTGCCTTCTGTTCTGGGCTCACACATTTGTAACTAGCACATGCTGTATCCAGAAAATGCTTAGAAAAAAAAAAACAGTAAGAATAAAAGTAGTACAAACCCTTCCACTCCTTAATATGACTTAATCCTGTGCAACAACAGCAAATTTGTGCAAATCTTCGCATTTTAATTTCTTAATGTCTAATAGCACAGGAAGTTAACCATGATCAATGCATATTTTAATGCAAAAACTAAGCATCTTACCAAAAGTGAACTTTACTTTCGCCTATGTTAATTGTAAATATTTTTAAAGTGGACTTCAGTATACAATTGTAACACAGATTTTAATCATCTCATTAACATAAAACATATACGCAGTTTCTCATGTCGTATAATGGTACTCCTTAAGAGAGAATTATGCTATCATTTCAGCTGTGTGTATACACAGCATATATAAGGCACAGCAACTTTTGCCAGCTATAGTCAAGTGAACTCTTATCTCCTCAGCTCACTGCCAAATTAAGACTGAGCAAAAGACTAAAGGACCAACAAGCGAAGACTAGCAGGAGAAAAAGACATACAAAAATGTTATCTCATAACCTTTCCCCCTTCCTACTCCTTTTCTCACAGGCCTGCATATAAAAACCAGTTTACTTGAATGCTGCTTCCAGTGTTTAAAGTTTTGTCTGTTTGCCCATTTCTATGAGAAGAGCAAACTCCCTGTTGGTTTGTATGAAGGTACAAGGCAAAGAGAGGCACAGTCCATCTCCCCTGCTCCCCCACATCCTCACCAAAGTTGTGCTGGGAAATTTGGCATTATTTTTACTCTCATCACAGAAGAACGAATCCAACCAAGGCTGCCTTAACTTCACCAGCCTAGAAAAGATAAGTCTTAATCTCAAGCATAATTTGGGGGAGGGAGCAGGGGGCAGAAGGTATAAGGACAAACACTGGCTACAGTTACTGCCACTCAGCTAAGCCTTTCCAGGCAGTAGACTCTTTAGGATAATCAATTAACCCTGAGTTGAAAGAACAAGCTAGCGCTAGTCTTGCTCCATATCTTCATCGATCAGTTGATACATCTTACACAATGTGAGCCTGCAGACTGACCTTCCTCCAACAAATGCACCAAAAATCAGAGATTTTGAAAATAAACTGTAAGAAGATGGGGGTATAAGCAAGGTCACTGCTGTAGTGAGAGATGAACACAACAGGTATTGTTTATAAAGCAGCTCTTTTCAAAGACTGAGCAGAGGCCAGGCAATATCCACAACTACAATGGCGCATGATCATCGTTCAAAAGGAAGTTATAAGTGGCTTCCTGAAGGGCAGCCTTGCATTTGGGAAGGAGAACTCATAGAAATTACTGAACAATGTGTAAGTCACAGTGTTTCTTGTAAGCTCTTGCACGCCTGTCTTGGGAGGGAGAACTCCCACACCCTCTTACCTAGGTCAGCAGCTGCCTCCCTGCAATCACAGCAGAGCAGTGCTGGGGTTTGGATTGCTCTATTTTGGTCTCCAGTCAGGGGGTGGAAGATATTTTTTTTACCAGATGGGCAAGTATGGGGGAAATTCATCGTGGGGAAATACCTGGGAATTCAGTTCTAACAGGGACAGTCTAACAAGAACACATGTCCAGCGTAAGTCATAATTTGGTAGAGCCTCTACCCCAAACTACTCAATCTGCAAATAGATACAGGAGAAAGCTTTATTAAGTACTTCTCAAATGCACTAATAAAGAGACAGCCAAATTAATCTACATTCCTAACTTTCTCTTCTATATTCCCCAAAGACAGACAGGAATTAGAAAAAACTAAAAAAGTCTAAATCACATTGTTTTAAGCATATTAGTCATTTCCTGAAAAGGACATACAGTTGTCAGGGCCATACAGTTAACCTAAGAAATCAACTGCACATGTTTTTGTTTGTCAGAATGAGTTTCTAAGTGACAAATTAGATGAAAGTCACCTTTACCCCATCCCTGCCAAGTAAATGGCAATAACAGTAGGCACCAGGGAAAAATTGTGAAAGCAAAAAATCAGGTAACTAAAATTGATGAAAGGATTTATTAATTCAGATTTACAGAGGGTTATGTGAGATATCCCAACCAATAGTAACAGTCCTTAGAAAAATGCAGTGGTTAACATCAGAACACAACTCCAGCATCCTCCTGCACAGTAAGGCACTAACAGCTCAAGATGGTGACACGGCATAAAGGCAAGAAAAAGGCACACGATGAATTACTAAGCTATCACAGATGAAGCAACAGATCCACCATCTACCAAATATGTCTCCAAACAAACATCTTGACATTTAGGTCTGGCCTACAAATACTCCCTGCAGCTTTAGTCACAGCTATCCTACAAGCAACTTTACAATCCCGTGCACAGATGACAAACAACCGTGGTAGTGGTCTGAGGGCAAAAGGTCATGAACTGGACAAATTTCAGTCACCAAGGCTGGTGCTTTTGCCTGTCTCCAAACACAGCTAACCAAGCACGAGAAGCAGCTACCCCACATACTCCCCTTATCTCTACGCAAATCCACTTTGCGATTGGATCACCTAACAAAATGGGGAAAAGGAAAGAGAAAGAGAAGTGGGGGAAAAGGATGAGAATTACCCAATATTTCTAAAAGAGTGATAAAGTCTGGCAAGAAAATAATGAAGTTGAAATAACCCATATAGATACCAAGTACATATAATACAGTACTTTATCTTCAGCTCACAAAGATCTCTAATTTAATAAACTCAGCAATTAAAGCCCGATTGTAATGGTACACAAGATGTGTGCATGCTTCCCTCAGCTGAGCATGATCAAAAAGTTTCTAGCTCAAGGAATAATTAAATTTCCTTAAAATTATCTCAGAAGGCTTTCCCGTACAGAGGAATCAGGCCCCCTCATGCTGTACTACGCAAGCAAATAATTTTGTGGAGAAACAAAGACTGCTCAAACTTTCTTTTAGCATTCTTCACATTATAGACGGGCATGAAAATAGTCACCAAAGAAAATCAGACAAACCACTTTTTTCCTTTCCTTTTTTTGTGCGTTCAGATTAAACATCAAAACAATCAAAACCACTTTTCAGACCAATAAGCTTAATTGATGAAGACAACCATAAACACAGAGTAATTTCTGAATCTGTAGATATTAATTCTTTTCTTTCAGAACCTATTACTTATTCTGATGACTGTATGGCTATTGGAAACCCAGGAAAACAGTCATACTAACTCTCAATACTCTCTACTCTCTGTTTTACAATGTGTCTTGCAAACAGCCTCAAAGGTATGAGACAGATCTAAGGGCAATGCAACCATCATACACATTACTCCAGCACTGCCTGACCTCAGTGCTCCTGGATTATATATACTTTTGGCCTCTTACTAACTACAATCAAAGTGCAATTTCAGATACGTTTCTCACAAGTTACCTGGAATGACAGAGATAATATAAAGGTCCTATAAGCATTCAGAATCTATCTAGCCTAGTTTTCCATATAGCGTGCCTTTTCACACAAACTCTTAAGAGAAAGACAATTAGCATACTTTTAAGGAAAGCTAACTTCCTTTGAAACATTTCAGGGAAATTGTGTTTGGGTTTTTTTAAATCAAACTTGAATTTCCCTTAGTAGAGCCAAGATTTTGACTTGTACCTCATGGTAGGAAGACCTCATGCAAGACGAAGAGTTACGCAGCCACAGTCATAAAGAAACCAGCTCCATGGGTATCCTCACATTTCAAACTCAGGTGAATCAGCCAGACCCAGGCTCTGAAAAAAAAAAAATCTACTTATATTTATCTTGTTATAGAAAAGTCCTACTCCAATCGCCAGGGAAGATTATAGACTTAGTTGTAGTAATTTGCCTAGGAGCTTTACAGATACTCACACTAATAAAAGAAACAGCATTCTCTGTATTGGACTTGTAACTAGTAAAATTTGCTTAACTATTTGCTCAATCATATGGTTTTGGGACCCACACGTAATGTTATAAACAAACCACATCACTGCCTAAGGGAGAAAAGGGCAGAAAATTACTTCAACTAAAGAAGTGAATGAAAAGCATTCTTTCTAGCTATAATCTTATATATTTGTTGTCAATATTTTCAATATTTAATGGTATTCATGTAGCAATAATTCTGCAATTAAGTTTATGCACCTTGTGCACCATGGTCCCAATGAAACAACACAAATAGCTACTTTCATTTGCAACAGTTTGATTTATGAAAAGAACATGAAATTAACTACAATAAAATTTTTTTTATTTACTTTTTTTAAGACACCCTAGTGCTCAAGAAATCATTCTAGGAAGAAACCAGCAGGAAACGTACTTCTCTCTTGAGTTTGCAGGTACAGCGGTACAAATTCATATTTTTTTTTCTCCATTTGTTAATTGATTTAACATATGGAAGAGGACAAAAAGACAAACTAGAGACTTACTTTGATATTCCCATTCCTACTTCATGTTTCAACAGACACGGTCCCTTCAACTGAAGGACCAGATACTCTGTCCCCATCCTGAACTTCAAAAGCCTCAAAAAGAAATTGTGATAACGGCATTGTGGAGTGTGCAATTAAAATTCTCTGTGGACCTCCTTGGTACAGACAGGTTCTGCCACTCAAGGGCAAGAGCTGCAATATCCAGGGAGCACTTCACAGAGTGCTTCCATGGTGGGTGCAGAGGAAAGGCAGCTCAGAGACGAAACTTCCTTATGTTCCTGCAAGAAAGCAAGTTAACAGGAAACGGAGGAATTTGAGAAAAAGAACAGTCCTCAACAGTGCTGAGTGAAAGCAAACCGAATAAAGTTAGCCAAGGCTTNAAGGAAGCTCAGAGAAGAAACTTCCTTATGTTCCTGCAAGAAAGCAAGTTAACAGGAAACGGAGGAATTTGAGAAAAAGAACAGTCCTCAACAGTGCTGAGTGAAAGCAAACCGAATAAAGTTAGCCAAGGCTTGAGTAGTTGTGTGAAGGAACTGTACTACACAAACAGAAAGGTCACAGACAAAGGACAGATATTTGCAAGTTATGAGACCAATGCTGTTCTGGATTCAGGTGATGCTCAGAAGGCAGCAAAGGTCACGTAAGAGGAAGCTACAACAAATCTCTTTCTTGCATAAATATTTCAACAGTATTGTGTTTAAGAAACAACCTTCTGTGTAACATTGCTACAAACACTAGGAAAAAGTTATTCCTTACCTCCCTCTCAGCACTACTGACAACCCAGTCAAACAGCTCAGTAAGTATGAAAACTGCAACAGAAAGACGTTCCCCACCAACAGTGCTGACAAAACACTGGAATCCAAACATATGATCCAAGTCACCAAGTGACCGTGCATCAGCTGAGCCCTGGTGACTGTCTGAGTGCATTCTTGGCCTACAGGAAGAGCTGGATAATTCAGCTTTACTCAGCCTGCAGCCTGAGCAGGCTAAGTTACACCACAGAAGGCTAAAGTTATCCTGAATTCTGCGCCTTGCACAGTGTGTAAACATGAACTCAGCTCAGCTGACGTCTTAGTTTGATAATCAATGGTATCTTGATAAATAAACATCTAAAATGCTCTAATGGTTCAGAGAGCACGTGCAGCTACCCCAACACTCACACTCGGTGGAGGTGTTAGTCAGGGAGAGCCCAGGAGCCCCAAGTGCTCCCCCAGCAGCTGCAATTGCTGGATTAGTGATAGCACCTTCCTCTCTAGTCCTTTAGTATCTATTTAAGGACATGTTGTCCAAGAATCTACACAAACTGTCTTCGAAACTGCCTGCCTCTATAACTTTCTGCAACAGCAAGTTCCAGTTCAGTGCTTTGCAAAGCAAATCTTACTTTGTCCTGCTTTTAAAGATTACTGTCTCCTACTTTCATCAAGAGCCCCCTTGTTCCAGTACTGCAGGATTTGGTGTAAACAGTTCTACATTCAGCTTTTCTTCTATCCATTTATCCTATGCTAACTTAATTTCTTTAATAACTTTTGAAGCGGAAGCCTCTCACTGGCTTTTTCACAACGCAACAAGCTATGTGCACTGTACCTCCTGCATTCACATATCCATAATACCGTCATAGCAGAGCACTGTGGTTGAACTTCCCTTCTCCAGTGACATTGTTTTTCCCCAACAGATCATAGAATAGTTTGGGTTGGAAGGGACCTTTAAAGGTCATCTAAGTCCAACCCCCCTGCAGTGAGCAGAGACATCTTTAACCAGATCAGGTTGCGCAGAGCCCCATCCAACCTGACCTTGAATGTTTCCAGGGATGAGTTTCACTTGTCTGAGCAACACCTTCCAGTGTTTCATCACCCTCATTGTAAAAAAAAAGTCTTCCTTACGTCTAGTCTGAATTTACCCTCTTTTAGTTTAAAACCATCACCCCTTGTCCTATTGCTACAGGCCCTATTAAAAAGTCTGTCTCCATCTTTCTTATAAGCCCTCTTCAGGTACTGAAAGGCTGCAATAAGGTTTCCCTGGAGCCTTCTCTTCTCCAGGCTGAACAACTCCAATTCTCTCAGCCTTTCCTCACAGGAGAGGTGTTCCATCCCTCTCATCATTTTTGTGGCCCTCCTCTAGACTCACTCCGGCAGGTCCATGCCTTTTCTCTGCTGAGGACTCCAGAGTTGTAGGCAGTACCCCAGGTGGGGTCTCACCAGAGTGGAGTAGAGGGGCAGAATCACCTCCCTTGACCTGCTGGCCACGCTTCTTTTGATTGCAGTGCAGGATACAGTTGGCCTTCAGGGCTATGAGTGCACATTGCTAGCTCATGTCCAGTTTTTCATCCACCAGTACCCAGAAGTCCTTCACAGGGCTACTCTCAATCCCTTCATTCCCCAGCCTTTATTGATACCAGGGGTTGTCCTGACCCAGGTGCAGGACCTTACACTCAAGTTTAGCCATGCATTGAATAGTGTTATTCTTTAAAAGGGATGCTACCATTTCATAAAGGATGGAGGTCAGACACACTGTCTGTAGCTCCCAGGTTTTGGACAGGACTCACACTGGCAACACATCGGTTCCTTGACTTGCAGCCTCCAGCAACACACCCGTAGGGCAGCAGCAGCGCAGCTCCTGGTTAGTTACTTTAAACTGATTTAGCTCCTCTGACATACCTGCTACCAAAAAAAAGAAAAAAAAAAAAAAAACACCACACACACAAGGACAAACTCAGATGAAGGATCTTCCCGGCATCTTCAGCAGTAGACTGACACAAAGAATTCACTGAGCATGTCTGCCCCAGCCTCTTCTCTGAGTGCCTCCAGTTACGCTGCTGTTGTCAAGTGATCCCACTGATTTCCTGGGTTTGAAATACTTAGGAAGTTCTTGCCAATAGCTTGAGCATCCTTTGTAAGGCACTTTTCTAATTCTTTACGAGATTTTTAATTTCCTGTTTGTGTTTGACCTGCCATGTTTTAAGGCCTTTCCTCTTCTGCTCATTCGAGCAGGCTTTCCCTTTTCCAGCAGCTGGCCATTTTGCTACAGTACCCTCTTCTGATGTTTCTATCAAGCGAGGTGGGCTCCTAGGGATTGTTATGTTTTCTTTTTTTATTGTGGGACATATTTGGGGGATTATAACAACTTGATTAGAATAACTATTTTTAATAGCCTGCAGGCTGCTTACAGGCTTTTGGGACTAGTTCTTTAAGGGTTTGTTGCCCAATTATCTCATTGTTCTGCAGACCCTATACCTGAAATCAAATGGTCATGTGCTGCATGTATTTATTCTGCTCTCTTCAGCTCTAGAGTTCAACTTAATCTTATGATGGTCACTAATTACCAAGCAGCTCCAGTGCACCACTGCAGACCACGTCCAGAACAGCGTCTTTCTGGATGCACCAGGTGTTCTGGGAAGCAGACACTTTGCACGTCTGGACGCGTCCTCTCTGTCTCCCTTGCTGATGAGGCCCTGATCCAGTGTGTATGGAGCCAATGCTGAAACCTCCCACTGCTGCTGCTTGTCCTGAATTTGCAGCTTCTCTACTCTCATTTCACATTTCCTGAGCACTATTACGGGTCTGAGCAGGGGGCTGGTAACACAATCTCAGCACTACGTTTTTGTTAGAGCGCAGGATTTCTGCCCGCAGGGGTTCCACAGGCCTGCTCTTCTCCCAGAGTATTTTTATGCTGTTGCACTTTATAAAATGCTTCATGTACAGTGCCACTCCCCTGACTTTACCGTCCCTCTCATCTTTCCTACGAAGATGATCTAGCCCGGCAACATTGATTATCCGCCTTCCACCAGGCCTGTTTTTTCAAGGTTATCATTTCACACCTAACAGTCCGATTCCCTCATGTTATATTTTAGTTCTTAAAGACCGTGGGGCAGCATTAGTAAGTTTTTCCTTTCCTCCATTTCTTCATACTGTTTGTTAACTGGCATTGCAGATGCTCCAAGAGAACTCCCTTTCCTCTTACACTATGTTCTTCTTTGCCCCTTACAGCCTTGCATGGTGTACCTCTGGAAATCAGCCATACTCCCACTGCAGCCCCTGATTTTCCTACTCCTTAAGATTCCCCTGCTACAGGAGCACCTCATTGCAAGAGGACACTGCAGCATCAGCTGGCAACAGTCACATCTGAGAGATCAGGTCACTCTTTTCTAACAAACAGCTGCTTCCTACCCCAAAACTTGCAATCCTCCTGAGCAGCGCAGGGGCTTTACCACATCCACTGAGGCTTCATCTGCAGCCTTGCTAGAGTTGCACTGTCTTGTTTACATCTAATTGGAAGACACGCACACAGAACAACTCTATGGGGCTATATCACTTACTGGTGAAAACGGAGAATTGTAAGGAAGTGGTCCAGAAGAACAAAGAAGGAAAAACACTGAATGGACAAGATCAGGCTGTATGAAACTAGTTCTGATCATGCTATTTCAATTTAACTAATATTCACCACCTCATCAGCACAACCCTGCCGGCATTCTGCACTCCTTCCTCAACAACATCCATCTGTCAATTTATGCACTCTTTGCTGAGACCAGACTATTATGGCTGCAAGAAAGCTTTTAGCAATTCATGGTTGTTACTGCAAAGTAATAAATAATACTTAGGCAAAAGAAAAAAAAAGTGGTGGATTTCTTTTTAATTGCATTTGACTAGGTTGATGGCCTTCACCTCTTAATGCTATGCTATTCTTGCTACAGTAGGAAGCTTCTAATTGTGTTTGAGGCATATGTGAATGACTCACTATTGCTTTTCTTCTTACAAAAGATTGACTTCTGGCTCAAATCAAGAATAAAAACCCACTGAAACACCTGGGAAACAGAACCATGCTGTTCTGACTGCTGATCCACCTGCAGAACAAGCTCCTTACCTGCTTGACCCAGGCTAGTTCAACAGGGAGATAGTCTTCATGCCTCTCTATAGCTATGCATCCCTCACCCAGAGACAGGGAGTAATTTGTTTGTTAGCTGCTCACTAGGTCCATTTGTTTCTATCAAAGCATTTTAGAAATCAACTAACTCACGTAAGAGTTGCAATGGGTGCGAGACAGGTATTGCTGTTGCATCAGAAGAGCAACTAGAAACAGAGGTTTTAGCAAATGAACAGGTACTTTGACAGCAGCAATTTTGTTTCAGTGAGAGAGATTTGCTTCTCAGTTTGGGTTATTGGTTCATTTCACTACTTACTGAACTCTGATTGCAAGAAAGGCACCTGAACAACTTTAAAATATTTTTTTTTAGTTGTTCTGTATGACATAATTTATAACCATCATTTTTCTAAAAAGACAAATTGCCTTTTGATTGGCTGTCTGCTATAATAATTACAACCTGAATAATCAAATCCTTTCAAAATAGCTTTCTCTTGTCTAAAAATATAGAATGAAAACAGACATTACATGCAGCTTCTAATGTTTTCCACTTTTCTCCCTTATAATTAAAGGGCTTGATATTCCAATAGCTATTTTGCTATTGCTGTTACTAAAATGATCTGGAATTATTCTAAAGTCTCTCTCCATATGTATGCAAGCATTTCCTTACTATATCAACCATTTTTTAAAAAAATTACTCTTACTATGGTCAGCATTTAATTTTTTCTTCACACAACAGAACAAAACTATTTCACACCAGCATTATCTCATTCCCCCTAACTGAGATTAACTAATGTCATGAGTATTTTTCCATAAAAAGAAGAATTTATAGGAAACATTTCCTTTGGACTGAGAAGTAGTCTCCTGCTCTGCTTACATTAATAGTCTCAAGTTAAACATTTTAAACAACTTCATTATTTCTAGCTTCTAAAGCAAAATAGGTCATGACTGGAGAACCTCCTCTCTGAAGTACTGGGCTCAAGGACTAGATTCAAAAATTCAGCTTACTGAGTTAATAGGGAAATCCCAATTCTCAGTCCTACGTGTCATCAGAAGTATGGAAAAAAATTAAATAAGAGAAAAAAATGCCGGTAATTGTCCATACCCATAACTATTAGATGATCAGTACAAGCCAACTATACACCTGACTCAAGTTAATTTCTGCATTTTGCAATGATGTGTTTGAAGTGATAATGCGAAGAGGGAAAGGACTGTTATTATGAGCACAAAGTGCTAATCTGCTGTCTAGGTCTTACTGAACCTGTCCCCTAACATTTAATCTAAAATGCTTTCAGCTCTTAAATTCACTTTCCAAAACCAGTAGGAGGTTAAAGCAGGACCCAATGGGAGGTTACATTTATTTAATATTCAGTCCTTTCTCAGATGAAATATTGCAGTCTATCCTCACAGGTATTTGTCAAACCATTAGAGTAATGGTGTATAGCTATTACATGAAATTGTAGTTCTATTTGCAACTACCATTGACAAAGGATAAGCAAAGTGCATTCATTTTCTTTGAAAAATACCCCAAACCTTTACTCTAGAGCACTGAGGGAATGTGCCCCATTAACTAGCTCAGAGCTGTAAGCTCAGGTGATGCTAAAAAACATTGTTTAGAAAACAGGAATCTGCATCTCTAACACCTGCTCCAGCACGACCGTTCACACCTTACAGCCCTATAGTTCACTGCAGATGCATCCTAAGAGCCCTCTGGCACAACTTCAGTTCCTGGACCTTCACATATTAACAGCACCTGTAAAATAATACTCATAACTAGTTCTAGAAATGAGTTATTTTTATAACAGTCAGTACAGCTAGCACATATTATTGTACTTACACTTTTCTAGTATCCATTAGAAAAATAAGATCATCAAAAAGAAGCAGTAATAACTTAATGAAATACACAGAACCATCAAACTGAACCTGTCACAGAAATATCTTATGTGCAATTTACTTGCAGTACAATGTGCACAGCTTCCATTGACTCTGCGGATCTCAATTTCAAATTTGCTGTTATGCACTGAGATTTACTTCCAGGAGTTTAAATCTTACTTGTCTCTCTGTATTTCGCTAAAACCTATGAATAATTTTGAGAAGGAATTATAAAGCACTCTATAATTTCTCTTAGAAAAAAAAAGACTAAAGTCAAATTGAACACTCCTTGCAGAGATAAAACTCCACTAACTCAGCAGCCTACAATAAGATAAACTAGAGTTTAGATTAGAATTTATAGGAATTTATACACAATCCACACAAAAATTTGTGAACGCTGAGAATCACTAGAGAAATAAAAATTTTTTTCAAACTTTTTCTTCGTCTTCAAACGGAAACATGAAGTGTGATGGAGGCAACAGCTTTTGAGAGATTAATACCTTAGTGTGGCTGGGCAGTTTTTACTTGAGGTTAAAATTTTTCGTTTACATGTCTTACTAACAGTAGATTAAAGAGCAATGAGCAGTACTTGTTGCTACCACTTTGAAAGCTATCCCTTAATTAAAAGGGAATCTGATGTAAAACACTGCCTTTTATTGAGAACACCCCGTTTATGAGAGATTTTTTTTTTAATCTTGTTAAAAAAATCTACATAAAAATCGAGTGCCATTCTACTGCTTAGGAATAGTTTCATACCTTATTTTGCTTTCAATTTTTGTAATTTTGCAGTCAATAAATAACTGCTGATAAGAATAATACAGACTTTAGGAAGTGCTGTTGCAGAATCAAAATAAAGTGACGAAGAAAACGTGTTTGCTCTAAATTTGACTTTTGTTTAAAAATTTTAAAAAAAAAGATTAAAACTTTAAGACAGCAGTATCCCTTCACTGTCACAATGAGCAAAACCAGGGCACAGTCTGAGTCTCTGCCAGCAGCCAGGCTTCAACCACCTTCATAGGATAGTGTCTTCAAAACACCCACAGCTGCAGTCCATGTGCAAAAGACAGACCGAAAATTCTCAGGCTCCTGAGCAAGACCTACCTTCCTTTGCTCCCAGCCACTGCTGTGTTGAAACTATATTGCTGACAATTATGTTATTTTCTTTCTCAAATAGTCCCTCTTAAAAAGCCTTTCCTATTATTCTAGCCCCTGTTGTACTCAATATGAACATTTGCATATCCAGCTGCTACTTTTATTATTTCCTCAATTCCAGGATTCTTAACATCAAGTTTTTGTTGGGTTTTTTTTTAATAAAAAGCTATGCTTAAGGTATGAAACACCTATAATTACATTTTAAGTGTAGTCAGTTAATAATAACAGTTAATCACAGCCTTTCCAGAAGGAAGATGCTGCTGAAGACCATGGCTGAGTTACACCATCACGAACGCAGAGACAAACAACCAGGCAGATAAACTGACTCTTAATCACTGCTTCTCATGTAACATTTTAACTCTTTTTTCACATCTCCCAAAATTATGAAGTTAATGGCACTAAAATACTACAGGCATAAATACGACATCTGCATCAAAGCCACACACGTTCACTTTCACTAGCTACCAGTGACTTCCACACAGGTTTACAATGCTATATAAATAACAGCAATAACTGATGACTCCTCTGCTCCCACCGGAGCACTAGGTGGCTGGAGGAGCCGCCAGCAGAGGAGAGCCACCACAGCGAAGCTTGAGAGACCTCAAAACAAGAAGATCACCACCAGGTGCCTGGCACTAACATGAACCATGCTGCTCTGCCTCCAGATGTCCCCTCTGTTGCTTTTAATGATTTTTTTTTTAAACAAAAATCAAGTGGGAAACACTAGTACTGAAGAGCATGTCCTGAAACATTTCTAAGGATGCCAAGACAGCTTGCTCAGCCAGGGGATGGCCAACCGGCCCAGCATATGGCCCTGGAAGCATGGCCAAAACCAGAGCTCCTCAGAGGGCAGGGCAGACTGGCAACTTAAGGGTTATAAATATTATGCATTCAATTGCTAGTTTGCTTCCTGCCCTTTGATAACCAGAAATCAAATTGCTTTTCTGTTGCATAAAGTATCTTTCAAATTCAATTGCTTATCTTCTCATTCATTCAAGAAAGAGAGACCTCAGATTTACAGGAATGAGAGACCACAATACAAATATGCTATATTAAATACATAACAGTCATCTGAAAAATAACCAAAACACACTCTATTGATTTTAACCTTCAATATCAAGATATCCTCCAGCAGTCTCAACTGGATCCAGGCTATAAGAATTTTCAGTTATTTGAATTCCTATATATGGGATAAGCACTTAGTTATCAACATTCACCATAAAACATATTTTCAGTTGTTATTAGGGCACTATCACTATGTGGAATTGAATGCGTTTCTTCTGCAAACCACGCTGCTGCTGAAGCGAGAGGCCGCTTCCCCATACGCAATGTCCCACTGCCATGGCGGGCAGCCATAGCAGGGCAGGTTTGCCACCAGCAGAGACCTCAACCAGTCCTTATGCCTGCTCAGCTGAACGACACCTACTTGCACACAGACAGTGTGCTTATAACAAGCTACTTGGAATGGTGTTTATCACATTAATCACACTATATGAGGATTTAGTACAGTCCTGAGGAACTCTTTGTCCACTTCATGAAAGGCTACCTTGAAGTCAAAAGTGTAAGCGTACGTTATGTTCCTCAGGGACCTACAGGACGGGCAAGAAGTCTTCTGTTTCTTACTTCCAAGCTCTGTGATTTTTAAAAATCACCATGAGTGAAGAGGGGAAAACGAGGGGTGGAGGTGGTCGCAGGCTGAACACAGGGCCTGAGGTGGCCTCCACAGGGTCTCGTAGGGCCAGGATGCCCTGCCCTGGGCCCTCAGCCCGGCCCGGCCCGGCCCCATGGGGAGCCAGAGCAGGAGAGGGGCCCTGGGGCACTGGTGCTCTCTGCTCCCACCATAAATACTCTCTTACCAGAAAAGGGAAGGGGGTGGAATTTTTCTCCACGAGTGCTACAGGTATTAAAAATACTTTTGCCCAGAAATCCTGAGCTCTGTCACAATAACCAGGAGTGAACATCAGGGTCTGTGCAAATCTGGCAAGCACACTGCCACTCTCTAATGCAGGTGCAGGCCTGGAGTTGGCCGCAGCCCCACCATGCAGGGCTGTCCCGGGTTTCGGAGGGAAGACTGGACCTCGTCAGGCTCTCCATCCCCCTGCAGGCACAGAGGAGTCCCCAGAGAGCAGCGAGCAAGCAATGGCTTCATCGTGGCGTTTGAGTGTTTCGTGGGAGGCCAGTCACCCTGGTGTAGGGAGCTGGTCTATGCGCCTCAGGCAGGTGGCCTGGACTACGGACCTGCACAGCCCTCTGAAGAGGAGCAGCCATAACCACGTTGTGCAATTTTACCAAGCTATCCAAATCATACTGCGCTCAGCAAGATCCTGAGGAACACAAGGTACAGCAGTGTCCCAGCCCAGCTGTTTCTCAACAGCTCTTCCCTGCACCCTGTCCCAAGTTGCCTCAGCAGTGACCCTGCAGTTGTCAACATTAACACGTTGCTTTGGTGCCAGTTGATCCTTCCCAGGATGGCACACAGAAGGCAAATATTTCTTTCACAAGAGAGGGCTGTACAGCACTAAGAAAATGAAAAAGTGCAGGAAAATCATATTTCTCCTTCTGTGGAGCATTGCTTGCTGTGCATCCGACTCCAGCATTACCAACAGTGAGGACTATTACTATGATCTGCCCTCCTTTGATCAGTCAGGACAGTCAGCGTAGATTTCACAAAATCAAAAATAAAATTTAACAAAGCATATGGTTAAGGGCATGATCGCAGGCTTCCATGGCTTATCTGTGTGCCACACCACTGCAGATTCGTACTGTAAAGAGTACAAGTACACATGTATGCAGTGATTTTACTGATTTTTTTTTTTTAAATCCTGTCTTAATCCTTCTTGTTTTCTCAGCATTTTCACAAAAATCAACCCAGAGTTTTATGGATAAACTGTAAAAAGGAATAAACTGTTCATTAACGTGGCACTTTTCATTGTATTCAAAAAAAAGTTAATTTAAAAGTAGAGCACAATTCTCACTAAGAGCTGTTAATGAAACCTCTGCTAAGGGACTCTGTTCCTGATGAAAGAACAGCCATCACATCTCAAAGCAAAATAGAAGCATCTAATATGTATATAAACTCTCAGTCTACTGACTAATGAACTAAACCTTAAAGGTAACAGGTTAAGTCCTCAAAATAAGCTTCTGACACGTTTTCATCACCTTACTTCAACTTCCCAGCCTCACCATCAGAGGTACTATTAGCTACATTCCTTCACTCATGTGGCGAATCCTTAAGACTCTCTCCAAGCTTTTTGATGTTGGGTTTTTTTTTACCATATCAACTCAAATATTACGACCCTAATTGACCAAGTGAGGGAAACAAGCACCAGGGCAGGCGTCTGAAAAGGACTATCATACCTTTGCAAGTTCAGGCCACAGGCAAAATTCCTTGTGCATAAAGAACTTGCTCTGACTTTCTTGCAAGGATTTTATCAGAGTTATCTTTGAAATGAACAACGTCTGATATGAGGCAGCATTCTTGTTTGAAAATAGGTATAGTTTTAGGTTTACTCCACTTTCCATGGATCTTCTAATCAAGGTTTGGAAGCAGACACTACACAGATTCAAAAAGGTAGCTGCAGAGCCTTGGTCAGACTTGGTCAGTCCCAGACAACTAGAGCACAGGAAGCAGCTCTCCAAAACTCAGAAAAGTTTTGATACATTGCTGTATGTCACCTTAACACATACTTCCAAGATGCATTAGCCTATCTGGAGAAAGACTGATACCGCACTTTGTATCAGAGACCTCTACAGCTCATAATGACAGTAGGTAGAAGCTTCTAAAAGGGTGATTATAAAGAACCTTCTCAAGGTAAAGGTAATGATATAACTTTTAATAGCTTTCAGCTGCATCTTTACAGTCAAAAAATGAAAGTACATTGTCTTGCTTTTGTAAATTTAGCTAATTTTAAACACTCAAAGTAGCTTCTAATAGGTGTCATTATGGAGAAATTGCAAATTTCTGTGGGTTCACTTTTTCTTTTTAGAATGGAAGATAAGCCTTTGAATTTGCTAACATCTCTGTTATTTCCCATGCTGAACCTCAGAGTAGAAAGCCTTTATTATACATTTATTTTTAAAGTTGTAAAAGGAGTTTGATTAATTTGTATACCAACTTACACCCAAAGAGAGTTTCGAAAACAATGATCTTAATGTACTGGTAAATACAGCAGTTTGAAGAATTTCCTTCTAACAATAGTAAGAAAGAACCATGTTTTATTGCATTCCCATGACACTGCCAAGCAGTGGCAGCAATAATCCTTCATCACATTGTATAATGAAAAAAGCACTAAAACTTAAAAAAAAAAAGGCATTTTACTGTAGTTTTCCTTTAGAGTGCTATAAAATGCGACCACATTCACATGACAGCATGTGTGTGTATATGTGTCTCTTAATAAAGCCTCTCTGAAGAGCAATACAGCATGTACCATGGAAACAGGGGTTGCCATGGAAAGAATGCTTTTTAGTGGATAGCAAAAGAAATGAAGGCTTGATTCCCTCTCTCTTGCTTGTCTAAAAAAAAAAATCAGTGTAACTATTGACATCAGCAGAGTTATTCCTGAAAAACATCAGTACGAATGGACAATCAGACCAGACATATGCACAGTAGATAATATTTGGCATTAGGGCTGTAGTGATCTGTATAGCCCTGTATTTTCAGAGCAGCTCTCCAACTATCCCTCACACCACACAGCTCTGCAGTCAGCCCCCCTCAGGCATGCTTGTGACATTTGGCCTTCAAAACACGGCAGGGACCAGAGCCACAATGAGCTGCAGGAGAGCGATTTGCAAAGTCATCATTCCTCATTTGCTCAATCCTTATGCAGAAAGTGCCAGAATCTTCTACCTGCCAGATCTTTTCTTTGCTTAAGTATGAAATGTTTTCTGTTAAAATGCATGTGGTGTTACAAACGAATGAAAAGCATGAATCAAATTAACTTAAAGCATATTGGTTTCCAGACATGCTTAAAATGAAGTCCAAATTGATGTGTTTCATCTAGCTTATTCATTAAAATGGCATTCTTGATGTCCTCACGTTACCGTAATCTCCAAAGCACTGGACAAACAAGTACATTTGTTTATCTTTATCACTCTTTTCTTACTAAAGAACAGGGTTTTATTAAAGAGATCAATCACCTGTGTACAGTTTAATAGCCTGAGCTGTACACGGAAGACAGAACTTGCTTCAATAGCCCACAACTCCCAAAGTATAGAGGGGCATGTAAAACCATTTGTTGCTTTAATAAAACAAAATTTTTTCTCAGAGATAGGAAGTACCCTATTAGAATTAGTAATTTGAGACAGAAAATCAGTGTTGAAAAGGAACCAATTCTAATAAAAGGCATAGGATCAATCCTGTTTGCTTACCTCCATGAGAGCCCTATGCTTCTAACCAGAGACACAAAAATATTTTACATGCTTAATGCACTGCCTTTCTCTTATTGAATCACATTTATTGTGGAAGCAGTCTTTCGAGGCGTCTAGCTGTGTTAAAGTAATTGGAGGATTGCTGCTTCTAATGAGTGGTCTCCTTACAATGGAGTCCAAAGTGTTAAAAACTTAATGTCAGAGGCAAAACATGCAAAGCAAAGCTTCTTGGAAATGCTGATGAACAATCTGAAATACACTGTTTTACTAAAAGATTTTATTTCTTACCAGGCTGCTTCTGTAGTGTAATTAAGTTGTATAAGCAGAGGAAATAATGTTGTGTACTAACACTCTTGGATGTTACCACAAACTGCAACAACCACCCCTCTAACAACAAAAGGCTGAAAAATATCTAACATTAATTAAGATCGCACCTTTGAAGACTTTTCGCTTTTTCACTATCAAAAGTTGGTAAACATCTCTGTCCAAAATTGTCCTTCTACCCATGTTACAGTGAAGAACAGAAACTGTCTCATTAGATAAAAACTTGTAGTTCATTGACTGTCAAGCTTTTGAGAGTTCTTATTAGTTTTTGAACTGTTTAGCTTGATAACAAAATTATCTGTTTAATTTGGGCAAAAAGCTCCCTTTAACTGATTAAGTAGCGGTTTTAGCAAATTGACATTGTATGCAAAGCAACTGCTAGCAGCTGTAACATGTAAGATAAAAGTTACTGAAATAATGTTTTAGAAGAAAATAAGCCCACTATAAGTAGCAGCGACTGAAAAACCACTAAGGTGATCAGAAAGTGCTTCACAGATTTTGAAAGTAAAGCCAAAAAAGGAGAAGAGAACCAATCGCTCATCTCCTATCAGCTGTTCCTGTTGCCAGTGATTATGGCAATATTTCACAGAGAACATATGGCAATGTTTATAGCCATCAGGCAGTATTTCACAGAAGCTGCGACACCATGTGTCCACCAACTAGCCTTTCTGATTGCAATTAATTAGATAAGAAGCAGGAGGCACTTTTTAAATAACATTAAGTCTCAGAGATTCCTGAAGTTCCATGGCCCATGTGCAAGACTAAGTGACAGGAAAGTCTATTAAAATTGTACCAAGCCCAGTACAGCGAGTCTGTCCTTGAGGAACAAGACCTAATAAAAAAAATACACTCTTTAAGGAGTGTAAGAAAGAGCAGAAGTATAATAAGCCATTCAGGGTGGTACCTTGGAAGCCTGCAACAATAAGAAAATATTTGAAGACCTTTAATAGACCATTTTATGAAACAGATTCTGCAGAAAAGCTGCCACAGTGAAAGCTATGGCAGTTGTTTTATAGTTGCCAGACCCAAGAGGATGTGTATCAAAATTACATGGGGATCTATTAAGGAGCCGAGACTTAGGAAATATACTGTGGTAGTCATTTCATGATTCCTATTTTAATAAAAGCAAGCAAGAGAGGAAAATTAAGGATAATAAACTACCTGATACATTTTCACACTGAAGGGGAAAGCTGAGCTTTCCCAGCCAGCCCCTGCAGTTGAATCTGGCACTTTCAGGCACCACCACTCCGGGACGAAGCAGTAGCAGGGGTGGGCAGCACAGCCCCATGCTGCAGCACCTTCAGCAGCACTGCAAAATGATGCAAATATGTGAGGCATCAGTCAAAACTGATGCTGAAAAGTTCAGCATCACGTTCCTGAATGTGGGTTGGCTCATAGCATGTTCTCACCTTACTGGGTATCTTTGCCCCACACAACCTGCTTCCTTGCTGTTCCTTGTCTCAGGTTGGGATATTTGCTGGAGACGTGAAATAAGAGAGCGAGTTAGAGGAAAAACTTGTCCAGCTGTAGTCTTAGCAGGGCTCCTTTCTTCCAGTTCTCTGAGCTCTAATCATACAACTGAGCTCACCCTGCAGGTCTTCCCACAGCTGGGGTACAAACGTGTGTGTCTCTTTCCTTTCCAGACTCTCATTCTTACAAAACTTCTAGAAACTCAACACCTTTGAGATGTCTCTCCACCTGTCAAATTTTTCTAAGCCAGCAGCAACCTCAGAAGTTATTAAGACACGCTAACAGTGCAATCGTACAAGTCTCATTTCCTTAAAAAGGCTTTCAAACTCCTCTACCATTATATTATGTTAACATTTCCTTCTCTTCCCCAAACCTCTAATTTTTATTACAGAATTCTCATCTTGAGACTTTTTGAGACACAGAAAATGCAAATGGTGGTGTTAATAATGAAAGCATTGATTTTTATTAGTCTTAATAGCAAAAAATTCCACATTACACCCATGGTAGATCTCAAAAAGGTAATCTAACGGCCACAATACAGCTCCTAATTGTGATACAATAACCTAGGATCTGTTCTCACAGATGTGACATGACAGAAAATACAAGCTATGTTTAAAAGTATGTCACATTGTTGTGACGGGTAAAAATCTTTCCGTCAGCACTGGGTAGACTATTTTAAAACTCCAGATGCAGCCCTGACACCAATCAGCAGCTAAAAATGAGCCACCATTCCACCCACTGCTACACTTGCGTGATGACAACAGGGTAACTTTATAAATAAATAAATACTGAAATAAAATTATAGCTGGCAACTTCACCATCCTTGTCTACACTTTCCTAGAAGCAGAGTTAATATTCTGAGCTGTGCATGCAGAACACTTTGAAGGTTTGTACTCCATCAAAAAAGTTCCCAAACTGTGAGGCTGACAGCTGCCACCAACTTAACAGCTATACTAAAGTTCCCAGCACAACTTACAGTGGCTTCTCTAGAATTTAAGAGGCTCTTCAATGCTGAAAGAAAATTGCAATATATTCCTTAATAAAGCACATTTCAATGAAAAGATGAACAATAGAGTTCAGATAGAAACTCCTGTCCAATATGCTACCTGCCAGCTGTGGTGCCATTGCTACAGCACCATCCTATTACTCGTTATTTTTAGGACAGTAGCAGCACAATGGCCACTGATAATCAAGAGCTGTAGCAGGGATCACCCTCCACAATTAAATCCCTACTTTCTCCCCTTTCAAAAGGCTCCCGCAGGTGTGCTGCTTCCCATATGGGCTTGAAGCTGGACAGAGAGGCACCCAACACACGTCCCAGGGGATGGTCAGAGGTGCCCATCCATCCCTTCAGGCTCTCCTTTCCGTTCCAAAACTCAAGGGCACTACAAGGAGTAGATTACACCCAAGGACTGATCCGACCCAGTGATCCCAGCAGATGCAGCCTGAAACCAGGGGAGGCAAGGACCACGATGGAGCCTGGGGAGCTTGAGGGTAGCAGGACATGGGCCTAAGTATGGGCAGGGACACTGCTCTGCCTCAGCCTGAGCCTTCACCCACATTGGCACAGCCTTGGATGACCCACTGCATGGGGCTATAAAATAAAAAAAAAAAAAGCTCAAAAACATTAAGGATTTCAGCAGGAAGGAGATACCGCACAGAGATACTCTACCTTTCACACTAGCTGCTCTGGAAAGTTAAGCAGATGAAAAGTAGAAGAGCAATTTGTACCCCCGCTAGCTAAAGTAGTAAAATCAGAATTTGCCCCAAAACACCAGGATTTAAAAGTACAGCTTTCTTTTGGTCAAAAAAATAAAAGTTATTGACTCAACTATATGCATAGTTATCCTTGTAACAGTCACATCAGCAGAAACAGTCACAGCAATCATAACAAATAAAGGGTATCTATGAAAAAGCCACAGTTTGAGCAGAGCTCATCTGAATCCCAGCACACTGCACTAGGCAGCCTCCTCATGCCAGAGACCCATCCTTAATGCCAGACACACATGACTTTCACTTGAAATTTTTTTCTATTTAAACCTGTACTTCTCTCTGAAAAATAAAAAATCCAGACACTGAGGTGTACAACCTGGCATCCCCCCTGGTGGGGTATTATTGATTCCAGTCCCTCACCTGATATGCTGTCAGCCCACTGAGTGATCAGATAACTAGATGAGAATGAAATGGAAAAACCAACATGGTTCTGGTAATCACATCTCACACCTCCCTATGACACTGAAACCGCCCCGAGGAGCTAACAGAGCAACTGATGATCAATGCCAGTACACGTGGCCCATCCATACTGTGTTGGAGAGCCTGGGCTTTGTCACTAGTTCACATTGCATAAATGAAAAATAATTAAGATATGTAAAGGGTCATTTTAATGACTTTTACCATAAATATTAGAGCTCTGTAAAACACGGACACTCTACAAAGCATTCACTGATCACTCCAGAATTTATTTGTACCAAGTACAAGTACCACAGCACCAAGACTTAATTTAATTTTCTTTTAGGCTAACACAGGAACTAGAGATAAAGCTAGGTTGAAATAAAAGTTTTCCTGATTTCACAGCAAAGCCATGCAAAACCGAACTTGATATACCCTTGCTACACACACCTTGAAAGAGTCAAGTTGAGAATGAACAAGTCTGAATGTCCGGTTATTGTTTACCAAGGCAAGTTATGCTTAAATATTTGATGTAATTCTTGTACAGCTCTTCTACTAGTTGCAACTGGAAGAACACAAGTCACTCTGAATCCACAGAGGACTGTATCTTCAATGTAGTTCACTTAAAGACATACCTAAGCATAACATGCTATTATCTGGATTAGCTTTGAGCAGAATAAATATATAATATGAACTACAGCTTGACAAATATGATCATTTTATGCTTATGGAATTTGACAATATTCTAATTTCCTTGCACAGGCTGTTTAGAAGGGAGAGCTATTATCAGATGTCACAGGCTGCTCTGTCACCTTTGCACATATCACACAGAGGAGCGACTGAGGGCATTAGAAATCTTAGCCAGAGCCATCCTAAACATGACACTAGAGATTCTCTTTGCCCCAAACACTGATACTAAAATAAATAATAATAATAATCATCATCATCATCTAAGCTAGATTTAAAGCACTTATTCCTGTAAAAAGTTACAGAAATCACACTGGAGATACTATTTTGGAAGAATTTTAAAATATTCTTACTTCATTCTTTTGATGCTTTTTAATGCTGCAGTAGTCCTAGAAGCCATGCAGGATGCTATTACTAAAGGCAATAGCATCTTCTAGGTCAAACTGTCTCCTGGTTGTTACATTAGAGAGTTTATGGTTTATATGACATTGTTGTATTTAATAAAAACAAAAAATAATCTAGAGAAGAAATATAAATTATAGCAGTCTTACGCATTTGAATACAAGGGAAATAGTAACACAGAATATCGCTAGTACAAGAAGGTTCTAATTGAATAACATGCAAATAAAAAGCAAAATAAGAATCAAAATGAAATTTGCTATCTTTACTAATAAGGAATTTTCACTTCATTTTTTTTTCTAAGGAAATGGTCAATTATAAGGAAATTTTTTTCTCCCTTTTTAATAGCTGCTTCAATTAAAACTATTTTAATGGATTCTTCTTGTTCTAACACTAAAGACATTTTGGCCAAGACTGACACAGAATCAAGATCACTAATTACTGCAGAAATGCAGCATTAAAAAAAATGAAGGAAAAACCCACCTTCCCATAAACAAAGGATCACTAAGAGAAAGAAATACGCATTCTAAATTATTCAGCTTAACCAAGTTTAAAAGCTTGTATAATAATACAAACAATGTTATTAAACAGCTTAACTTTTTGTTCAGGGTCAACTATACCTTCATTATTTATTTTAAAGTTATCTTTTGCCTCAACTGACAGCCAAAAATTACATTAGATTATAGTTCAGGACTTTAAAAAAAAAAAAAAAAAGGAAACAAAACATTACCTTGAGTTCCCAACAGAAACCTTTCTTCAAAGGAAGATTTAAGACCATTATACAACTTCTACAAAACAGTAACTTCAACTTTGGAAAGTGATACATGGGACACTTACAACCTCTGCTAAACTATACTAAAAATAATAGTTTGTCAACTATTTTGAGGGCAGATACTTCACAATTATATCCAGGCTGTGATGGGCAGACCAAAATGTTGAAATTTCTGATTTTGGCAGTTTGGAGACCTGCAGGATCATGCTTGTAATGTACCCAAGCAACAGACACAAGTAACTCTAAGCACTTCTGAAAGAGCAGCGGGGTTGTGTCAGTCTCCTGAGCTGTAAAACAAACACAAAAGCGTTGGAGGAGAAGGTGAAGGTCTGTTTTGATTTGTTTCTTTTTCCACCGTACATTATTTAAGAAGAAAAAGAGGATCCCCACACTTGTCCGCATACTGTGTGCCCAATGCCTTACACAGGCTTCAACCCCAAAATCCCAAAGCTACACACCAAGGACCAGAAACTGATCCTGATAGCGGGTGATCGTCTGATATGAAAGGTGTTAAGCAAGTACAGCTCATTGAATGAGATCTGTGGCTTGCTTTTAGAGAGAAAGAGGTGAGTTAAGCATCTGTAAAAGAAACATCAGAAGCATCCAACCCTGGGCAAAGCCTGATTGTTTGACACTGGTGTTCAGATCATATTCTCCTTTTTTGCTACTGTAAAATAAAACACTAGCTTTTATCACGGCCATGATACATAACAGAAAGGAAGCCTAAGTTATTCATTGGGATGTTCTGGCTTTACCAAAGGGCACACTGCATGGCAAATTAGCCTAAGCTGATCTACTATTAGAACAGCACAGAATAGCTTTCACATGCATATGCTTCTTTGGTTTGTTTGGTTGGTTTTTTTAATCTATTTCCCATAAGATCAGAATCCACAAGGCATCATTTGCATTGGGAAGAACGCTAACAATTAGCTTATTTATACTTTGTTCACATTTTTGTCAACTGAAAATTACTGATGTTAGAACGATATTTGCAAACTAATTTGTATTCATATTTTACACTTTGAAGGCAATTCATTCTTGCTGTCAATGACCAGTCCTGATGCAATTTTTTTGATATTAGAAGAGTTTTACACCAATCCCAAATGACCACTGCATACAGACTGCTTAAATTCAACCGTATTTCTTTTAACCTGGAGACAGTCCTCAGTCAACAGCCAACATCCCAGGTCAGGACAGTATTACATGGCTGAAAGGAGCTCCTACCATCCTCAACATTGAAGACACAACCAGCCACCCACCTTGGTTTGGCCAAACAGTCACTGACATGGGCAATATTATGCCATGCAGCTTGTGCAGATGCGTGGCAAGAGCTGCAGCATGGACAACACCACACGTAGTCCATAAATGCTCCCTACTGAGGTTCAGCAGCAATAAATAACAAAAAACAGCGCAGCTGCTGCATGGCTCAGCACAGCATGTTCTCTGGACCCACAGGCAGCATAACGACCCATGCTGTCTGCAGTACCAAAATCTTAACTTTTAGGTCTGCTCAAATCTTGAGCTTTTTCTTTTCTCTTTTTTTTTTTTAAGTCATCGTCATGGTTCTTGAATTGGAAGTTTAGAGGTTACAAACTGATATCTTGGTTATTTCTTGCAAACCTAGACCAGTTTACACCACTGAAGGATTATGAAGTGGACATCTTCCTTGAAGTTGCAAAAATGACAAAATGAAAGCAGCACAGTACATGGAGGCAAAAGCATATGTTTTCCTGTTTCCACTGCATCACAGATTTGTTTTGTGTCCATCTTCTCTCCAAAGATTGCAATAACATTGCTGTTTCCTTCAGCACAACGTATGTTTTCAAACTCTACTGATCTGAGCGCACTCTGATTTTCAGAGTATGCTTTGAGATGGTCCTTCCTACCTTCTCATCTCTCCTCATTGATTTATTGCATTAAACACACTGTAACTATTATCTCTTTCAGTAAAAATTGAAGCACAGTAATGATTAAGCATTTCATCATTTTCCTTGTCAAGCATTATTTGTTCTTTTTCCCATTAGGCAGCAGAATTGAACTACTTTTTTTTTTTAACCATTTTCTCATTTCCTATGTACTCATAAACCTTTATCTTGTTCCCTTTTACACCTGTTACTAGCAGCAACATTCTTTGTCATTCTTTAGTTGGTGCTCAGATATCCTCACTCTAACACTTTCTGGTAATTTTCAGTCTTTCCAATATCATATTTCCAACATCCTAAAAATTTCTGCTCCTTCACACCTTTTCTTACTGGAATAAACTGTAGGAAACATTAAGAAATGACAGCCAGCTGTGTCGCTAGTAATCTGCCCTTCAAAATAAGGAATCTCTCCCAGTTTTGAGAAACAAGCTTTCTCACTAACCTTGAGTCAGAACAAAGCCACCTCTAAAAATTGAAATTTGAAAAGAAATCAGCCACAGTGCTCCCTAAGTGTCCCCTCCCAAACATGGCAGAGACCCACCACTGGTCTGGCCTCTGGACAGAGGAGACCAGGAGCTCTTGCCTAGGTTGGTTCCCCATGTTGCCCAGGGAGGGCTTGGGAGGGTAGCACTGCAAGGTGTGTATCCACAGCTGGGAACCACAGTGAGCAGGGGAACAGCTCAGGAGCTCTGAGTGTGTCTTTACAGTACACCACAAGAGTGACTCATCATACAGGAGCAAAGAGCCATGGGATCACGCATCACCCTAAGCCTGAAGGAGGAGGGGTTGCCTTGTATCTTTAAAGCAAGCGCAAAGCAAGCGCAAAGCCAGCTCCCACTGCCGCTCTGGGCAATAAATTACAACCACACGGCTCTACAGAAAGAGAAAATGCAGATTTTTGAGCAAGGCTTATCCAAAGTCTATAAGCCATCCCCCCTCTAGCCTGCCCACTCTGTCCCTGTCTCGCTCTTAGGCCCAGAAGCTTCCAATTGCTTCCTAGTTTGCAGCAAGCTCTGCCCAGTCCCAACTAAAACCCTGGGAAAAGTCTCCTTTGTGTTATCCACCAAGGCCACAGATGATCTCCTGCTCCCTCTTTAGGATTGCCCCTGCTGCCCTCCTGCCCCACACTTGTCCCCATCCCACCCTGTCACCCCAGTAGCTACTTCCAGCCCACCCAACTAGCTGGCCTCAGGAAAGGGCTTATAACCAAGCAATAACCAAGAATTTCCCCATTTTTAGGGCTCCATCAAAAACCAAATGGACTCCGTTTGGATGTGAATCAGAGCTTCAAAAAAGTCACAGACCCCAAAGTGATGTGGCGTGACCAACTCAGCTAGAAACAACACAGAAGTCCCCAAACACCAGCCAGCAGGAGGTCTCCTCTGGACAGACCCTAATTTGAATCTTCTCTGACCACTTCAACCATTTTCTGCCTTGACAGTTGGTCAGCACGCAGAACTGAGCAGGTAAACACTGCTCTTCTGAGAAAAAATCCAACCGGATCGCGAAACAAATAAGTAAGAGTAAGTTTTTAAAGGGTAGCCGCTTCCATAGTGAATAGTAAATATAATGGTTGACGGAGCAAATCAATCCAAACACAGCTGAATTTAAGGACAGAACACAGCATGAACATACATATTATAACTGTTGTTTATTTCTTGGTCCTCTAGTTGAAAGTAGGTGGTTCTCCTTTTTTGTTTCATAATGTAGTGTCAGATTGTCCTTTCTTTTTGTCCATTTTTCTCTTTGCATGTATTTGATAGTTTTGTTTTTAATAAAAGTGGAGGTGTTCCTGGCATTTCTGCTGCAACAGCAGGGCTTGAACTTAAGGTCAAATGAAAGGAACAGTGTGTTCAGTTACCATGGCAACCATACCAGACTAATATCAGGTACTACGATACCAAGAATGAAGTGATAAAATCACTACATTAGTTTAATAAACAAGTTCCATTGTCATCATTTTACTATATATATGGTTCTTTGAAAAAATATCAAATTTCAGAATTTGCTCTGCTTGCCCTATTATTCATTGTCTAACAAAAATGAAAAATTATTTCCTTTCTCAAGAGCTTCAGAAATGCAGGTGTATTGAGAACTCATTAAGGCTGCTATACATTTTAAAGCCATATTCTAGGTACACCAAATTGTGCAGACCCTAAAGCAAACTCTAATTTGACATTTAATTTCAATTCTCATTTTACATTTTCGTACTCTGCCTGAACCTTTTAATAAATGTATAATTAAATTTTAAATATAAATCTCAATATGTCAACCTACATAATCAAGAGCACACCTTAAAAATACTTTACACCAAGAGGAATAACGTGAATGAAAGCCATTCTCAGCACTCATCCAAAAGCTGGTGCAGAGAGCTACTGCTTGGGCACATCTCCCACACCCCTTACCTGTCACCCCAGCCCAAAGCTGGTTCCCAAGCCAGGGCCAGGAGCGACCAACTTGCTCCCAATCACAGCAAGATTAAATACCCACAGAGCTTGTTGGAACTGGCTCCAGCTACCCTTGCAGCTGGTGAAAGGGACAGAATCTGCCAGGCCTGGATGTGAAGTAATTAGTGCCATATGGTTTGAGGCAAGCACCTTGAGAAGCCCCTGGAAGCCCCGGCAGATGCCAGCCAGAGCGAGCACATTACTGCATCTAATGCCGGAGCAAGAATATCGCACCAGGCTCTGCCTTCCCACTGACTTTCTGGGCATCCTGGAGTACGACAGCCAGTAAAGGTGCCAGAGACACAGATCACAGCACCATGGTGAAAGAATGACTCTGTATCAGAATTGCTAATAAGACATAGATTTAAAGTGTCAGCTTTGGCTAGTGATGACAACAGCGGCTAGAGAAATAATTAACACCAATTTCCATATTACAGATAATTCTGCAAATGAAAATGAATGGGGCCAAATGGTTCTGAGAATTCAAGATAACTCCAGAAAGACAGGAAATCCAGAGTCTGAGCAATTTATTTGCAAAATAATTTGAAATCACTTTGCATAGTAATAGGATTCTGGAGCTATGTTGTTAACCATGCAGAACAGGCACGGTGATTGAGAGCTGCAGTAGAGGAAAATAAAACTTTCTTCCACAACAGAGGATCGTGAGACGTCTTTGGGCCCTCTTCAACCAGATTAAAATAACCCACAAAACTCACCCCAACTCACCCACCACAAATCACCAGCACAAGATCACTCAAAAGACAAAGATAATTCACCAGGCACCACCAAAAGAGACACTGCTTGTTTTCATCAGCCAAACCAAAGCAGCAAACCCAGCTGAAATTTCTGTAGCACGTGGCTCAATTTCCTTGTGTGCCCCTCAGATATGTTTACATGAAGTCAGATCGTCACTGCAAAAAATTAATCTTTTTGGTTTAGGATGAGACAGTATTTAGAAAACATGCTAATAATTTGGTCTTGTTTAACTTTTAATAAATATATACAGCTAATATTTACCTTTCAAATAAATTCAGACCAAAAATGAATTGCTGAGTTACAGAAACACGCTCACAAGCAGCTATCAAAGTGCTGCTGAAACACTTCCAACTCATGCACTCATCTGCTTCTCAGAACATGCCGTTTCATATCGATTTTATGCAATTGTGTCAGCCCAACACTGGTGAAGTAAACACTACACAGGAATAGCCTATGGTCTTCCAATCACATATCTGTACACAGCCTCGAGTACTGTAAGGATTATAGCTGTAACTGCCAGTTTCTGCTAAAAAATCTCAGGGCAGAAGGACAAGCTGACCTGATCAGTGGGTTGTTTGAATAGGTTTTGCAGTGGGGGCACAGCTAATCCTTGGCTGACAGTCCAGCCTGGAGATTTTTTTTTTTTATCTATGATTAATGGACTTGACATCCATGTTCCCACAGCTTCTGCTAAACTTGCAGTTCAGACCTTATTGTTAAATACCACTGAGATCACACAAAACTAAACTCTTATGACAGTGGAACGACTGTGCCAGAGGGCAGACTTTTCCGAGACAAGTACTGGATTACACCAGAAATGTAACACAGAATAATAGGGCACTACAAAAAGGTTCACGATCTTGGGCCCCTGAATACCTTGCATCCTTAAAACTAGACTGACCTTTCTGAATGGAAAACAGATTCTGTGAGTTGACAGATCTAACAAAATAACACGTTATCCAAAATTACGCTAGGAGATTGCATGCACATATGACGTGTTTATCCTGTTTAAGTCAGAAGCACATGCAATCAACTTGACCTTTCATTTTGTATTTACACACTAATCAAAACCTTAACACAATTTGACTGAAGCACTGAAGCTCTGGTGGAGATCTCTCTCCTCCAGAACTTGAAGGTTTGGATGTGAGCCGAGACACAAGATTTGGAAATAAATTTTAAATCCTTAAAGCCTGAAGATGTTTGGATCCAATTAACATCAATAGAACCACGTGTTCACAGACAGAGAGAACAAAACCTCCAGACAGATAACCTTTTTTCCTAACTGCTCTGAGGTACAAAATTTAATTTCCTACTTTCTGTACTACCTACACACAGAATGTTCTGGCTACTCTGTATAATTATTTTCTAGCTTCTACAAAAAGTGTCGATGAGTATTGTCTAATTTCTGGTTTTCTATACATTTTGCACAGAAGCCAAAAGAAAAAAAAAAAAGAAATTAAAACATGTCCATTTGAAACAGAAGAGCAATGTCAGTTCATAAGGGACGTTGTTTAAACAGTTAGCTCTGTCTGAACTATCCTAGTTTTAGACCAGGAAGTATTTTAAACCTTAATTACTGCAGTCTGCAAGACTGTGACAGATCTGTCTTTTTCTTATGGGCATCTTGCCAGACTGAAGCATGAATTCTTCTTTTAAGACGACCATACTTAATTAGTGCTTTAGCTAACTTTATCGTGCTTGTATGATTCAATAGACTACTTCTGGCTCTGGCAAGTACATCTGTCTGCTGCCGTTTGAGGGCTTCTAGGGTCAAAGCTATTTTGTATGCATTTTCACAATTTGTCATTGTGTGTGTGTATCCCTATAGATTTTGATTTCTAAATGTAAAGTACAGAGAATAGGAAATTGAAATTTCCAAACTTGACCAAAAAATTTCCTCTGAATATTCCTTACTATATCAATATTCGCTGTTTGATTGCTGCTTCAAGCATATTATTATAGAATTCAGATCTGTATTTGCGGCAACAGCTCCATAAGGGAAGGGAAATAATAGAGATGGAAGAGCTGAACTCGTTAAGGATAAAAACATAAACATATCACCCATTTTGACACCAACTCTAGGCCAGTGTTTCATCTAGAGCTGCTATCCAGTACCAGCCTGTTGCATGCTGCTTCTGCTGAGGAAAAACCTAAGGCCTGTATTTCCTTGGTGCAGTTGGTTTTCCACGAGCGGGGAGACACTGTCCTGCTTTCTGAGCACAGCAGGCATCAGGCAGAGCCCATTTCTTTCCTTTGCTTGTTGTTCCAAGCCTCTTCCAAGCCAACCTTCTACCACCAGCTTCTCTTGCTCTTTTACTTAAATGAGAGCTGCTCTGCCTATTTCTGATCTTGTGGCCTTTCTCTCAGGTTTTGAACACAGACGTGGGTATCTAAAATAACTCCTCGATCTCCCACATTTGTGTTTAGCCCAATGAATCTTGACACTGCACAGCTTCAACAGCTGGGCAGCCTTTTGAGTGGCTGTTGCTTCACCTGGGGATTCCCCAAAGCAGCAGAATTGTCTTTTACACTTATGCATTATGCAAGGTAGTTATTATCTTCATTGTCACACCCACCACCTTCAATGAGGTTTAACTCCACTGTTAACTGTATAAAACATGTTTTAGCTCCTTCTTCAGCTCAGGGTCTAAAATGACATCATCCCTATGAGAAATCCCAAATAGAATTGTCAGATATCAAATAATACAGATGTAAATATATATGTATGTATGTATTTGCATAGCCTTTTCTTTGTCAGGACATTTTCACATCTCCTATTCAAATTTAATTTCTTCCCACTCAAACATCAATTCCCACCACTTCTCCCTTTTCTCAAGCCTTCTCTGGCAATTCAGAAACATTGGTAGCTCTTAAGGAATGCCCATTGTTTCAGTGAAATCTGCTATGTGCAACCTTCTGTTTCATTCTGTTATAACGATCAACCCACTGCAGTGAGGCTATAGCCTCAGCTCTTGGGGACAGTCACCCACAGTCCTGCCCAACTCAACCCCACAGTGCATTCCTTGCCGCAGACCATGAGCTTACTCCCTACAGCCAGCCGTACTTCTCATCCATCCCTTCGCCAGCAGCATGTTCCCCTGAGCTATTGCTGCTCCGTGTTGCTTCAGAAGCACAAGTCTCGGCTCTTACCCGGACAATACTCTGAGTTTCTACTCCTCCTCTCATCATTTATACCTGCTTAAACAACTCACCGCAAAACAAATTTGGCTGCCACCTGTTCAAGTCATTGAAGACTCAAAGACTGTCCCTCAACTGAATTTGTAGGATGGCTTTCATTGCCAGGGAAACCTGAACCAATACGCTCATCCTTTACTGTCACTATCTAGGCCACCTCGCCCTGACCTTAAAATTCCTGATGTGGCAATGGGCATGTGCTCCATGCTAGCACTGTTCAGGCCATAAGAGAAACCAGCAGCAGTGTTTGGTACCCACTGAAGCCTCTGCATGCATACAAGGAATGATATCAAATCAAAGGACAACATACGCATCATGCTGGACACACTTTGGCCTCAGGATGTGTTGCCAGCAAGACGGGAAGCACAGCCTAGTATACTAGAGTTGAATGATATTCTGTGTCAAAACAGTACAAGCTGGTCAAGCTTAACAGCGAACAGAACAGTACCAACGTTTATCACAATCCTTAGATAACCAGGACCTTTGCACCTTATGCAAAAGTACAGAGGCAGAGACAATGCTGCCAGGGCTGGGTTTTCAGAGTATTTCCTCCTTCCAGTTCTTGTCCAGATCCGAGTTTCCCAAGAGCTCCCCTGTTCCACGCTGTATGGCCCATTAGCTGTGGCTGTGCTAACTTCAGTGGAGAACAGGGCACAGAGTTGCCAACAAAGAAGGTTTTACAGGCTCATCGGCTTGCCAGAAGAGGGCACAGGCTGCAGCCCTTCAAGGCAGGAGCAGCCACAGATGCTGCTAAGAAGTGGTGTAAACTATTTACTCCTAACTATTTACTTCTGCCTTTCCTCCTGCAGTCCCTGATCTCCTGATCTAACTGTTCTTTGCCTGCTTGATCCCAGGCGTCAGTTTTCAGGAAAGAGGAGCAGCTGCGCGTCAGCGTACCCTCAACACTGCCAGAAAACAAGCTTTGCAGTACTTACCAATTTATCCCCATGAGCTCCCGGGGACGAGAGGATCCTGTGCTCTGTGAAGTTCACCTAAGAAGCCAAGTAGCGTCAGAATGCTGTGTCCATGACCAAGTGCCAGCTATATTTTGTAACACTGAATCAATGCATTTTTTCCTTTTTAGTTTTATCTTTTCTTCTATTTCTGCTACCATCTTGGCTTTTAATATCTTGGTGAAACAAGCATGGCATCTTACATGTTTCTGCAAAAATAAAATTAAATTTATTTAAAATGAAATAAATTAAGGCTGATTTCATCTGCCTTCCTCTAAGCAAAGAGGTTATATTGTTCGTGACACCAAGTCAGGCAGCAGCCCTCTGCCATCAGGGATCAAGTTCTGACTAATGGCACACGTAGCAAACTTATAGAGGAGATATTACATGTTGAACATTATCTTGAGCAAATATTTTTGCATTTTTTAAACTTATTTTTGGTGAATAGAGAGAATCTAGTAAGATACCTGACTACATCTTTTACAGCAGGATGGGTCTGTAACTGGTGTAGCCCATACCTTCTTGTCCAGGAGACTGTTACAGATACTAAAAAGCACAGCTGGGATGCACAGAACCACAGAATGGTAGGGGTTGGAAGGCACCTCCGGAGATCATCCAGTCCAACCCCCCTGCTAAAGCAGGTGCCCCTAAAGCAGGGTGCACAGGAATGCGTCCAGGTGGGTTTTGAGTATCTCCAAAGAAAGAGAGTCCACAGCCTCCCCGGGCAGCCTGTTCCAGTGCTCTGTCACCCTCACAGTAAAGAAGTTCTTCCTCATGTGCAGGTGGAACTGCCTGTGCTCCAGTTCGTGCCCATTGCCCCTTGTCCTGTTGCTGGGCGCTACTGAAAAGAGTCTGGCCCCATCCTATTGACACCTGCCCTTTAGATATTTATAAGCAAGAATGCAATAATAATGCTGTATTAAAAACACAGGAGAAGGCACAGATCACCTGGAAAAAAAGTCTTTAACACTACCTATCACCTCTTGGATCACATCTGGGCTGCGAAACAGCCCCAGTGCCATGCCATGGCACGGCGTCTACCCACTGGAACGCTGTAGGCAGCGGGAAGGCCACTCCGCGCTGGCCCAGCCACCAACCCATGCCATTCCTCACCTGCATCTCCTGCACTGCTCTAGCCTCTCCGCTGTGTCTGACAGGGGAGATGACTGATTAAAGTGACAGACAGGGTTTCAATCGAGAGAGGAGCTTGTTTTAGTGCAGGCCTGTCTACATCTGTAAATCTCTGGTTTTATCAGCTCTGTGCAACTGACTCATTTAGACCCGATCAGCGGCAGTCCATCTCCTCACAGTCCCTTGTCAGTGACAGCCCTCAGGTGCCTAAGCATGCCAGGCTTGATACGAGTCAAACCCTGCTGCAAACAGAGATTAACCTGCAAAATCATGCAGGGATCTTTTAAAGTGTATTCTAGTCAGGTACAAGGAAACTACAGACTCCATCAGACTTGGTAAACTTTCTTCAGCTTCTCTGTGTCCCGCATCTCATTTGCATTCACTCTAGAGGCTGAGTAAAAAATAACCAAAGACCCGGGCAGCCTGGCTACCACACAGGAACCACATGAGCAAAAGGATTTCTAAGTAGTCTTTGTATAACTGAGTAGTTTGTCAGAAAACATTGAAACAGCTTTCAAAAATCTGCATAGCCATGTAGAAGATGAAATATTAATAGATTTAATATTAAAATATTTTATTAAATTAATATTAATTCACCATTAAATTTTAAAGAGTTTCATATTTCATAAGAAAATCATAGTGAAACTACCAATAGGGAATTAATGCGTGAAACCAATTACACAAGATCATTAAGCAATGCCTTGAAAAGCAATCCGAAAAGTTTTCAGCAATAAAGATGAATTAAGTGAATTCTGTTTACAAACAGCACTGTTTGAGCAAATTCTCACTGGAAAGGAGATTTGCCCTCACACACAAATGTTTAACATAGAATCACAGAATGGTAGGGGTTGGAAGGGCCCTCTAGAGACCATCCAGTCCAACCCCCCTGCTAAAGCAGGTGCCCCGAGACCAGGGGGCACAGGAGTGCATCCACATGCGTTTTGAGTATCTCCAGAGAAGGAGACTCCACAGCCCCTCCGGGCAGCCTGTGCCAGTGCTCTGTCACCCTCATAGTAAAGAAGTTCCTCCTCATGTTCAGGTGGAACTGCCTGTGTTCCAGTTTGTGCCCATTGCCCCTTGTCCTGTCGCTGGG
>VZSC01008735.1:444681-506890 GCA_013398225.1 Steatornis caripensis
AACTTGCTTTAGCAGGGGGGTTGGACTAGATGATCTCTAGAGGTCCCTTCCAACCCCTACCATTCTATGATTCTATGATTCTCTATTTTTTCCCCAAATCTCAAATTATTGGACTTATTCTAATTCAGTCCCTTTTGCAAATCAAATATCAAGTTCATTTTACTTGAGAACAGCTAGTTCTATTTTTCTTTCCAAAGCAATTCTCAGAAACCAACTCGGGTCCAACTAATTACCAGCAGGTTTATTAGAACAGAATAGATACGAGTAATTTCAATAGAAATCTCTGCAGGAAGGGAAGAACTGCACATTATCGTGGAATACAAGCGACAAGATCATTACAAGCTCCCTGTGCCTCCCTTAGCACCTCAGTACTGTTCTCCCTCAATTTCTGTGTCCTTTTTAAATTCAAAGACAAATGTCATAGTTTCAGCTCCTCTCTCATTTTCCGTCCCTAGTATGTTAGAAAATTAATTCTTTACTGTATCTGAAGATTTGCTTTCATGACCCTGATACACACTGCCCAAGACAACTTTGACTGGCTCATCTGTATTTCTTCACAGCCCTTGATCTGACACAATCATTTCAGGGTAACTTGACTTACCTGCTCAGAGGCTTATTTCTATTAAATTGTTCTCCTTTTTTCCATGTAAATGCCTAAGAAATTATCTTTACAGAAATTTCCTAGATCATTTCTCTAGCTGCCTTCCCACTTTGTTGTATCGGAAACACAAGCAGAAATTCCCTACACCGAAATATGTAAAGTTTGAAAATTCAGGGCAAAATTACAAATCATTTTTTCAGACATAGACATTTTCCTCCCCTTTTCTTTGTTTTCTCCTCAAGTACACACAGAAATATACACAACTCGCCATCATCATGCTGTGTGTACCCAGGACAAAGGAAACCCCCTCCAGGAGGGAGCCAAGCTACAGTTCACTTTAACTCTATAAAACTCAGAGACATACTCAGCCTAAAATCATCAAATACCAAAGTACTGGTAATTACCATATATACCATAATATAGATATGAAGAACAATTCAAGCTAAAAGAGGTCAAGTAAAGGTCAATCACTTTGTTGGTCTTTTTCCAAGTTGGACAATAATGCCATGCAGCTGCTTAATTTCTTTTACAATTTTTAATTGTTTTGCAGTTGGGGATCTGCCTCGAGGTGGCCTCGTGCCAGTTTTAAGTTGTTACCTCTGAGAGATGAGTAATGTCCTACCACCAAAAAAAACACCACCTTCTTCCAAATGAATACCACACTTGTCTTCCTTCAATCATTCCACCCTCTCTGACTTAGGAAATACAAAAATCAGACTTCTATCTTTAGTAGCCCCTGAAAAGACCTACCTTTCTCACAGTTGAAAACAATTTTAAACTGAAATAACATTATTAGAATTACTGTACAACTGGAATAATATGCAAATTGAAACAAAAGGTAGTATCGTAATGTGTGAGTATGAAAGTCTTAAATTATGTGGTACTGACCACGTTAATCCTGGCATCTCCTCCCCCAAATGAAAGCATGCATTTGCAAACTTCATGTTCCCTTAACGTAGCTTTACTTTAACATAGCAAATAAAGAAAAACTTTCTTCTTGATTCAGACTGTTTTTCCTTCAGGTAGATGAACACTGAAATAGAGAGAAATTGCCAATGTCATACACTGCCTGAATGAAGTCACTATGCCTCTTATCACAGAGGAAAACCAAGAAATACATCAATAAATAAAGATGTATTATTCTCGACTGTCATTTTGGTTATTAGGGTAATGTATTCCAGAAGCAAGAGAGAAAGAATAGAGTGCTCTTCCAGTAAGTATGTGGTTCTGCAGGTATTAACAGAAATACTGTAGCACAGCTACAATTTGCAGGAGCCTGCAGCAAGGTTGCATTCACAATAAGGTCAGTAAAAAATGGCAAACACATTAGCAAGTAAGCTACTCCCATAAGTGTATAATACTTTCTCCATCAATATTTTGTGGGAATTTAAACCACAATGATTTTATTATTTTATAAATCTAGGTTAGCATGTGTATAATGACATGTCAGTTCATGCACAGTGTCAATATAAAATGCCAGTTTTGAATTCAACCAGGCACGTTATTAAAACGAGAAGTTCTGACTGACACTTCCAAGGAACATTAGTTCTTCTGTAAGTAACTCAGACCTCAGAGTAACTCATAAATAGAGTGAAGCATGTCCATTTCAGCGTGTCCAGCAGCCCTCCTACACGGGGTATGAAGCCCTAAATCATTTCCCTGTAGGCTGAGGATTTAGTCTAATACCACTCTGTCCTTTTCAACATAGGCATACGCAACACCACAGAGGTATTGACCATTACCAGTAAAAGGTTCAGCAACACTTTCAGCTGTGAAGCACATAGCAGCCAACACAGCTGTAGAATAACAGCTTTACCAAGCTGGTCTAAGTAGCATAAAGCTTTAGCAACATCTGGAAGAGTAACCTGTAAATGATCTGATCGTTTTACTGTTATTTTTTGTTTTCTGATTTTTGTTATCTGATTTCTAAGATAGTGATTCAGTCTTGGTCTTACTGAATTCAACCAGACTTGTGTCACTGACTTCAACGGACTGAATATTTTCCACCGCAGGGACCTTTCTTGAAACTGTATTGAAGAGAAACGTTTTCAGCTGCAGAAAAGATGCATTATAACATCCACTGGTCAGTACATAATAACTACAAATCACACTTCACTAATTTTCCTGTAATTAAAAAGACGGATAGATACTTCTTTGAATAGCTGGATTGTCCAATGCAATGAGGTAGCATTCCCTTTCACAGTACACAAGCACTGCCTCGCTAAAAGAATTGAAAACAGACCATCACCTGCTGCAAATGTGACAATTGCAAAGTTCAGAATGAGAGACCAAAGCAAGTGGAAGTGGTTAAAGGGCTGTTGAGGCATGGCTGGGCTCCGTCAAGTTCCTAAAGACTAACTCTGAGCCAACTCAAGGCTTTTCATCAGGGAAGAGAAAATCTGGTTTAACTGCAGGATAGGTTGTGAGTGGCAGGAAGGAGCAACAGAGGATTATAAGAGGTCAGTGAGTAGTCAGGTGTGAGTGCAGCTGGAAGGAATTAGGAAATCTTGCAGACTATGAGCCTCCAAGGGATGACAAGCAACAGGGTTTCAGAGAGAGGGTTTGGATGGGAGCTAGAAGAGACCAGTGCAGTTCTACAGACTGTGATCAAGGCTCTTGTTCCAGGTCTCCTCTTCAGCAATAAATTCAATTAAAATATTTCCTAAATTTATTTTTATTAAATATTTTTGGCTAGCTCTTGTCTAAAGCCATCACCAGATGTCTCCAGTTCCTCCTCTGGGCATTTATAAACATATGAAGGCAACATCTTCTTGAACAATCAAGATACTTTCTTTCATACACGTACCTTTCCCAAAGGTAAACAGGCTTGAAATCCAGCCATCGCCTGCATACTTCTTGCAGAGCTGAAAAGACATTTACATAACGAAGCATTGACATGAGTACTTGAACCAATCCATCAAGAACTATCAAAACAAGGCAGTGGTTAGTAATGTTACCATGCACTTCAAGCAACTAATATTATGAGCAGCAGAGTGCTCCATCAGTTTCAGCTTTCAGGTACAATTTAGGGCAATGCTAAGTAGAAGAAGGTGCAAAATACATGTCTGAAGTTTACAGGAAATGTGGCTCTTTATTACTAGCTGTGACAAGGAGATAAATGAATACTATCATTTAACAGTCAGAGTTGGAAAGTAACATTTTGATGGTACATCTCTGGTCCTGGATCCTGAACAAGTGGCAACAGAACTGGGAGGTGGTGTGCACAGAAGCACAGGTGTCCTTAATCAAAAGGGAAGGTAACCAGCCACCCACCCCTCAAAGTGCTTTCCACCATTGACCAACAGTGCTTCCACACTTTACAGAGTGAGCCAGGCTCCCATTTCATGCAATCACATCAGCCGTGCCTGCATGTATTGAACCTATTCCACCAAAAGCACGGCTGCCCATTTTGGGGGACAGGGCTTTTCGTTCTCATGACTGGGCTGTATTCATCATGCATATGACTTCAGAAATCATATTTCTATTTAGAAGTTCCTACAGTGGCTGCCTCCCCACGTCATCTTCAATTTATCCTGCCCTCACATCTGCATCCAGGCCCTGCTTGTGCGGGGGTGCACATGCTGATCCAGATCTGCAGCAACAAGGATGGGGCTTCCCTCGAGCTAAACTATGGATCACCTTTAGCAAGACCATCTAGTCAAAAAAAGATTACATCAGTACAATATGAGTTCTGGTTTACATTAAGAAGCAATTTTTCAGTGCTCTTCTCACACCCAGGTCTCGGGTTTCATTGTTTGATCTTGTGTCCATTCATTACACTTGTACAAGGAATTTCTAAAGCTTTATGTGGAGCGTGGCTCTGTCCTGCCACAAGACAGGGCAGCACAAACTCCTTTACCTCCTTTATAGTACAGCTTGAGACACTGCAAGGGTAGAGGGATTTTTACAAGCTTATAATTAGATATTGAAAACAAATTTGCCTTTTTGTTTTGTTTTTGATGAAGAGGACTATCTTCACCTGTAAACAAATAACTATTGATTTAAAATCTAAAATGGAGATCTAAAAACTTTAAGTCACTCTTACTGCAGTTGGAAATTACTGATCAGTAGTGTTGATTACCACTGCCGTCTTTCAAAAAGCTTTAAGAGTAAGAGACATTCAATGCTCCTCTTCTGTCGGGTGCCTCAAAAGGAAACCATGAGAAGAGATACACAATGAAAAACAGCAGGTAATACCATATGAGACTCCTTATTAAAAACATAAAATGCCTTTCACTCTTGCTTTTATTAAGTCTACTTTTCAAGCCAAATGAAAGTTAGGTGAGCTGATTATAATACAAGTCACGTCTAACTATTTCGTTATCCGCGTCCTGCAGCATGATAGCCCACAGAATACCTTTTGAAAGCTCTGGAGTGACGGCAGCAGGTTGAATGTAATGAACAGTGTTACAAATGGGGACACGAGACGACAGGTCTGGTGAAGAAGGAGTCTCCTGGAAACTGTACAGCTGTAATTACTGAGTGCTGCTGCTGTCTCAGTTGGCTTCAAACAAAGGTAACCACCCTCAGCAAGTTCTATTTCCTCAGCCAGCTAAAATGAAACCAGAGACACAAATATTTACGATATACAATACATAACCAAAGTCATTGTCTGCTTTTATTACCTTATTTTTGTTGTAGCTTTGAAGTCTCCCAGATCAACAGCACAAGAGAATTAAACAGTAAAGCACTGAATTATTTTTAAATTACACTTCCAAGCCTAGAAATGTTGAAGTCATATTTACAGGAAGATAAAATGCTCTTATTTTGGGCACTTTGCTTGCATGTCACAATTGTTACTCAATAATTCATTCAGTTTATTGATCAAGAATCCATCAAGCAAAAGTCAATGAGAGATGAGACCTCTCCCTCCTTGCATGGGAGCTCCCCTCAACAAACACTGAGCAGGAACAGTTTTGGTGATAAAGGGGGTGTTGGGTGCCGACCACATGGTTCTTTAGGAGACAGCAAGACTGGGAAGAAAGCTAATCCATGTTTTCTCACCTGTGACCTGCTAAACCTCAGAAATGGGCTCACTTGGACTTGTATTAAGCACGCGACAAAAAAGTCGTAGGGAACAGCAGACAAACATATCATAATTAGATAAAACAACAGCAAAGCAAGAAAGAATCTTGTCTCTGTTGAAGTCATTCCTCTGTTAGTATCTGCATGCCCCAACTCCTGCTTCCTTTTCTCTTACCTCTTTTTCCTGGCAAAATCATGAATTCTGAAGATGCATTAGTGATAACCATTAAGTTGTATAACAGAGAAGACTAGAGCTATTCTATCATTATTCCTCGTCTTGATACCTTGCTCTTTCATGGTCAATTATTTAAGGAAAAAAACACAAAGCAAAAATATAAGAAGTTCACAGAGGTGCAACAAAGAATACTACAAGTTTGGAAAAACCTCTTTATAATGAGCAATTAAAAAGCATAGAAAATCAACTAGTGAAGAGATGAATAAAAGATGACACAATATGACATAAAATATAATGAATGGAATGAGAGAGGCCAGCCAGGTGAACCTGTGCAGCTGTCTTTTCAATCTTTTTGAAGATTTTGTATCACACAGTGCTCCCAATGGTAGAAGAAGGCAACACATTTTAAAGGGGACAAAGTGACATAAATTGAATTTATTGCAATAGCATTTGGGTTGTATCTGGCAAATCCAGAATTTCATTTTATTCGCTGATTACCAGTTGAGGTTTACCGTTCACTGTGGAGGAGCAGAGACTCACCCAAAGCACAGTTCTTGATCAACAATCAGGCAGTTATGGCTCTGTCGCTGTGATGGTACAAATACATCAGGAGATTGTACATGAAAATTGCCCTGCAGAAGTGAAGCAGCAAAGAATGAATCAGGAGTTGTTTTACATGAACACATTGTGAAAGAGAAGCCATTTTATCACTATCATCATGACAGGAGAGCTGGAAAAAATGCACCAAACTAAGGACTCACAAGAAAGTAAAGACAGAGCAGGGCTCACACTCTCGATCACATTTCCACAAAGCTGCAAGTCCCCCATTCTCACTTAAGCTTTGTGAATGAAAAATTCATTTGATAAAGAAGTTTTCTATCCTTTATTGCTCTGCTCTCCCTGAATAGGTGTAACCAAAGCTATAAGACAAGCATGCCTTTGTCAGATCAAACAGCAAACCTGGGGAGAGTCTAGGACTATTCTGGGAGTCAAAGTGATAGAATTGCTGAGTCCTATCCAAAAAGAGTGGTTGCTATGCAGTCCTTCTTGGGAGACCCCAAATGATGAAAAGTGGCTACAGGATCCCAGGTATGTATGAGATAGGGAAACAAGAGCCAATCTGAGCAGTTAAGTGTTTCAAAAAGAAGGCGGGATCAGAACTAGCCAGATGATGAGGTCACATGTCAGAAGCCAAACATCTAAGTGAGGATCAAGTTCATAGGAACAAGAGTATGACCTAACGATGGAATAAACTGTTACTCTAACCATAGACTACACAAGGCAAAGTTGAATCACATTGTGTGTGCAGCTGTTGGATTGTAAGCAGCCATTATATGCAGCCCTGCACGCAAAAAAAGTCTCCTATGCAACCAGTGTATCCCTTCCCAAGAAGCACCCACACATTTACCCTGCATACCACCCAACCAAAGCACTGCAGGACAAAGAAATAAAACCTTGAAACAAGGCAAAGAAAACAGTGACTGTTAGTAAAACTTAACACAAATACATAAAAGCAGAGAAAAGCAAGTCTAACTGTCAGTACGTATTCTCTGCTTCTTCCCTAGAGGCTCACATCTTACCATTACTGTAACTACTGTGCCCTAAAGGCCCCTGCACCGCAACCACAGTTCTGCCTTTTTTAGCAGATGCCTGCCCTCCATCACACCTATTACCACATTACATCCTCCCACTGCTACTTTAAACACTTTCTATTCATAGTACCAAGAACGGGCCATTTCACAAGGAGGGCAAAAGTAAGGCAGCCATGCTCAGTCTGGAACACACAAATGAACTGTACTGTAAGCTATCTTCATGCTATCAGTACTACTAGTGCTATATTTTCCACTGAAGGTTTGGTATTGCCAGTGGCCTAAGATGCTGAAAACCAAGCCTGATTGAGGCCTGGAACTCCAGTTTCCTTTCCCTCCTGTACAAGCCCGTCAGCATCCTGCAGGTCACAGAAGATAAACACACCTAAAATCTCTAAAATCTCAAGCTTTTTCTTTTTTTTTTCCAGTTTTTTTTGTAAGCTCCTAAATGCTCCATCTTAGCTAGCTGGTGTACTGTATTAGTTAGCCATGAGACATGCTTCAACACTTGGCATGGAAGGAAGCACATGCCCTGCGTTGCACAGTGCGCTGGAATCATAGAATAGTTTGGGTTGGAAGGGACCTTTAAAGGTTATGTAGTCTGACCCCCAAATGGAGACCTGTGGAGCTGCTACCCAGCACAGGCACCCCTTCAGCAAAGGCCACATCGCTACGAGCTGTGTTGCTTGGCCAAATGTGATTTGCCCCAAGCCTCAGCATACCAGGAAGGTAGGATAGGCAGGGACTGCCTGGGTCTACTCTCCTGTCACAAGGCAGCCACACGATACATGCCTTTTTCTAAAACCTATCAACCTCTCAAACTACATCTTAAAACTGGTTGAGGAAGGGTTGAGGAGGTAGATGAAGGCAAGGTAAGGTACTGCTATTAGATTGGAAATTATTGCATCTACAACTGAGAAATATTTTTAACCTATACTACTAACAGGACATCTGAATTCACTTTTGAAAAAGAAAATCTGTCTTTCTGCAGACGCTCTTCAGCTTAACTACAGATAAGCTGTAAGGTGTAGTACAGCTTCATTCCAAACAGAGCAACACCAGCTGATTTCAATTACTGACTCCAAGATAAAATATTCAAATAGGTGGAGCGACAAGGACAGAAAATCTTTCGCATTCTGATAACAGTGTGTCACGTATGGTTACTGAGGGCGCTATGAATACACACACACAGAGCAATGAAGATTTGAGGGTTTGTTATATATATATGCGAGTTTGTAAATTTTTTCATAAAAGAAAGTCATTAAATGCATTTGCTACGGATTTTTTGCTGACTATAATATTTTATATGACTGCTTTATGTGCAGGGTGAAGGGTTTCTGCCAAATTGATTCCTAATTGTACCTCATCAAGTACAACAAAATCATCTATCAGTAAAATGATGTCCGGTACCATGTGATCTTCATTACACAAAACATTTCGTGTCAGACTTCTGGAAATTTTGACTGAAAGCAAGAATTCAGGTTTCTGGTTTGGGATTTCTGGATTTGTCCTACGTGTCAGAAGGCATCGAAAGAACTGTACAAGTAAGGAAATCTCAGCCTGCAACATGTTTTTTAATAAAGTTGAAAGCCTTCACAATTGTAGTCATCATAAAAAAGGGCAGAGTTCAGAGGCGTTGCCTAAACATGTTAAACAATTCCTGCACTGTACTGCTAGTGGTAAATATCCACTGGGTGACATTTAAGAGCCCTGGATGACTAAGAGAGAGTGTTCTTAAAATAACGTCTCCAAATTCACCCAGATAACAGTTTATATCTCTATATATCTGATCAAAAACTTAGGATGCAATTGGGAATACATGGCACACTAGATTTGTCCTACAAAAACTTATACCAGGAAAGCAATTGCAATCGTATTTTGAGCAGAGATTTTGAAAGAGGAAAAGCAAAGACCAAAATATAGACAATAATTGCTAATGTCAGTCCATTCAGACAGTATTATCTTTTATCTGCAGACTGCCTGTAACGCTCACAGTAATGACTTGGTAGGCAAGGCAACAAGCAATATCCTTTCCAACTTGGTTCTTCGAGAGTATCCCTTCCTATATGCTATATCACTTACATTGTTCGTAGTCCTGTTGATATCAAGTGTGTTATGCTGCCAAGTGTGCTAAAGAATTCAGTATCTGTTATGTATCTTTTCCCTATTTAGGGTAAACAGTATGCATTTATTAAGAACCCCGTCTCTGTTGATTAACCACGCTGTTTCTCCCTCCCTTCCCCATTTGCAATTCTCCGCCATAAAATTTCTGCCCGGACTAAATCTCTGCCTGCACACACACCATATGGCACAATGATACAAATGAGATGAGACTAAGTTAATTGGTCATATTAGACCCCATGAAACAGCTTTTAAGTTCAATTAGGAGCATTTTTGCACCTATGCAGAACACAGAGGTGTTGCCCGAGCTGTGGAGCAACAGGTTCATGCACATGGAAGTTATTTGTACACAGAAAAGAGGAATTCTTCCTTCATTAAATTCCCCCATCCAATCTGCCCATTCCCTTCATAAACCAGATATGAAAGAGAACGGCAGACTGTACTTTTGTATTTGCTTTATGAAAATATATTTGTATCACTGGAGCGTGCATACCTAAAAACAGATACACCCATATCTAGAGCTCAAAATATACGTGAAGGCCTTTCCCGAGCAAAGCAATGTAAATCTTGAGAGTCCAGCAACTTTACTCGCAGAGATATCAGAACCAGGCTGAGACAGACTGCAAACAAGTGCCTTTCTCTTCTTTTCCTGCTGTTTTGTTTTTTTTAACTCCTTGAGTATCTTGGTGGGAGGGATACACCCAACCTCAATAAGTACCACTCGTGTAGTTTTGCTGTGTGTTAAGTCTACCCCCTGCCCAAATTCCGTTGAGCATTGACTATAATGGAATCAGAGGAAAAAAGAAATCTGTCCCTTTAATACAGCTTCCAAGTCACAGCAGTGCTAACAAGGTATTTTAGAACAGAAGATTTTATATCTCTTCAAAGCAAAGAGCAAATATGAAGCACTTTCCTAAACAAAGAAAAAAACTCATAACAAGAACCCTAATGATCCAGTAATAAATAAGAGAAATACAATGCTGCTCTTGAGCATGGACATAAATCAGATGCTGGTGTGCTCCCTGCTGCTTATGTGTGGTGTTGCTCATCACCACCATAATTGATACCCAAAAAAAAATTCCCTTTAAAAAAAATAAGGTGTAACTGATTTCAGTGCAAACTCAAAGTTGACTGATGCTAATCACAAACAAAATATTTTCCACTGAGGTCACTGAGCAACTGAGAATTCTCAGAGAACACGACCAGTATGGGAAAACATCCATTTCATAACTTGTTAACTTCCAGTGATTCATACAGCATGCACACAAGTTTTCACCTTCTGTTTATAGAATACAAAGTATATTAACAGTACAGGAAGACATTGACAATTTTTTTTTTTAATGAAACTTCAAGTGACCTGTCACTACTTCTTTTTGTATGGTTGTAATTCTCAAAATGAAAAGATTTCCAGATGTAAATGTCTTTACTTTCCAAAATATTTCTAGACTTCTTTGTACTAAACCTTGCAAAGTAGTTCATCCTCAATATTTTTGCCTTTCCCCTCGCCTTGCCACTAGAAGAGGAGCCACAAGAGATATAGGTTGCAACTCCAAAGCAGAAGTCAGCTCCATGCCAGTGAGTCACCTGCCCTAGGTGGGTGAAGCTGCTCGCAGCTCCACAGGCTGGCTCTAGCCCCTGGAAGCACCACTGGTCTCCCCAGGGCCAGTCCTTTAAGACCATAAAGCCCCCTTTAAAAGGCAAACAAGCTTTTCACTATGGGTTTTCCCCGCATGAAGTGGGTCATTACAAAGCAGAGAGCATCCACGCATGCTTCAGAGAAACGTGGTCTGCTGTCACTCAGTTTTTTTCTTGGCACGAAGGGTTAAGACTCCCCTAGACAGAGATCTGGAACAAGTACCATTAAGACTGCTGGCAATCCTGCTGTAAGTGGAGAGGGTGGGGGGCAGGGATCAAGACAAAAGAAATTCACCATGTCAAGTCATTACCAAGAGAAAGATTTTTGGGGTAAAGGGCTGTCTGAACAGGCAAGCTCGGGACTGCAAGGCAAGATAGCGTCTCCTTCCCAGATGCGGGGAAAGAGACTGTACATGTGCTCTGGGTAAACACAGAGCATCGCATCAAAGACACACCTGACTCCACCAGTCATTCTTCCACCTAATGGGAATAACCTGGAGGACCCCAAATACTGCCTAACAGCTTGGATCAAAGGGGACAAAGAAATATTTGCTGTACTCCAGCTGAATTGGAGTTTGCACTACAGCAGAGATAAAAGAATGTATGTTTTTCCTCATTATATGAAGCTTTTTCAACAAAATAATTAACTGTAGCATAACAGAAAGCTTCACTGGATAAGAATTTTTAGAGCATGCGTTGAAATCTGACTATTCCACTGAAAATTAATTTGAAAGGTCATGTAGGAATATGAAAAAAAAAGATGTGAGGCTTTTTTTAGAATTTTGGTTTTTTAGTATTTTCTACCCTCTTAAAAGCATAACCATCAAAGCAAATAAAAGTTTAATAAGTAAAAAAAAAAAAAACATTTTAAATGAAAAACCATGATTAACTTATTAAGACCCATTAAGTGTATAATTACAAGGATTCTATTACATTAAGATACCAATTTCTTTAAAGCCAGAAATAATACCTGCTGAAACTTTAATTATTTAAATGAGAAGAGAAAGAGGCATGTTATCTTCTCTGACAAAGATTAAAATCAATTTAATTGCTTCTCTGCTGCATTGACATGACTCTTGCTGTGAGTCAAGCAACCAAAAAGGGAAATTAATACTGCAGCTGTTAATCAAGTGATATTTGTGTGCTCCATCTTATTATAGCAGGAGAAAGAATAACTGCTACTTTTGGAGAGTTTGTCCACACTATATTTCATAGAATTCTTTGCTTCAAAGAGCACCTTTACTTAATTTGAGTTGTAGGCATCTCCAGGTGATGTGCAGTCTGAGAAAATTGTATGTTACTTTGATCCTCTCATAAAAATTGTTCTGCCAAGAGTAAGGTTTGTTTCAAATTAAATTCACCCTTGGGTATCTGACTCGCTACTATGAAATTATGAAGTCACACCAAAAAGGGATAAAAATACAGCTGGAAGAGGGGGTTGCCTATGAATACATTCTCAAGGAAGAAAGCAGGTCAAAAAATCAACAATTTCAGTAAAATTAGAACATGCATTTGAAAACATGTAACAGCTGAGCACACAGCACAACCTATGGCTTCTATCTGCTGATTTAAAAATGTTTATCCTTGCAGTGCCTTTGTTAAACCCCTGCACCAAGTGAATATTCAGCAACATCTACAGTCGACAAATTAATGTATCTGATTGTAAGAAAAATGGTATTGTGAAATATTTATGAGTTCTGAAATACAAACCCGTGTGGTGCCTCATCATCTCTTATCAGCCCTTGTTAACTTTACAGATGATGAGAAGCACCAGAATAACTGAGGTTGTCAAAACTAATAGATCTCAGAGGCTCAGCACCGGCACAGTTCAGTTCCATCTACAGTCCATTTTTGTGAAGTTTTAACTCCTTCACTCCTCTTCATTGAGCAGGAACCAGTTCCACCACCTGGGCTGTTATTTACTGTTCACAGCACCAGGTGGCCCAAGCACTGCCCTAAATATTTCAGGATGCACCAGCAGCACTTTGGGGAAGAACTTGTATTAATAAAGTGACAGACAAATACCAAGTAGCTTGATTTAAACAAGACCTATAGTACCGTCTGGATCTTACTGGAAACTCTAAGATCCAGAAAGAGCAAAATAAAGGTAAAATTCTTGGAGACGGGGCTGTCTTGGGACAACATGTGTGCATTTGTTAACCGGGCTAGAATCATTCGTAACACTATTTGTGGACTTAACACACTAGCAAGTGTTAAATGACTTTGTACAGAGTTAAATGAGTGTTTTTAAACTGCAAAACTGGTTTGAGTTGTGTTTATTTCAAAGAATTGGTGAAAGCAAAGAATCAAACCTCTTTTCCTTCTAAATTATTTAAGCAGCTTCATTTTTACCTAGTGCCTTAAACTGTGTACCTGTTCACTTCACAGTCCCTTCTGCAGCTTGCTGTGGTCCTATCCAGACTACCAGCACATCTTCAATTTGGTCAGAAGTGGCTGTGACAGACCCCAAAGACTGTTTTTTAAGAAAGGAAAGCTTCAGTGGCTTTTGATGTCATACTGCAGTAACCAGCCCGGGTTTGTGTTGTGATAGACTCCCAGAGCTCAGATGTTCTTTTAATTGGAAGCCAGGAAGCCCTATTTAGAAGGGACTTTGGCTCCATTTTAAGGTCTTGTACATAAGCATTCGAAAGCAGATCTAGTCCTGAACCTGTTTTGGTTCACTGGGGACAAAGGCAAGCCAGTGCCTGTAAGACAGCCCAGTTAAGCAGCTATCATTACCACCTCACTTTCATTTTATTTCCCTTTCCAGCAAGCGCTGGGGCTCCCCCCAACACTCCAGGATAACCTTGGGAAAAATGCCTCGACAAGACCCACAGCCAGAGAATTTGATCAAGTGAATACAGCACATTTGCATCACCCCTGTGTGTCCTGCCAGCCAGAGGATGGGGGCCAGGCAGGACTCACTCTGGAGAGAAACTGAAAACATTTTGGACACAACAACAGAGAGGAAGAAAGACATCAGACAACCCACTGCATGTGAACACGGCAGCATTTCATGGTGTGTTTACTTACTTTCTCATAAACACCTAAATCTAATACATTGGAAACTGAAGTTGCAAGTCTCCTGGAGGCCTTGCAAGTCACACAGCTCCCCAAGGAGCTGTGGGGAGCAGAGGACTGACAGAGCAAGGCACCCGTACACTGGGTGACACACCAATGGCTGCAGGAGATGCTGCAACTCAGACAAGGGAGGCATGCTCTGGAGCAGCAAAGCAGTGCCTCAGAGAAGAGGTCAAGAAATTCAAGACATTTTTCAGTGGGGGAACAAAGCCAAGGAATCCAACAGCAGCCTCTGATCAGCATCAAAGAAAATTTTTCTGGCCCGTTTTGTAACCCGACGAGCAGGGCACTGCCTGTGTTATGCCAGCCTCAGAGGGAGAGGTTAGTGCCTCCGAGAAGGATAGAACACAAGCAAGAGTCACTGTAACCATGCAGAGCAAAATAAATCTGTCATGGAGATGAGACAGGAATAACAGAGAGCTTTCACTGTGCCTGGCAACCACAGCCAGTTTCTGCACGTGTGCACGTACATACCCACGGGCTCTGAAGGAAGCCTCAGCCAAACGCAGCACTACCAGGGGCTCGAAACAAGCCGCAGCATCAGAGTAAAACTTTTCACTCGACTGACGAGGCAAACAACTATATCCAATAACAACCATGTCCTCTGGGGTGTGCAGAGGGGGGAAAAAAATACACGAAAACAAAGAGCGTTAGAGAAGGAGATTGATACAATTAGTCCAATTTTATTTTCCACCAAGTGTGACACAGCAAGCTTCACTTGCTTTGATACCTGTCAGAGGGTCTTTGTCACCAAGAGACAGTCTGTCCATTTTCTAGGTGAAAGTGGGATTGACTTTAGCAGTTGCTTCTCATAAGAGTCCTAAATGTAATCCCACATATCTCTAGGAATAAACAGAAGTGATCCANGAGCCCACTCCTGCTAGAAGTTGTGGTGTTTGCAGTAGGGGCAGGGAGGCATTATAAATGAAAATAAAACATGATTTGATTTTTCTTGCGAGCATAATTTCACTGAAGAAAAATGGGCGCGAACCCAAGGTCAACAATATCTATTTTTCTTGAGCCAGGCAGATTCTATGAAAGTTTCTTCATGTTGTTCCCTGCCACGTATTAGTTCTGACATGGAAAGCATTACTAGAGAGCATATCAATCTGCTGGTATGGGGAAGGCCTGATCTGTGATGGCAAGTGTACAAGAGAACTCCTGCTTGCCATTCCAGCGTGCTGAGAATAGAGTCTTGTTTCTCTGTAATTCTGCACAGAACACCAAGGATCCATGTGATACAGTCACTTTATCTGGACACTACCAGCCAGAATAAAAATAGAGATGAAGCATATTTTATAATCAATATTTTGGCCTCAACAGCCATTTTCTCAGCCAGCAGCATTTCATAAACTTAGAAATAGTGTGTTCAAAACAGGTTGCTGGTCCTATACAGCCTGCCAGGAAGCAAAAGGACATTAGAAGTTTATCGGGTTTCTAGCATCTGAAGTTTTCTTCAGTCACACATTCTCCCTTCTTTCCCCACGACTTCTTTCAACATTGATAATTTGCAACTAGGCTAGCAGAAACAGGAGGGAGGGAGGGGGCGAAAGGTGTCCCCACATCTTTCAACATCAGTAGTTTTTATATTCTGGCAGTACAGGAACATAACTAACAGCTTAGCATACATCACTCTTGATGAACAGCCATCAGCAGGGACACAGGAAAAACACAAAGGAAAAGATAGGAAGATTAGTGGTGCAACTTAGAGGTCTGGGAGCTGGGAAGCCTCACACTTCAGGTGCCTAACAGGATTCTGCACTAGTGGTCTTACAAGGATGCTTGCAATGATTAATTCATGCTTTACCACTCTATCACTGACATCTGCAGCAAGTTAACATCTCTGCCTTGATTTCAATTTTTGCAAATTACAGATTATAGTTACCTATAAATGATGGGCTAGGGATTAGTTAGAATTTTAAAGGGACTTAAGGCTTGAAAAATAGACAGAATTGCTACCAACTACTGGGGGGAAAAAATGTTTTGGATGAGGCCCATGGATGTGTAATTCAATACTGTATGAAAAGAATGCGCTCCGGTTTGCCTGTGAGACATGCTGAGAAAAAAAAAGAAAGAAAAGAAACAGAAGCCTTTAAAGATAGACAGCAATTGCAAGTAAAGTATATAGCAAGCTCAGAGCCCTACAAATGCTGTGGATTTATGAAAAGAACAACTATAACTAATATTATTCTAACTCCTGACAACTCTTAGATATGGCTCCACAAATAGGTTCCACCTGGGAGGTTAAGTGGGGATTTACAGCACATTTGCTACTCTACAGTATCTACCCATATGTATGCTTCTACTGTCCAGTAAATGCAAGGCAGCTTATTTCACATTCATTGTCCAGTTCATGTAAATTCAACTATATCTGAATCTCAGAGCACTATCATTAAACCACATGCATCTGAGATGATAACAACAGCAGGTCCTGTATGACACCAGCAAACAAAACCTGAAATGAAATTCAATATAACTTAATGTAAACCAATGCAAGATGATGTGAAAATGGCCTTATTACAGGTCTATGCATGAACAGGCATTTAAATCTTATTATGCCTGATTATATTGCACTATTTGGGCACATTTCTAGATAGTTATAAAGAAACATTATGCCTGGTACTGCTAATTCCCTACACATAGCAGATGGTTTCAACTGTAGTGAAAATGTGTGTTTCAAAGTCAGACCCTATGTAGGAAAGGTAATGACGGAAACTGGCAGCCCATTTCAAAGATACAGAGCTCAGAGGTTTAAAAAAAAGAGAAGCGAGTCAAATGCAATACAAGCAGAGAATATAGCACTGATCTACTGGGACTTCTGCAACAAGTAGAGGAGCCAGAAGTGACATGTTGATGTTTTCTTTACCTTTGTAATGTAGGAGAGCAGCTGCAAAGGGCACAGCTAAGATGTGGGGATCCAAAAACCTGAAAGTTATTTTATGTGCCTGGGGTATCAGAAAAGTGGAGCTCCAGTCCTAAAGGAAAGCTCAGCAAGCATGAAAAGCAGTGACACCACCTCCATAATCCAGTGAAGGAAACAAATCCCTTCCTGAATGTCATCAAGTTCTGGCTCCACTGGACCCCACTGCAGAAACACTTTGTCTTGGAGGACACAGAGTAAGGCTATTTCTAAGAAATTTCTCCACTGGGGGAAGAACTTGCCAGCTTTTTGCATTAGAAAATAAATAGGGTAAATATATGCACTCAAGGCAAATTAGACCATCTCTGTGGCTAACTCCGTGCAAGCACGAGCTTGTTTTGCTTGACATGGAGTTGCGTTTTGGCGCACAAGCATCCTTGTGAGTCTGTCCCACCCTCCCCCGCACGCAGTCCTTCCTTGGGGCCTGCTAGCAACCACCAGAGGCAGCTGCCTTTTACAGATCACAGGCTGGGGAGCAAAGAAAGATGTTTTAGTACCCCTTTATGCCATAAGCCTTTAGGTAGAGAAATGGGCTTGGCAAACTTCTTACCAGCTCCTGTAAATTTATGCTCTTTGAGACCAGTGTTGAATGAGGACAACCAGGCCTGGCATTTTTTGTTTGATATCCAAAGTTCAAAAGGAATTAAATGAGCGTGAAGTTTTGGGGGAGGAGCAGCTTTTCCCCCAGGTATCTTCAAAGAGATTGGCAAAAGATGGCATTGTTTATTCAACCCCCGGCGCCTGATGTGGAGGAAGCCCTCATACAGAATTATCCCTGTACCATCCTGGCAGGGAGCAGGTCCGTGTGGAGGCTGGGTCTGGTTTCCAAAGCATGGCCGAGCTGAACGAGGAGCCAGGACCTCCCCATGCTGTCAGAGATGGGTGGCAAGTGCTCAGCACTACCCCCGAGTTCCGCACGCAGTGCTTGGTACTAGCTATGCCACAAAACCAGCAATAATTCAAACAGGGGTTTTACTGCTTGCAGAAGCTTAATCAATTTTTGCTGTGATTACGCCCATATGGTATCTGTTTGAGACATAAGATTTCTGCATTCCCTATTGGGATGTAACTGAGCCACAGAGAGGAGATTCACCAGGATCAACTCCCTGCTCTGCCAAACAGGGCATGCCCTGTATCAGGGCCTTCAGTTTCCCACAGCCCAGGGTAGCACTCCCTTTCTTCCTCAGACCAGAAACCACACTGAAGGCATCTAAAGCTTTTCTGGAGGAAAAATTTTTGTAGAAAATGCCACATTCCCCAAGAAAGTTTTGGTTTCAACCAATTGCCACTTTCTGACATTTGTTTTGTCAAAAAATTTCCAACCAGTTCTGTGAATATAACATTAAGTCTGCTGTACAAAAATAAACATTTACAGAAAGCTACGTAATATAAATTTGGAAAAGTGTTAATTACAGCTAAACACATAAAACATATGCCTGTTACTAATGTATATTAAAAATACAGTTAAATATAGCAGTTTGTTTTCCATCGCTACAGCTATGTAACAGCTCGTGCAAAATGAGATGCGAGAGGGCAACATCTTGAGACAACACATTAGTATTTACTCTGGTCACTTTACTGGTGTCTTGTGGGTGTTGTATGTATGGAAGACAAATCATTACTGCTTTTCGTGGACCTTTGACATGTAAATTGCAAGTATCAACTCTGCCTCCTTTATGAAGGGCAGCAAATTCTAAATCAAAGGTATTTCCTCTTAGAGCTGCTGCAGCTCAACAATGAGCAAGCCTGAAGAGTCTTTGGTAGCAACTTACAGCAGGATTTGATTATGTACAGCATCTATCATCTTGGAAAAGTCACTTAGTGTCTACAGAGTCTACTGCAGGGAGTTCACCAGAAGTTATGGAAACTGTCCTCCCGAGCTGAGAGAAAAATAAGTACGTAATACAAATATAGTGGTTAGTATCAGCTTTAAGGTGCAGGACATGACGTGTCATTCACAGAAATGGGCCGAACAACCTTTCCTGTAAGTGTCATTCGTTGCTGGGCACTAGCCAAACTCCTCGTGCAGATTGGGAAGAGATGATGAATTGTCTACATTCTAATCTGGAGTCTGTTCCCAAAAGTAGACTGGCCTATGGCACCATTAGCTTTGCCACAACCAGGGAGCAGGTCTGTCTGAAGCCAGTCACCACAAGCCCATGCAAGCATGTGCCTGGCTACTTCACTACAGACTCCCCCGGTCAGGCTGAATACAGCCCAGGCAAAGATATTTTTACACTGGTGATCAAGCGTATTGGATCCACTCACAAGAGCATGGCTGCCAGCAGGAACGAAGCCCAGGACTTTCAGTTACAACAGCACAAGTCACTACCACCAAACCCGAAATAAAAACCCATGAACAACAACAACAAAACCACCAAAAAACACACACCCCCACAAAAACCCCACAACCCACAGATACGCCCGATCCAGTTTCCAGCAAAACAGAAATGACTAGACCAAAAACCTCAGGTGAATAACAGCAGAATAAGGACCCCAGACATTCTGGTCACATTTGCACTAACCCAAGCATCTCATCTGTATCCTCCAAGGTAGAGTTTGCCCTTTCCCCATCAAATGCTTAGTTAAAATTTAGAAGCAATCAATAAACCTTCCAGAGCAGATACCATTTTCTGCATGCGTCAAGAGTTTCCTAAATCATTTGTATACTACACTAGGGTTTTCTCCTCCCCCTGCCCAGAGGCTAAGCCCACATTACACTAAAAGGAATTAAGAAAATCTGAAAGTGTTCAGAACATGGGGTAGGCTGGGCTGTTTCTATCATAATAATGACTTTCATGCATTTAGGTTTTACAAAGCTGGTTATATATCTAAAACAGACATGCATACAAGAAAGCCAAATGCAATAAAGTGAATTTGACATTCCTAACTAGTGGCTACTGAATTTCTTTGCTAATACTACAGGCAAAAGTTGAAAATAGCAGTAGAAAAATGTTTGTTCCTGTACAAAAAATTAAAACTTAATATTGCAGAAGAAAACCTCATCGAAGTTTTATCACATTTTGCCCTTGCTGAATAGTCTTGGCTTCAGCAGCTGCTACATGAAATGTAACTGTCACTACAGTGAATAAATAAGTAAGTAGTGCTATAATGCAGCTGCCCCCAATAACAGCATTAGTATAAAGCCTTCAGTGGCAACAACAGACCAAGCCAGAAATGCGTTCTGACTTTATAAAGATATGCTTTCATGTCATTGAACATCTCAGTCTGTTGGCTATAAAGCCTATGTACCAGAGCTTATCATTGATTTTTCCTCCTCCTCCAGAGGGAATGGAAGAGAGCAGGTACCTTGCCCACTGCTGATTTTGGCTTCCTTCCCATAAGACACTTCCAACGGAAAACATAAGAATTTCAGGTCCTCTCCACATCTGGCACACATCTGCAGTACAAAAGGCTTCCTCTCATCTCTCCCCATAGCCAGCACTAGCACAAACCCTCTTTCCCCTTTCAAGTGTTGTAACGCAAGCCCAACCCACCCATCACAAGCAAATATGGGTGCAGGATCAATGCCTGTGGGAGAAGGGACAAGGTAAGATCAACTTCCTCGTTTATGCCGGTCTGCAGATTTCATCAGAATACTGATTTCAAGGACAAAAGCACCCTGTTCCTTTTACTAGGAAACTTCAGGAGCAACAGACCTACACAGATTGACAACAGAGTAACAAACAGATATTTGGCAGCATGAAAAAAAACACAAGTTGCTGACAAACCATTTTTATTACAGTTTTAAGTTGAATAGCTTGTACTTATTTCAGTTTTTTTAATCCTCCCGTAGAATCTCAGTTTATAGATATAATCTTAAATACAATCACCACTCTTCAAGCCAAATTATTTCCTTAGTCGACAAGCTTTTTTTACAGAAATGAAAGAGGATTCTTTTATAAGGTCACTCTCGGTGAGCTTGCCCAGATCTGCTCTGCATTCTAGAGAAAAATAATACTTAAAAGAAAAAAAATCAGACAAGCAAGAGCCAGGTGGGAAGTCTTGCTATCTACCCATTCAGCACTTCTGAAAACAAATCAATTTAGTCATCTGCAAGCTTGGCCATAAGCTCCCTGCAGGAGTTATAGCTCATGCATACAGAAGCCCCAAAGAGTTTTGTTCAAAGTTTAATCATATGGCAGAAAAATATCACCAGTTTTATTGTATATGCTAGCTCAAGTTACAAGATAACAACACATTTTTGAAATGGTGAAAGAACCAGGTAGCACTGGCAAGGTGACAGAAATCATTTAAAATGTTTGATTCGGCAGTTATTCAAGATATTCACACAAAGAGTAAAAAAAACCTAAGGCAATTATGAAGGAAGTTGTGTGAGTGTACAGAAGTTAAAGTGTTAAAGATACGAGTAGGACTATAGTATCACATACTAAATTAAAATGAACCCATTAGGATTTCCTCCTTTCCTCACTGCAAGGATGTTGACAAAAAAAGTAGAATACAGTACCACCCGTGTTTTCCGAAAGGAGCTGCTTCATTTTATTGTTTGGTTTGGTTTTTGACATTGCTGATTTCTGTCCCTCCCTCTCACGTTATAATTTCAGTTTTATGCAGGAGTGTGGTGAACACACCCAGCACATCTTTGAAGTACTTGCTTTGCTTGTAACCTCATACTAGTTCTGTTTCAGTGTTTCCTCCGTCTTATTTTGTAGTCTACAAACATGGTAAGAAACCTAGAGAGACACAGTCAGCTACCTTAAAAGCTGTAGAATGTATGAAAACAGTTGATTTGTCTCAAAAAACCTCCTTTTCCTCTGCAACTGTATTTCAATTTCACTTATCCCTGGTGAGTCTTGTTCTTTTTTTAAAAAGCAATTGTTAATAACTAAGCGTAGAATAAGCTGCTGAGTATGTCCATATGTGATCATTTGATCCGGGCTCAAGCTATGTAAGTCAGTAAACGGTTTATACACCACAGCTGTTAACTAACAAGGCGGTCAAAACTACCTGAGACTTGAGGAGCCAGCTCTCTCAGAGGATGGTCCATCATCATCCAGTGGTGCTCAGGTAGCTCTTTGAAACACAAAGCAAGCATGTTTCTGAAAAAGCCTGCCCACAGGTGAGGTCAGGAAACAGAATGGAAGGAAATAAAGGCAGGGTATCACTGCTGAATTACATTTTCCTCCTCAGGAGAGAGAGACTCAAGAGGGAAGCAGGACACCGTGGTGCTACAGAAGGCATTAACACTAGCAGGGCTTTCCTACCACACATACTTATTCCCTACCCATGAGTGAGTATCTCCGAAACATTTGCTTAAATGATTATGGGGGCTGTGTGATTACATCCGAATAAAACTGAATTCTTGATGTATTATTAGAGTTTTAAGGAGAAAACTGATAATCCCAAACACCCACTCCCATTCAGAAACATTGCAGATCAGATTCTGAACTGGTATGGAGCCGGGGTTTATCTCAGAGACATTTTATTAAAAGAGACCAGCGTGCACCAGAAAAGCAGCCCAAAACACTGTAAATGAATACAACAATTAGGCAGGGACAGATCTGCATGCCTGGTAGCACATAGGGTTGAGTGGTAACCAAAGCCTCTCGCTAGAAGATGCAAGACAGAAAACAGTATTGATTTTCCTGCTGTGTCCTTGTTTGCCATGCAAGTTAGAACAATTTCCTCCTCCACTTTTAATGCACATTTCATAGTCATTTTATGCACCCATCAGTCACCAAAGCCTGTACAAATTAGTGCATTTACTTTAACTTCTGACCAATAAGTGACATTACATAACTAAAATCATTTCGAAATCCTGTGCTACAAGAACATTATTTACTCTATAGGTAAACCACGACCATAAGGAAACGCCACCTTGCTTTAATCTCTTGTGCGTACGCATTCTGATACCACTGCAAATTGCAGTCCCCATTTAGCCACAGGTTTGGACTGACGGGTATCCGTGAAGTGGAGTGACACTGTGCCAATGACCACTGTGGCAGACCCATCAGGAAAACAGACCCTCTGGGCTGACTGGGAGGGCATACAAGCAACAAAGCACAAACCCATGTATACTGCATGCTTAAAGCAGTAATATGTAATTAATTATTTTAATACAGCTGCTACTGCCTACCTGGGGCACTGAACATGACCAGAGGAGGAAACAGTTCAGAACACAGCAGGTGCTTCTCCAGCCCAGTTGCTGAACCCAGGCACAGCGCTCAATACACACTCTTTTTAACCCTGGGAGGTTTGGGAGGTACAAGGCCTCCAACTCAAAGATGTCTGCTACATTTGAAGCATCCTTTTTAAGGGATGAAGATGCTGGAGTTTCCCCTCAATGAAATGAGTCTGCAAACTCTTCTGAGTAAAAGAAACTCGCCCAAAGAGGAAAAAAAAAAAACCCAGAAAACCAAAACACACACAAAAAACACCCCACACAGAGAGCATGCACTCATGAGAGGGGAAAACAAACACAGCCGTTTTTCCACTTAGGCACATTCTGGCTGAATCATGTTCAAGCTTCTTTAAAGTTAACAAAAAATGTCAAGCTCAATCCAGACACTAGGTTGAAAACTTCAAGCTCAACAGTTAAAATCAGACAACACCATAAGAAATAAAAGTCACGATCTGAGTTATACGTTTGCCCTTTGCACCTGTGTAATGCAATTTGCAGTTTTTATATCACAATACACTTGCAAGAGTAGGCAACTGTGCCACAGACAGATCTTGGACTACGATCCACAACAGTATGAAACACCTCCCTTCCTCTCTTTAATCTTTAAAGATTATAGTATCATAGGTGAAGACAGAGGAAGGCAGTGCCTACCAGCCCACTGTCACTAACCTCCACCCAGGAAAGCCTGACCTAGATGAGGAAAGTGGCATTTTCCACCACAATTTCCTTCCTTCTCAGACATTTTTCCCTCCTCAGCCTGTGCTCTGTTGGTGCAACAATACCTCAACTAGTGTTAAATTTGAATCTTAAACCTATTATGTTCTCAATTTGTCCTCTCCAAAATGGGTCTTACATCAGACAGAGGAAAGCAAAAGCAAATCATTACCACACTGCGCTGCACGGTAAGCTGCCCAGCAATACACAGAGAGTACTTAGCCAGCTCCACCGTTGGAAGGCTGACGGAGGAAGACTAAAAGCTCCAAATATCAGGGAAAAGCCAATCTCTTACATCCATTTTTAAGCAAGCAGCCTGATTTTCCAGAACAGCTGAGCTTGCAGCTCTTCTAGTCGTGAAGAGGCAGTGTTATACGCTCAAGCCACATGCCTAGTCACCCAGTTTCATGCTACTGTTTTTGAAAGTTGTATTATAGGTCTGCTTATTGTGACTTTTTATTTGGCGTTTACCACTGTCCTCATTACCAGGTTTCAAGAACTTCCAGATGTACGTATTAACAGCACTGGCAGCTTTCCTAGAGAAAAACAAATCTCATCTTTGAGTTGTGCTTGGCAACATCTAACTTTTACGAGTGTGCATCTACCCTGCCTGTCACAAAGACAGAAAGCCACCTTGGGCCCAATCTCTCCATTCCCCCAGAGAGAACTACAGATATGGAAAAAGAAAATCAAAAGGCTTTGCGATTCCTCTGTGGCACACTGAGCCTGTAAAACTAAATCCATTTTATTTCATCATATTCAAATCCCCACAGTTCCAGTGAAATTTAATTATACCTTCACTTTGCATAATTAAACAGTCATTGCATGGCTTTCTAAAGCCTATGAAATGACTGATGAGTGTAGTGGCAAAACTTTCAGAAGTACTAAGTAGTTTAGGAGGCTACAGGTACGTCTAGACAGCAGCTAACTTGCATAAAAGAAGCACTATTTTGTTTGCCCAGTGGGATTAAGTAGCTCTCCAGATATGCCATGTTTTTGCAGCTCAGCTATTTCTGGTATTTTATCTACCCAATTTACAGCTAGCTCAAGTAATTGCATCATGTAGGACAGATATATCCAAAATCCTGCTGATTATCAGATGGGACTCAATATCTTAGCCACAAAGGAGCTTTCAAAAGGTTTGTAGTTTGGTGGAGCAGTAGCTACAGTATCAGCAGCTGAACTGGTTCATATCATGAACTGCACTGGTTCATTCCGGTACATTAACTGAGTAGAGAAACAGTATTTTTTCATCCCTCTATGCTAAAAATACCCACATTACGTGAAGTTTCTATCTAATTTTGTGTATGCCATGAAGGAATACTTAGATCAAATTCACTACGTTTTGGTGGGTTTCTTCTTCCTTGGGTTTCTAGGCCATGTTCATCATCGTAGCGTCCAAGTCAGCTGTCCTTAATTCATTCCTCTTTGAGAAGAGGTGCTAATGAGCTGTGGTATCTCTGACAGCAGAGCATGAAAGCTTTTTCTAACATTTTTCCGTTTGGAAAACTGGTATTTTGTAAGCAACTAAAATAGGACTTAAACATATCATTTAAAGTAACATCTCTCATTTTGTTTTCTCTCTCATTCCCTTGTCTTTTCAAAGAGATTGCCTTTGCTGATAGAACTGTTTCTGAAGCTAAAGGATGCATCTTACAGAATCCTTTCTTTAGACAGCAGCATAGATGATAAGGGCTTTTCAGTCAACACGTTGAGCATAGAACGTAATTAACAATAGCCTGCTTTGAGAATGTATTTTATGTTTCAAGCACTAAGTGAAGAGTAATGTTTTTTAAAATTCCTCTCAGAAATTCTACAGAAACCATTCACTACGCCAACAGAGTGCTACCACTTTATATATAAAATTACTCAGGTAAAGCGACCAAGGATAACACAAGTTGATTCAACTATAGGAAACATTTGCTTTTCTTTCTAACTCAGTCTTGTTTTAACAAGTCAGTAGGTCATAACTCCAGAAAGCATTTCTATACAAAATGCATAACTTACGAATGTAACTTGTAAGAAAACCTGAAAAAACACTAGCTAGGACTCCTGCCTGAAAATACATCACGTTGCACTTCAAGCAGTGAAACAGGCTTTTTAACTTATTTTACAGGTTTGTATTCAAGTACAATCCTAATGCAAAATAGTAAACACTAAAATAAAAAAAGCACAGATGGAGTAATATATACATACCAAGATGTGAAAGTATGAGTAATGTAAGTGCATGGCATATATGTGAACCTGCTTAGATAATCAGACAGAAGTCAAAAAGAGCAGCATTCCCTGTTTTAGTCTCCAATCATAAGATGGATGGTCTTCTCATATTTTTTAGAAAGGTTAGAATAGTCCTTTTTCTTGACAGACTATTACCACACTCCCTAGATGAAAAATTTTTTACTCGACTTCTATTACTCAGTTTCTAAAAACGCACTGTAGGCTGGCTCTATCGCTGGCAACAGTATAGAGCACACAGACCTGGTTACAGCAGTTCTGTGATTTAGCATTTCCAGAGATCCACACGTAGCTGATAGATGTGCGTAGGGAAAGGCCACCTAATGTTTATAGTGTACACATAGATGGAATAACAATACAAGAGAGATCTTGACTGAGGAAAAACAACCTTGAAAGTCCACCAGATTGCATCAACTAAAAATGAAATACATAAGGCTAATGAGAGACTCATGGAGAAGCAGGGGGAGGAAAAAAAAAACCACATTTTGGACAGGGAGGAACAGAAAGCAGAAACAGCACATTATGAAAAATTAAAAGTCAGACCATCAGGTTTGGACCACAGCACAGTAACAGAGACTGCTTCTGTTCTAACTCTGGGCCTGACCACAATTTGGTAAGGCAATGCCAGAAGCCAACACAGACAGAAGTGGAAATTGCTGAAAAACAGTTGTCCAACAGATAGCTGACATACACAAATATAAAACTGTATTAAGAAAAATAAGCAACCTACTTTTTCTTAGAAGACCCAGCCTGAGGAGTTGCAGCACTAGGAACACCATGGGGCCTTTGCAGACCCCCTCAGCTGAGGGATCCCTAAATTGCTCGTCTGACACCTGGAGCCAATGGGACCTTCAGCTGGGAGTGGTGCCCCCAAGCACACAGCCGCAGCGGTTCAACAGGATTGCCACCCCCACCTGCTTGCTGCCACCCCTCTGTGGGCGCCAGAGGAAAGTTGATATGCCAATATCTTTGCTGTCCCACCTCAAGCTCAGTGCAAATCTGCCTTTGACATCAATTTGAGATACACCAGACCTCACTGGACTGGCTGAGGCACAATTGTATTTTTTTTATGTGCAGAGAGCAAACCACTGGAAAACTTGCCACCACCAAGGTGTCAGAAGTGTTACGTGCATGGAAATAGAGCAAGTGCCCTGAGCAGGTCAGCCAAGCACCAGGCTTCTTCTCACCCTCCTGCTTTACATCATGTCCTCCACGAGGGCGATATTCCACCAGGCATAGGGAGGTGATTGTCCTCCTTGTATTTGCTGACTTGTCTATACCATACACAATACTGTAAACTACAAAAGCATTTGCCATGCAGCTTCCTTTCACTGGAGTATGATGCCAGTTTGGGCAGGTGGAAAAAGAAAATGATGGGGTTACCTGCTCTAGCACTTTAAGACTAACTCTTGGAGACAAAGCTGTAGCATCACTGCAAGTGTCGCCACTATAAAACCAGCAATGAACACAAAGGATTTAAAAAACAATCCTCACTTACAAATGCACATTGATTTTCAATAAAGCCATTTGCACATTTTTTTGCTTGGACTCCAGGTTGACTGTCACCACTGATTTACAGACAAGATATCTCTAGATAATACTGTTACTACTATTATTTTGTAAGTGTTAAATATTTTTTTAAGCATTTCTGCTTCCAACAGTGAGGAAAATAATATGAAAGAAAAAAAAAGAAGAGAAGAATGCCATTTGAATTTCTTTTCTTTCCTGGTAGAATTGCCCGGAAAGATGAAAGAACACATAACCTTACCGGATAAAGAGGCATTTGTTTTGAAACAGCAACACAGATCATATTGGCTTTTCACCAGCAATGCCGCTAACAGCCTGAACACAGGAAATTAAGAACGGACAGCTCTGGGAAAGCTTTTCATGATTCACATTCTAGGTGAGTGGCAATTTTTTTCTTCCTCTCTCAGCACCTTTCCACTACAAAACATCTGCGTACTAGAAGGCTGTCATGCAAGAGCAAGAGGTCATGTGAAGAAATTAAAGTAATACAACTGGCTGATATAGGTCGACCTGGTGATAGCACACCTTCTGATTCAGGACTGCCTTAATTCAGCTAACAAGTAGGATATCCCCTGAAGGAGCAATCAGAGTAAAAATGTACGAATAGAAACAGGGCGAGGAAGTAAAGAGCACCTGTTTGGTGATGCTGGATGCGTCACACACACACCTTTGGAAACACACAAGGAAACCTTAGAACAAACCCCTTGTCTATTTTTCATCCACATATAGTACCTATGGGATCTGATTTCACTTTCCAAATAGATGTAACTACAGCTGCTTCACTTGCAAGATGTCTCCTAACACCGTTGATGAATAGCCCTACATTCATCACCCAGGGACGCTGATCAGAAGGGAGTTTGCCTTAAGCTTCAGATTTCAGTACAAGTGCCTGAAACCATGAAATGCCATAGACAGCCACAGGCTCACATGGGAGTAATGACGCCATTGTTATGACTCCTAAATAGTTTTCAGACCCTATCAAAACAAAAAGCACGCATGCGATTGGAATGGTTAATGACAACAGAGGGGTTTTATACACTGGAGGCCGGTCCTCTTTCAAGCCCGTGTCTTCTGCAGACACATGGGTCGCTGCCTCTTTGCCGGGAGCCCCACAGCAAGGGCTGCGAGCCTGCCTGGCCTGCCTTAGGGCCAGGAATCCGGTACAGTCATCAATTCTACATTGCACCCATTAGTATCAATATTTAATATTAAATATTTAGCGTCAATATTTAACAGGGATAAATGAGATGACCCAGATAATTATAGACTTCTCAGCCTGACGTGAAACCAAGGGAAAATAATGAAGCAGCTGATACAGAATGCGACCGATACAGGATTACTAAAAGAAGTAATGAAAGGTGGTGTGATGTCAAACAATGAGGTTTTATGGAAAAAATAGATTTTTTTCAAGTAGTTACTACCTTTCTTAAGAGAAAAATAGAAGTTTCAGTGAGAAGGGTAACATGCTTAGCCTTCTGTAGGGTATTTGACTTGGCAGCCCTGGATAAGGAGAGCAGATGATACAAGATCGACATGGTAAACGATGTATTAAAAACAGGCAGTCAAGTTTCAGCTTAGTAATTTGAAGTAACTAATTGTAGTTGAAAAATCATCACAAAGCAGGTGTACTTGTAGGGAGGACCCTGAGGATTTGCCTCTTGGCCCTACGCTGCCGGCATTTCTCCTGGGGACATGAAAGAAAATAGAGACTCCTCACTGAAGAAGGCTGTGGAGCAGAAGATTAGGGAGGAGGTCAGTAACAAAAACACATCCCTCATACAGAGCACTCAAGAAAGCACATGCATCTCAGGATAGCCAAATGTGCATGTCAAAAACCACAGACAGTCTAAAAACGAAGAGTGAAAGTCAAAGTAAAAAAATTAATTTTAAACAAAATATCTAAAACCCATTTCTCCAGGCATGGTTTCCTGTGGTCAACCCTCTTTGTGTTGGAGCTAGTGATCATGCAGCATGGGGCTGACTAGTTTTTCTTTGCAGAGTTAGATTTCTGTTTGTAAATTTTGGAGGGTTTAAATAAAAATGCAGAAAAAAAGTTTCCAGACAGTATGTGGAGGTCCCAAGGCTCCAGCTAGCTAACTTGAGGGGAGGGGAAACAAAGGAAATCCCCCAAGAGATACAGAAAGGATAAAAGGGACTGTTACTTGTTCCAGAAAGTGTCTCGCTGATGACCCTGGATTTCTCATTGCTCCCAATGCTGTGGAAAAGTCATGGATGCTGTGGATGTTCCCACGTCGCCTCATCATTTTCGACGAGTGACCTCCAAGTAAGAACCGACAGGTCGCAGCCTGGACCCAGGAAGTATTCTTTCTTAGGACACCACCGCAGCACACGTCTGAAGTATATTTCTGCACTTAAAGCGTAGCTAAGTATACGTTACCTGCCTCTGACTTTTTGTGCTTAAGAGTGATGGCTTCAAGTACATGCTTAAATCAGAGTCAGAATCCTTCACTTCTTGGCTGAGCAGTTAGTGTAGTCAGAGAAGGGGACTATGTTTTTGTTGCATGAACACATGCCCAGAAAGAGCAGGAATTGCCCCAAAAATCATCAGATATGGTCCCAAATGTTGCCTGAGGGTAACTTTCAAGTTATGTCAGCCTGGCCCAGATTCAAAGGAGTAATTTTGGGCAGACAGGCAGCAGTAACCTGCCGGCCCTGCGAGCCATCCGTTATGTCCTCCCTGACACAGAAGGAAGCAGGTTAATTTTGGTTCAGACAGCTCGGCGAAATCCTACTCCCTACTCATACAAAGCGAGCCATTCTTCAAGGCTTGTTTTGAAAGGCGCTTTTTTTTTTTAATGGTTAAATAACTATTTGGTTTTGCGTTGTTATCAATCATCGTGGTGAACAGCCAGTGATAACTGAAAAAATTGAATGTGTTCAGAAAGGAAGCATACCTGGGGAGCGGGCTATAAACACCCTTCAAAAAAAGCATCCTCTATGGAAAGCCAGTTTTTATTCTTTCCAAACACATATCCCAGGCACACTAGCACTTTGTGAATAAACACTTTAACTGCTTTAATTAAGGCAATACAGCTAAGCCATCACATCCAGCTAAGCTAATGTGACTTCTGCTGAACAATAATGGTAAAATTATTATTCCCTGAAACTTGGGGGAGAGAGAGTTTTACAAACTATTTTCTAGTCTGTCCATCATGACTCTTGTGCGAGAACAAGTTTGTGGTCTCTTCTGTACTGAAACGCAGTGAGCTAGAAAATGTAAGGCTAGAAATACCCAGTTATTAATCCCTGCTAGAGCATTACTTTAGAAGACACACGATAAAAATTTTATTGGTTTTAAAAGCTGAAGTCTAATATCACGATTCTCTCTCCTCTCCTTTTCAAGGCATACTGTAAGTTTCAATGGTTTCAGAAGGAACTACTTCTACCACAACATCTGAAATTCTGGCAAAAATACCTAATTATGGAGAAGGAGATGACAGTGCTCTAGGCAGGCACAGAGCGATACTTCATGTTTCAAGAAAAGCAACAATGGAAGAATAATACTCCGCATCTCGTATATGGCAATTCTAATTAAAGGATCTGAAAATAGTTATGAACATTAAGGAGAAAATCCAAAAGAGCATGAGCAGAATTGTCCAGCATAGCATAGGCAAAAACAACACTGCAAAAACATCCCTGACAGGCAGGGGCAGTGTTTCCTGGGGCCTTCCCACACCATAACTGTTTCCTTTAATGAGAAACCAGCCTGGAGACACTCTCACGCGCCCTGGGCCCCAGCACTGCAAAGCTGAGGGGCTTAGTGTTTGGGCATTAAATAAAAACATAATTCATTTCTGGAAGGATTTAAACATACCTTCATGGTGTTTTCTTCCCAGCGTCAGCAGAGTGCTGGAGCATGAGCAGCACGTCGGCTCTAGACTAACTCCAAGATTATGGAGAAGATACGATATTAGATGCATAGGAGGGTCCTGACCAGAGGTCAATTCTGAATTCAAGTAGCCTGCAAAGAGGGACAAAGAGGAAAGAAGACGCATGCAGCCTTCAATTTCTTTCAGAAATGCATTCAGCAAAGCCCTGGATTTCATAGCTGACTTTTGTTTATGCACATGTACCTTTTTAGTTCTAATTTTCATGCTTAAATTAATTATACTTAAATTAATTATATTTTTTTTTTAGTAGCTGACTTTGTCACAGAGACATACAAACTGCGTTCTCCATTCAATACTGGGGTATTTTTGTAGGTAACTCCCATTAAAGCTACTTTGTGCACTACTTAAAAGTACCAAAAACTTTGAAAGAATAAATTCCCCAGCTATCCTCTGTAGATAATACCTCTGTCCTCAAAGCAATAATAACCAGAAAGATTGTCTCTCTTTTAAGCTGATCTTAAGAGGAAGAAAATGTGAAACATGTAGAAAATGAAATTATAATTCTCAGCAGCTTTTAAGGGACATACTGTTGATCGAAGATTCTCTTGACCCGAGCCACCATGATGGGCAAGACTGGAGTCCCCTTGGGCAGGCCTGTGCTGACTCAAGGCACTCTGTGTGCACACAAAATCCTATTTCATGCCCTGTGGCTGAGAGCTGGGGCCCAGCTGTGCCTGCCATGGGAAGAGGGAAGGAGAGAACTGGAGATGAAGAAAGAGGGCACAGCCTTGGAGACTGGGCTGACTGCTCTCCTACCGCAGAGTCATGAAAGGGCTTGGGAACGGGCACAAGGATATCCCTGCCCACAGCTGCCACCCTCAGCCACCCCTTGGCGCAGGCAAAGGGAGCACAAAGCCACAGCTGTTTTGCCACAGGAGGAAAAGAGCTACCCAAGGCAATGGCTTTTTTTGCCTATACTGAGGATGGATGTCTGGACAGACATCCCCGCACGTGCATACAAGAGGGATGCTCTAAGCTGCAAGAGGAGCTGCGTCCTGTAGAGTCACTGGCTGCACAGGCTCTGCATGGCTGTGATCCTACCCACATCCCCAGCAAGTGCAGGAAGCAGAGAGCAAGCCCCTACCCTTGTGTCTAACTCGGCATGCAGTACCCACTCCAGTCTGTGCGCTTTACCCCTCTGTACCACCATACCACTTGAGTGGATTCAAATATTTGTGGAGCTAGCCCAGAGAATCTTCACCTGCCTACAGTATCAGTTATGTATGCTCAGATCCTCTACTCTCAGGTTAACTTAGACAAGTTTACGTGAACTGCCGCTGCGCCTTTGAACTTCAGTGTAGGTATAAGAAATCAGCTGAGGTGACCTTCCCAGCCAATGCACCCTGGTGCTGCTGGCAACGCTGCTGGGACATCTGTCCTCTGCAGCACACGTGTCCCTGGAGAGATGCCTTTGTCCCCCCTCGTTCTGACCTGAATCTCTCATGTCACACCGCCTGGGGCACAGCAGAGAAACCTGGCCAGATGTTTCAATTTCCTCGTATTCACAGCTTTGATTGCATTGGACTAGACAGGATTTCTCCAATGGCACTACCCAGGGGTAATGTGAAATGAGTTATGAACATTATCCACTCTGCGGTGTACATATCTGATGCTGAGAAAGCCTTAATAGGGTCAAGTGGAATTTCATGCTTGAAGAATCTCATATGCTTGGACACGACCCAACTCCAGAAAATGAGTTGGTTGTGTGTCTGTACAAAGGCTTTGGAGACGTAGTTCCTGGTAGAAAGCAGCAGCCAGCTGATGAAGCCCAGCATGATCTGTCCTGAAGGGGAGTCCTGCGTGGGGAGGCAGCTTTCTGTCATTTAGATTATAAACCATTTGGTGCATTAAATGGCTCTTAGTCTTTTTGGAAAAGTGACTCTAGCAGCCTACTATAAATGTTTGGTTTGTTTATTGAAATGGATAACCTGATCTACAAAGGGAAGAAAAAAATAGGAAGTTTAGCTTTTGAGCAAGCGGTAACTATGACTCAGCTCTTTGCATGTTCTCAACATTTCAGATACTGAACAGAGAGCAGAGGACACACCATCTCTTCCTAAATCAAAAGCTGAAGGTTTTGATAAAATCCTCTGAATTGTTCAGTGAGTAACAGCATCAGTAAAACCTCGCTCCTGCACGCATCTCTTCCCAAGGTGAGTGCCTGTAGGCGGCTCCAGTGTCTAATCTGGTTTAACACAGCGCTGCCCTCACTGGTGTATCAGGAGGATTTTCAGATGCCCTATTTAAACACATAAGGACTTGATAGCTTTGAAATCTCCACCCTCAGTCAAAGCAGACTGACACTGTCTGAACCCAACAGGTCCAGAAGTGACAGGGATAGGGGAGAGAGAGAACAGTCGGACAGAAAGAGCAATAGCACAGTGTCTCGTTTTGTTGAGAAATCAGGCTAAAAATCATTAGCTAATTAAAATCATCATTTTTGCAGTCGAAATACAATATGTTTGTATTGACTGCTATATACGTAATCAATAATAATATTTAGCATTGCTGTGGTGCTTTTCGCATGCAGCATGCACTGATTTAATCACTGACCAAGCAGTACTGACGATTAAATTCTGATGCCTGCACAGTTTTTACATAATGACAAGAGAGTTATCTGACAAAGCCTGGATTGGGGGGAGTTAACACATAGCACATACTTGTCACAAACGAATGGGTAATTGTCTTCTTAAGAGAAAATACATTTATTATATATTATTTATTATAGCTCACCCAATATGCACTCCATTACATCTGCATGCCAAAGATTTGATCCAAGCCCACTCAACCAGCTACACTTATTAACTTTGCTTTGTGTAAATTTGTGGATTTAATAACAGAGGAATTTCGGGAGCAGAGTGTCCAGCAATCTGTTTACTGCTGGCAGAGGCCAGTTACCACATGCTTAAACAGAAAGTACAAGAAACCCTTCGTAGACTTATAGGGAATAGCCTGTTCAGAGAAAAAGCCCTAATTAGTCAGAAGATGGCTTGTACCCTGAAGCACAGGAGACGTTCTAAGGTAATTAAATATAAAGAAAATTAGCATGTAGTTCATGAACCACACAAGCAAGACGAAACAGTGCCTCGTAGCACTGAAGCAAACTATTCTGGTCGCACAGAAATTAATACTTTTGTTATTAATGTGACCTTTTCCTCAGCCCCAATTTAAGTCTGCAAGAAAAGGAGAAGTAAGGATGAGAATTCAGGAGCAACTGCAAGAGGCACTGAGACTCGCCAGCAACAAACACAGCGTGAGGAGGAGGCAGAAACGGCAACTGCTGCTCTGCCCCGACCAGGCACACAGCAGGGCTGGACGTGGGGCACCGTCGCTGTGCCTGTTCCTCCCTGAATCTTATGGGAAACAAGCCAAACAGAGCACCAGATGGTTTCCACTTTGAAGAAAAGGTGGAAAGGAGTCCAAACAGCAGCTGAAGTTACTCAAGGGGGAAAAAAAAAATGAATGCATTATGAAGGAGGGCATCCTCTAGGAAACATGCCAGGCAGGCTGGATGAGTTCAGGGAAGGGCAAGGAGAGATGTAGAGAGAAGTAGTTGAAAAGTGAATTTCTTACTGTACTCCAGCAAAATCCTACTCAGAAGTCAGGATGAAGAGACTTTGAAAGAGCCAAAGGCATGCAGGAGCCTGACAAGCAAATCAAAAGGTAGCACTGAAAGGATGAGAGACAGGTAAAATGATCTTGACAGTATAATACGAGAGATAAAGTGCGTGTGATACACATCGTGAGAATAACAATGGCATCTCAAGTGCAAATACATACTTCCCACCAAACTTCACGTATGAGGAATTAGATCAGAGCATCAGTGCGTATAAAAAGGATATGCAAAGTAAATTCCAAACCGTATTAAAGACTGCAGTGTTTGCCAACAGCCTCCACCAGCAGTGCACACCGAGTTGCTGTTTTTTCCCAAGCCATGCTACATTTTGCAAAGATGGGACATTCGTTTTGGGAGGGGGAGGTTATATCTTACCCTGCCTTTAAGCTGCAGGTATCTTTCCTCTTGGGCTACAATATCTCATCACAAATGGCCCTGGGCAAAGGTTTCTTGTTTCTTCTCCCTACCAAGCCTTCACCAGGGGGCCTTGCACTTTGTGCTGTGAAACTCATCCCACTTTTATACTTCAGTGTGCACATTAACCTGTTTCTGCCTGTATAGTAGTCTAATCCTCATCCCTATTGAAAGTGCCTCCTAATTTTTATCATTGTATCTACCCAAGAACTTTTTTTTTTCAGCCCTGCTATTCTTTTTCAAACTGTAAATCAGTTCTCCTTTGGGAGTCAGTGTGAAATACATCCTCCTACTCTCACCTCTCCTGTTTTTCTTTGCAATTAAACATTTATGTTTGAATTCCTTGGCATTGCTTACAGCTCTGATACGTGACTTCAGACCCATTCTTCCATGTGAGCATTTCTCTGGCATTTTGACTCCACAATGCACGGCCCAGATGTCCCAGACAAGCCCCGTGACCCCTGGGTGCAGCGATCTCTGCTGGGTGACCATCCTCCTTGCTTCAGTGGAACATCTTGAAACTTTGTGGGAGGAACTGAGGTGAATTTCAAACTCTCACTTTTTTTCACAAGAACACAGTTCCTATGTCATTTCAATTTTTATCATTTATAAACAGAGCAACGAAACGGGGGGAGCGCTGGGGAGGCAGAGCGGGGTGATTACCTCGCCAGACCTGGCAGACAGCTGTGTTCCTGCTCCTGGTATCTGATACAACAAAAGCACACTCAGCTAATCCCCGCTGGCAGCTACCGTTTCGGCTTCTGGTTCTAGTGGCAACACAAGGCAGCTAACACCCCTTTAAATGCCTCGGAGATTCATGTGAAAAGAAATATGGGCACGTAAATGGAAAAAAGCACTACGGAGCTATAAATCCCAAGTTAAATTAGGAAAGACCTTCTCACACACTACTGCAGGCAAAGAAAAAAGTGAATATAGGTATAAATGGTGACAAGTTGCATGTTTACAGCCGCTCGTCTGTGAGTAGGATACCTTTTGTCTTTAATAAATATACACGGCTTTTTATATATCTCAGTGCAGACGTACAAAGCAATTAATAATACTGCTTAAACAGTAGATAGCAAGCCTGAATGAGTAATTTTATCAGGAGTTTATAAAACTGTAAATATGAAAGCTGCAATGTTGTCTTAAAAAGCTATTTATAGCCAGTACAAATTAGGAATGACATGGCTAGCCAAGGCATTACAAGTATACAAAAATGCAGAACCCACCGTAGGTATTAAAAGACCACCACAATTATTTGCCTGTTATTGAGATTCTCTGTTATAGATGCTTATGTGTTTGCACTGTCTGCAGGAAGCCAAGGTCTGGCAGCCTTGGGTTACAGCTCATCTCAGTTCCTCACTGTAGGTTTGGATGCAGACCTCACGGTTGGTTCCTGCATTGGTGCCTACATTGGCTGGCACCGAAGTCTGAAGCAGGGGGTTCAAAGACAGCCTAGCTCAGAGCCTTAACAAGAGCTGATCTCAGCTGGTGCTCAGCCCATACCTCTCCCACCACAGCCAGTCATTATATGGTATTTTCAATCACAAGCTGGAGTCCCCAGAATCGTAAGATCTTCAAAAAGCTCGTTTATTTAGAGCCACAAGACTGGTGAGAATGGCTTTATCTTACGTGTAGACCCTACACTCACCCTCTCGTGCCTCTTCCTGCACTCCACCCCAGAGCGATCCTGTTCCTGTCTTCCTGCACTCAGGACAGAGCATCAGCTCTCAAGCCCACGGCTCCAGCTCGGTCACTCAGGTGAGCTGGGGGACGGGCGGAAAGGCAGCATGACACCTTGCAGCTTCCTTCACCAACCACTCACTGGGCAAAGCAGAACTCTGCTTCTACTTCCTTTCTAACCCAAAAAACAGTTTATATCAGTTTACACTTCCAAGGTTATCATGGAAAGGAAGAGTGCCAAAAAGTTACTTTTTTTAAAATGAAATCCTACTTTGCATGTTTAGCTCCTCCAAACAAATGCAGCCTACGCCATGTTTTGAGAGGCCCAAAGTCTAGCTCTGCACAAGTGAGAGAAAAACTCCGGGCCTAAATCTTCTTGAAATACATGTTGGGTGTCTGTGATTACCCGTGGAAACGTGCCATAACACACGTCAATCTAATTTTGGAAGCAAAATGTCCAACCGGATGGCGTATTGCTAATTTTTCCTCTTTCCCTGCGATTCTCTGCAAACCCTGTCATTTCCTCCATCTCTCCATGTCTGCAGCCATCAGAAGCGCTGACTCCTGTACATTTAGCATTCGGGTGTGCTTGACAAGAGCCAGCACTTCTGATCGATGCCAGTGCTGCCGAAGGAGATCTTGACGAGATTTACAGACTACAGGAGTTTGCACAGTTCTTTTCTCTCCCACTCCCTAACCACGTCTCTGCAAAATATCCGAAGCCATTGTTTTCTGTTTCTGTCACTATGCCATTAACCTAATTAGCCACAGGAAACAAAGAAATTGAGACAGTGTTTAATATGCTGAATTTCCAGAATGACTTGCTGCGGCTTTTGTCTGCACACATCAAGAGAATGCCGTAAGAAGAGAAAAACTGGAAGTTTATCTAAATTAATCTCTGAGAATCAGAAATAAGAAACAAAGACAAACACTCATTTAAAAAAGCCTTATTAATTTCCTCATTAGCCTTGATTGGTTTTGAGTTAAAAGTATTTACAGTCTGTTAAACACTCAAGATTTAAAATTTCAACATTATGCAAACCCATAGTTACATAGCAGGTATATTAAAATATTAACACCTTGTAGTTTATTTAATTTTTTTAAGGAGCTGGCCATCACTCTTTTAGCATATATTTGTCTGGTTTATCGAGTTTAACAATTGTGGTGTGTCTCTGGACTGTAGGGCTAATATAATTAAATCCTATTAACACATCAGGAATAAAATCCTTTAATAGGCACATGAGGCTTTGAGAGGCAGCTCATTCCTGAGCAGATTTAATATCCTTAAATTAAGCAAGTGTGAATGGGAGGATGAATCTTATTAAAAACTTAAATCTGATTATATTTGAAAATTATTGGTTTCTTAATGTAATAAATTATCCAATACAGACTAGAACAAATAATATATCCTAGCTTCACATAACTTCACTCTATAACAAGTGACAAACGAAATTAAGAATGACTGTGGGGCAAAAAGGAAGGTCTTTTTATAAAAGTCATTTTGCATAATGAAATACTTAAATCATTTTAACAAACACTGGGGGAGGGGAAGGAAGATATATGTGCAGATGAGGGCATTAGAACAGGACTCATTTTTCCTCTTCAAAAAGGGAATGCAAAGACAGTTGGATTGGGGTTTTTTTCCTCTAAAAATGCCATTCTGACGAATTTGTTGTAAATTTTGAAAAGAAAAGCTGAAGCTTATGTTGGTGGGAGCTGATTCCTTTTCCAGAAGGCTAATGCAAATGTAAACCATCTGCCACACATTCTGCTGATAAAGCTGTACTTCCGAACAATGGACCAACAGCACTGGAATACTAAAACATTAGCTCGACACTAGGAAAAAGTTTTTAAAGAGATTATAACTTCCAGAAAATAGAGGTGTTTTTACCGTTCTTTCATGCAAAGAAAAACTATATAGTATATATATGTATATATGTATATAAACACATTTTCTTATGTAACGTATATGGAGCATAAATCAGGAGTGCTGAGGAAGAGACAACGGTGGCTGTTAACAGGATCCTCTGCTAAGGTATAAATTGCAATAAATCACTTAAGTAAACAGAAATACCTAAAAGCTTATAAATAGCATTGCTACTTCAAATGAAAACTGGAGATTACCATTAACCGTTGACTACTGAATATGCTTAAGTCTCTTCTTTTTAACATGGGGTCATTGCAAAATGTTAGCAAGTAACAGCCAAGCGAGGGGTATTTTGACAATCAGCAGTCTGAGGTCTTTAATCAGGACAGTAGGCACCATCCAAATCCTAATGAATCAAATGGAAAGCCTCAGTGGATTTTTAATCTGGTCCTATGTGACACATTTGCAAATGAAAGAACTGGGGACCAGAAAGCTTTACTTTCATATCAGGTTAACCGAAATAACTTTCTGTGAATGTATGCAAACAAAAATAGTTAACCTGGGGAAAACACCACAAAAATGTTTTTATGGAGATACAAAACTACACAACTGATTAGGAAATATTATAAAATTACCCAACTGATTAAATAACATGCTCCAAAATGGTTTCTTAAACTGCTTTGATGATGGCAGGCACCAATATCTGAATGTGTAGTGAAAAGGTTTATGTTATTTCTATCGCATAATGCAGCAGCTTAAAAGTATTCCCCTATTTCACCACTGTAAAATACTCTTGAGTGCATTCCATGCTTAGCATAAGTCACCGTGTGTGTATTCACTATCACAACAGATCTGGATATAATGTAATGTGATCTTAAAATGGTAACGATTTAACCAGAAGGCTTCAATATACATGAGTTCCCCCAATGCTGTTAATTATTCAGGCATTAAGCTAGGGGTGGGAGGACAAAACTGTATAATCACAAGTTAAAAATTCTCTAAAATGTGACACCAGTAATGCAAGTAATACTTCATTTCAATGTACCTGCCTACCAGAGCTGATGTTGTTTCAAACTGTAAGTAGGCAGCAGTAAATAGAAGCCTCAATAACCCAAATTTCAGAGATATTGACATGATTCTCCAAGTGCGCTTCCATAATTTGAATGTCTCTTTAGGTAAAAAGTGTCATTTAATTGCAGAAAACAGAATTGTGACTTCTTTAGCAGTAGTCGTCTTGCTCTTCCTCAAAATTCAGGTTAAAAAAAAAGTCACAATTAGTCTTTCTGTGATTACTGCCTCAAGTTGTATGCATATTTTAGATTACCGGCACTTTCCCCCTCTTCTCTTGTATTTGTTTAGGTGAAATAGCATATATATGTGTGTTCAATAAACACAATAGATTATTCTAGAATAAACAAAGTAACTCTTCCCCACCACCACCTTTGGTTGCCAGTACTCATTTCTCTTTAAATCTGAGGAAAAAAACCCCAAGAGTTCTGGTTGTTTCTTAGATGGATGACAGATTTTGTTCTAATTAATCTAGAGCACTGTGTATAGAAACGACTGCAAAAGCAAACATGTCTATTAACAAAAAGCAGTGATTACTGCTTGGCATTTAGCCAGTAACTCTACATAAGCAATGAATTGATGCCTGCGACTGTCTCAGTGCCATATGGGTTCTGCTGTAGCAATGAATTGGATCCAACGCAAGGTTAAGATGTGTCAAATTTAACTGGGGTTTAATTGATACTAGTAAAGAGGCTCTAAATAAAGAAACAGTGTGTGTGCTATTAGAAACAGGATGCATGTCAGCCTACATCCCCCAGCTTGTTGGCAACAAAACTATGCTGAGATATCCAAAGGAGTTTCCAAACTCCTCTTTGGGGTTTTTTTTTTTTTTTGTAAAAAGAAAAGAAAGAGACAGAGACAACAAAAACTTTAGGTTAACAGGCTTACTAGCACTTAATTGGAATTGACAGACAGAACACTGATCAGGTGTACAGTGTTACTGTCCTCATACGTGTCTGGTTTTTACATCCTAACAAATCTCTTTTTGCAGCAATGCGAGTCATTTTGCCTGAGCTAACGTTTCCATTCGCTTATGAAGAAAATATCCCTAAATTACAAGAGTGGTGAGATTGCACAGCTTAATATTCGACAGCCAAAAATGGTAGTTACCTCCAAGAAAGATTATCTTTTCTTGAACAGTAACAAAATACTGCATGACCCCTAACCAGCCTCAGAAGTTGTTCATTGTGTATGATCGTTATTTTTGTTCCACTGACAGCTTCGGTGCAATGAGCCTTTTATACAAAGTGACATGTACTTAAGAGTGTAAAGACCTGAATTGCTCAGTGGGAGAGGATTAGCGCCTGGCCTGGGAACCAGGGAGCTACAGGGAGTTATTCCCAACCCTTTTGTGTTTGGAGTGAGCCAGCGACAATCGGGTGCTGCAAACATCAGTGCCAGCCTCCCAGCCCAGGGCCGCAAGCCTGGCTGGCTCCCACTCCGTAAAGGACCCTGCTCCCCCTCTGCTGCCAAGCCTCACCCCACACGGCAGCAACGTCCAGAAGAAACCCAGCACCGGTCACCTGCTAAAGTCCCTTCCCGCCATCTCTGAAAACGCCGCGGCATCTAGGCTGAATCCAGAGCCTCAGCTCCTGCCCAGGCTCAAACCTCGTCAGGCCTGAGCCTCTGTAGTGCTACAGTCCTCGGTGGCAAACGAGGATATTCAAAGCAACAGCCTCCCTCTGCAGACCTGAGCTGAGGAAATGGGGATTAAGTGATGCAGAAGGAGGAATAGAAACCACTGTCGGTTTGCAGCTTTCACCTGAGCAACCTTCCCTCCTTCCTCTCCCGTGGCAAGGAAGATGGCGAAAGGAACAACACTCCTGAGTTTTCCGCAGTTTTCAAAATTAACTAATTTCTCTGACAATAAACATGACTTGCCCTTGATCTCCAGTTCTCACAGGATCAGGCCCGAAGATACTGCATATAAATACCTCGTGGAAGGCAGCAGAGACAACGGAGCCAGACTCTTCTTAGTGGTGCCCAGGGAAAGGGTGAACAGCAACAGGCGCAAGCTGAAGCACAAGGAAGTTCTCTTAAACATAACAAAAAAATATTTTTATGGTGGGAGCGATCAAACATAGGAACGGGTTTACCAGAGAGATTGTGGAATCTCCATCCCTGGAGATCTTCAAAACCCAGCTGGCCACGGTCCAGAGCAACCTGCGGCAGCTGATGTTGCTCTGAGCAGGGGGTTGGACTGGGGGATCTCCAGATGTCCCCTCCCATCTCAACCACTCTGTGATTTGGGGATTCTGTAAATTAGTGTCATTTTGACACTGAGCCCAAGCTCACCTTTCGTGATACAAAAGAATATTGATAAAGAAAGCTGATAAGTTAAAACATGGAACTGGGGTATTTTTTAAGACTCCCTGTCTTCCACTTGTTACATTTCCAAAGATATACTGCTTCCTTCGAACTGTTGCTCATGCTCAAGTGGCAGCAGCCCATAAATATCTTTTCTTAAAACTGCTTTGATTTACTTGCTTCAAAAAGAAAAAGGAAAGAAACCACCCATGCTGAGACCATGCTGAACCTATGCTGGCACAACAACATCCATCTTTCATATTTTAAATTTTGTTTTGGAATTAGGTCCCCTCTTTACCTCATATTTGAGCAATGCCTGGCCTGGTGAGGTCCACATTGAAAGCCAGCATTTCTAGGCATATCTCCAAGAGTGGTAATAATTACCTTATTCTAAGAACAACTTTGATCTGTGAAATTCTTCAATAATATCTTTGCTTCTGCCTCCCAGACCAGTATATTTCAAGTTAGTGTTTATGACTAGTTTGGCATTTATACATCAAATGGTATCAAGCATTTATTTGATAGCCTTTGGTCCTTTTACCTCTACATTGAATTCTTGCAATATTCTAGGGCTACTCTGACAACTTTTTATCATGATGTTTTATTGTGCAACTAACATACTTTTGATAATTATTTTGATGCAATTCTGGTGCCATTTGCCAGCAGTGGAAAACATTTTCTAGTAATTGTAACGATTTCTTTTCACTTTGCTTTGCTGGCAATCTTCTAATCCCCTAGGTAGCTTTCTGCATTGGTTTTAACCCTGCAGGGAGTAATGACTGTGTGACATATTCAGCAAAGGAACCATTTACAGTAAAAGGACATTGTTCCATTACTTATATTAGGAAACGAAGACAACAAACAAGATAGGGAAACAGAGTAAAACCAACTGTACCTATATAGCTAATGTTTGATATTTGTCAGAAAGACGTTACAGAGTTGTTCTCTGTATGCAGACAGTGGAATCAATACTATTCTACAAATAAACTATGACAAAGAAGAAAAAGTTGTTCATTGCTTATTAATGTTCAGTAATATCATGTGCTCTATATATTTCAAGCAAAATGCAAACCCTGGTCTCATACAGCAAGGAACGCTACAACAAAAGAATTATTTACTACTGTATCCTTAATGCCCCACTGACTGTCTTGCCTGAAAGGTAGGAGCTTGATTTTCTTCCTCTCTGTCCTTTCAAATGATGCGTGTGTCACAGAGACAAGATTGCCATGTTACTGCCAATTCTCTAATACACAGTCTTGTACACTGGAAATCAGTATGGAACACTGCACTCACATCTCTCCTAACTTTTTACAGCCTTTAAATTGCCAGTCTTCTGACTACATTTCTTCAAACAATATTGCCATCTGACTGATATCAATCAAACGTATTGCCCTTTGATGTCAGAACTCACAGAGTCATCCCACTTGACTGAATTTTGATTACCTCTGCATTCAGAAAAGTAATGTGTTGTTCTTTGAAAAACAAAAAAGTGCAGTCACTGTGCATATTTAATAAAAGGACTATTGGCTCCTGTATTAGGGAAATAATGCAAAAAACATTAACTTCGAGGTTCCAACTTTGCGTGCATGTTTTTCTTCCTGAGTGGAGGTAAATTTTTGATAGTGTAATGTGGAATGCAGAAGAAACATTTAGAGATTTAATCTCTAATATCAGGTTTTCATCTGTTGTGGCTCCCAAATTTCCCACAACCCACTAATCCTACAGTACCAGTTCAGAAGGGGATGTGTGCCCTGTTATGATGTCCAGTGCTATTCCGTGTGTATCACAGCAGGGGAGATGCTACTACCTATCTTTTTTTTTCTTTTAACCGGTTGTACATTAAAGCATGATTCAAAGACAGAAGCCTTTGCTCAACAGGAAAAAAAAAAAAACCAAAACCAGAAATCAGATTCCCTATTGTTTAAGTCAGATGCAAAGAATTGCACTAGCAGAGGCACAAAAGATGAAAGTTCAACTAAAAGCCTCAAAAACACTGATCGTGATAACTGCCGCATTCAGCCAGTCCATGCGGAAATTGAGAGACTGGCTAGCTAACAATGAATCATCGCATAAGAAATGGTCTACGAAAGTGTGCTGAAAACTGGAGCCATAACTTGGAGATTCTCTGATGCTAGGGATTTGGGTTTGGGGGCGAGGGGTGGGGGGAGCAGTTTGGCATTTATATTTTTCCTGTGCTTTACTTTAACCCATGCAGCATTGTCTTTGTCTGTGTTCTTCTCTTTGCTTCAATGAATGCATACCTTTCCCTCAACAAAATAATAGACAACTGCAAAAGTTACATCCATTGCTCCCACACCCGCCTCCACCCCTACACCCTGCCAAAAGGAAGGCAGGAACAGCAGACGTGTCTGTAAGTCAGAAGAAGAGATTTCAGTAGAATTACTTTTGCCAGCAGGTATTTTAAAAGCTGTCCAAACACACAGAGCCATTGACCATCTTTCAGTCTGAGGCTGAGCTTAGGTATATGTTGCTCTACTCCTGGAATGGAACGAAAGACCAGTTCCAGGACATGAGATCAAAGGTAGTCTAAGCATATTGAAGATAACTGTTTGCAGAGCAGGTAGAGACTAGCAAAAATCAGTTTCTCCTTAAAAGTTTAAAGCGCTGAGGAGATAGGGAAGATTTGCAACCTTAAAAGGAAGCAACCCAAGTCATCATCAGGTGGAAATGGTTCCCAACCCTGTGGATAACAGAAATAGAAAGATTAGTTTCAAAAGACCCCAAAAGAGATAGGACCTCAGGCAGCTAAAATTCTAATCTTTCTAGAGGAAAACATCATTTGATAGTAAACTACTAGTTACAAAAAAAGAAAAAAACAAAAAGGAGAACGACCAACAAACTTCTGTATCTTTCTAAGCTTGCTTTTTGGTTGTTTATGTAACTGAGTGGGTTTTAACCGTTCTTGACTTGGTTATCGGTACACCTGCGTTACAGTACCTACCCTAGCATGCTTCTTAGACTCAGTAAATTGGTACAGTTTCTATGGTCTGTGTTTCAGACAGCGTTGACTGTCTTTTGCTTATGTCCCTCATGAAAATTCAAGTCTTTTGCAATGCTTAGCTTCTGCTGCACTCTCACTCCATCACTGTTCCCAATACATAAAGTTCCTTGGCACATCAGGGCAGACAAACTGTTTCTCTGGATGGCTCATTTTTCCAGAAATGACATGTGTCACAAAGCACCTCAGACTCCTTAAACCCTGCATTCATTTCCAGCCAGTCGATATATTCTCATGCCCTTGTATATAACCTTCAGTACTTGAAAGGAAGAAGAATTAACTTTTATAAAAACAGTCCTCAGTATTCCTAGCGTAACCGACTGTACGGTCACACCTCAAGCCTCTGCTTCTTCAAACAGCCTCCTCATCCTTTAGGAAGAAAAAGAAAAAAAAAGAGGGATAACTGCTACTTTCTTAATTCTCACCCACAGAATAAGCATAAGTATTCATGGAGGTAGCAAAATGCTATGCCTTCAGAATTATGTCCTCCTTTTGCTGGAGACAGACTCTGAACACTCACAGCATCGTTTTCCATTTCTGGGCCAGGCAAACTGCTCTAGCAACTCTTCGCTGAGTCTGATCAAGCAATGAGACTTGCTTGAGGCTATACATAATTCTTAAAATCGTACTTTGAAGAACGATTTTAACTCAAAAGGATGGCGGGTTTTCTTTTTTTTCATTTCAGCCTAAATGGCTTATGGTGATCCATATTTCTATCGGTCAGCTAAACGAAAAGATTGGATCAGCCAGACATTACAGTACATGAGTAGCACCAATCAGAAAAAAACCCAAGATTTACAACTGTGTGGGTAGTTTATATCTCTCTTAGTCTTCTTTCTTTTCTAAAGCCATTTAAAACTTCTTTTGAGTTGTACTTATGACCCAACTTCTAATATATTACAAGAGAAATATCACTACGAGATTTCTATGCGCCTTCAAAGTGCTGTTCTTGCAGACACACAGGCTCCCATCCCACAAGGAAACATTTCATGCATTCAGTATCCATCACAAATGCTCCATTTACTATCCCAGTTTTATTGCCTGACTGAGCACGTTTAAGCAGAAACACCAGTGGAAACACCAGCCACCGAGATAAAGACCTCGGAAGCGGAGGTGAGCAGGGCTGGCCTTGGGCTCCTCAGCGAGGACGATGTGGCAGAGCTATGCCTGCCGCCCACCAGCCCTCACAACCTGAACTGGGGCACCGTCCAGGCACACAGCAAGGCAGGATGCTTGCTCAAACATGGAAACCACAACACTCATTGCATTAGGAAACGGATTTCCATTTGGAAGCTGAAAAGGCTGTAGTGTTAAAAGATCATTGTATTTCCTATTTCCCCAGATTCTCACTAGCCCAGACTCTCCTGTTTCTTTTTTCTTTTTTAATCTAGGAATGCATTTGCTTTTGACCATAAACAAAGAGGAATATATAGAGCTCAGGCATCAAAATCCTTCAATCTATAACCACATGCATGAAGTGCTTAACAGCTAGCACAAAAGAGCTCCTGAATGACAGTAGAAAAAGTACAAATGTGGCTGAAATGGCATCTACAAAATTAAGACTCAAATCTTTGGCACTTTCTAAAAGCATTGTTTGCAGGAAAATTGCACTAGTGCTGCATTAGCATGGGGAGCAACCCTCCTCCCAGTTGCTGACAAAATAGCTCACTGATAGATGACTGGTAGATTTTGCACCATTCAGAAAAAAAAGTGGAAAACGTTTTCTAGTAATTGTAACGATTTCTTTTCACTTTGCTTTGCTGGCAATCTTCTAATCCCCTAGGTAGCTTTCTGCATTGGTTTTAACCCTGCAGGGAGTAATGACTGTGTGACATATTCAGNTATAACAACACTGAATGGTTATTATGTTCTGGACATCTGTTAGAAAGCTGTTAGAAGATGACACCTGCTTTTCAGAAGAAAACCATATTTAAATGGGGCTGATATCTCTTAAGTGTGATTAATTTTTTAAGGCATGCTGAGTCACTATTTTTTCAGACATATTTCTTCATTTCCATTCTGACAGCCTAAGCATAAATCTGTTGTTGCAAATCTGATGGACACCACTCCATCCTCTGTAGGAGTCATGGTCTACCTACAGATAAGGCACTTCCACCATAAGGTCCAAATCATTATTTGACTTTTCAACACTCCTAAAACACGAGTGTGTCCTACTTCCTTCTTCAGCCCAATCTCAACTTCTTAAATAATTGAGTCCAAGTTTCCACATTATGCGCAAATAGAGCCGTTGCTATTTAAAAGGCAAGGAAATTAAACACAGTATGTCATTTCAGAACAGAGTCACTGCTCAGATATTAATGACAATTAGATGTGCAGAGATGTGCAGGCTATGGACTGGTTTCATGAGGACGAAATCCATAAGCTCCCGCATAAGATGCTCAAGCCACTGCAGGAAAAGTATAAAGCCCAAAACATAAAAATCTACCTAAAGTCTGCCTGCCCATCCATTCACAGAGTGGTTAGTCTGGGAGCTGGTTGCAACAGCCAGCTCCTTACTAAAGTCTACTGAGTACAGAGAAATATGGAGATAATACAAGTTTCTTCTGGTGTTCTTTAGGGAATTAATTGAAAACCTAGGGAATAATTAAATAACATTTTGGTTGGCTGGGATGTCCGTTTCAGCAATTCAGTGGGCAAAAGATTAACTTGAGGAGCTATTTGCAGAAAGTTTCAAAAGTCAAGCACAAAAGAGGTTAGCACCAGAGGATACAATAAAAAATTAGTTTAGCCTATGATCCAGAGTACTGTATTGTTCTTCAGAAGCTTACACCATGTTGGAAAACTGTAAGCTGTGCTGCCAGCAAACAGTTTCAAGAATATGTTTTTGAAATGGCAGTTCTTGCTTTTGGTGCCCATTTAAAACTGCCTCTTGTGTCCTTTGTACCATGTCTCATGATGTGGTGTTGTTCTGGACCAATTCTTTCCTTCTTGATTTGATGTTTCTTGGATGCTCACTCTTCAAACAGCTTATCTTTTATCTTTGTCACATTAAGCACAGCACAGCAGTACTACTTCTTGGATTTGTCCTTAAGTATTATTTTTTTAAGCCCTGTCAGAGCAATTGACCTTCAACTCTCTTACCTTGAATCAGTGGGTTGTCACCGAAGTCTATACTGAGCCTTTTCTCTTTACAAACTTTTCCAGCCCTGTATTTTGTCCCTGAAGGTTTCTAACTTCCTAAAAGTCAACAGAGCATCACCTCTTACTGATGGTGCTACAGGCCAATACATCCAGGTACACAGAGCATAATTACACTCCCACGCAAACAATGGGTGTTTCATCCCAGTGAGGGGTTTTACAACCCGTGTAGTTACCAATACTTCATTTCAGTTCTTAGCTGCTGTGACAATTACTCCCATGAAAACTAAGTATAAAGGCTCAATTTTACCCTTCACCAGTTCAGAACCAATTGTTTTATGAACTCCAGTAGGAAATACTTGTTTATGGACATGTTCCTCTGGATCAGAATATTTGTATTCCTCTACTATTGGTTAGGATTTCTCTTCCACTCTGACCCACTATGCCCACCTCCGGACAGACAACAGCACAGGCCAGGCACTATTATTTAATTGCAGCTACACAACATGATAATTGTGAGTCTATCATTCCTATTCTGCAAGGTCTTGTCAAAAATTAGCTTTTAAAACAGTGACAGGCAGTTTAAGTCCTGAAAAGATACACATCGGCTGTTTTAATCAGGAAACTCAGAAAAGTTTTAGCCACATGAAGTATTTTAAGCTAAACAAAATACAAAGAACAAACCATCGTATAGTTATCTTTGCGACCAGTTCTGCACTGCCTTGGCCCATTTCAGGGAAGCATCTCTGCCCAGGAAAGCAATTATGGACAAGTTCAAAATAAGCACTAAGTGCTATCCTGAATGTAAGCAATATTTGGGTGCGTTTTTATAAATCAGCAGCCTTATGAAAGTTTGGGCAGTTTATATTTTTGCTTGTTTACGAGTGCAGAACACAAGCCCAGTAGTCATTACAAAACATTGCCAGCTGTGGAGTGATGAGGGCAAATACTGAAGGAAGGACTTTACCTGCTTCTGGTTCCGGCTGTGCAATGTACTCACATGTCATTTATGCAAAGGAGGTGATTCTCCCATTTCATTCATTATTACACCCCTGATTTTAAGACTTTCTAGATTTTTTGCTAGGAATATGCATTTTCAAACAAAGCTTTCTCCAGGCTATCCCTTTGACAGCGTATGGACCACAACAGCAGTTCTTGGAAATCTTCGTTCCTTGCAGCAGGTTCAGCCTACTCCAGTACTTCTGCACAGGTACAGAAGAGCTTGCAAGACAGGATGATATATGGCACTGAATATTGCTACGAAGAGAGGAGTATTCTCACTCATGCATGCACATGCAATAATGTGCTGCAATCGCCAACAGTCCTTTCTATTTAAAATTTTAGTCCCTTCTCATTTCACCTCCAAGGACCAGTAAAACAATAGAGATATCTGCAAAAGGGAGCCAGAGATCTTTACAGATCCTCCTGCCCTACCATAATTTACTGCCTTTACATCCCATCCTGATGGCTGGTTGCTTCCTTCATCACCACCGTGCTTTTTCCATTATGACAGAAAACGATGAGGCAAGAGGAAAAGATCTGCAATCACGAAGCAAGCCAGCGATAGCCCAGCTAATAACATGAAATAAAACGCATTGTGCTTCCCTGCTCCTGCGAGAGAAAATGATGAAGCACAAACTCAGCTCTCATCATTCAGCAGTCTGGCTTAAGGGATGAAAAAAAAAAGAAGAAAAGAGACACCACATGACAGCTGAAGAAAAAGATTTTGGGCTGTGTCACAGAAATTATTCTATTTTCTGTATTTCATAACCGACCATTTTTAGGTCTTTGTACCCACACCTGTGAAGTTGTCAGACCTGATAAAAGGGAAGGAATACTACAGTGTTTGACAATAAATCGCATTTTCGGCAAGCGGTTGCAGCCATCGTGTTTCAGACAGCACATGCATGTTCTGTTTTGCATGTGGATTATTCTTTCCAATAACTCATGATCAATCTTCTCCTTGTTGCATTTTCTATACTCCAAGAAACACAATGATGATTGCAACAGTTGCTCTCTTCTGTTTGCCTATTTGCTGTGAGACTTCTCAAAACAGCAACAACTTTATTGTGTTTAGTCTTTTTCCCAAGCGCTAAAATGTTAGTAATATAATCCAATAAAATAAAGAATGGCTTCGCAGCCCATTTCATAATCTTTCAGTAAAAATATTATTTTGTCAAGCAGATTTTTACCATTTTTTCCAAAACGAAAAAGAAGTCTCTATCACTTTCCACAAAAATAAAAAAAGTTTGCAAAGCTCTGACTTTCAACAGCTTATTTGCCCTTGTGTTCTTTTCCAACAATGGCTGGATTGTGTAATCCAAACTTTAACTTATTCCTTAAACAGGCTGACTTTTGGGGAAATTAATGAGAGGAGCTAAAATAAGCCTAAAATGCAAGAGAGGCCACCAGAGCCCTCCAGGCACAATGCCGACTGACCTAAGGCCCAATGCTGCACGGTGCCGCGTGCTGACGTGAGATGGGGCACCCAGCACCTGGCAGGGGCAGTAACCCGAAAAGTGCTTTGCGTGAAGAAGTGCAGAACCTCTTGCAATAAGAGGTGACACGCGATTGTATGCTTTAGGTCTCGCTTGATCCGCATAGTGATTTCAAATGGGAACAGCCGAGCTGTCCTCCACAGGATTTTCTGAGCTTTTAAAGAAAGTAAGTAAGTGAGGAGTTTTCAGCCTCTGCTACTCTGTCTCCAAGCTCTTGATCTGAACACAAAGTGAGCACCCTCGGGATTACAGAGGGAGAGATCCAAACCTCTTCCGCCAAAGCCATTACCGGACTTCCCCGTCTCTCACTCCTATGATTTTATAATTAAGTAAATACCATTTTTAAAGACTATTGCAAAGCATTGGGTACAGGCTGAGTAGTTATATTACCAAACAAAGGGGTTTTTCTTCAAATTATTTCCTTCCATCTAAAATACATATTACATTAAATTTCCATGACCTTTTTTTTTTTTTTTGTGCTACTTGTGTTATCTCTGCCTTACTGTGCATACAGAGACTACATATTCTTTACTGGTTTACAGAGGAGCTCTTTCAAAATAAGCAAAGGCATAAGTCAATTTATGAGATACAGAAGTGTATTAGCCCCTGAAATTGTAGCTTCCCGTATTACTGTAGGTCCACATTTCTTTGCAGCATTTTCATTTTTATCAGTGTTTTATCGGAGTACAATGATGAACGGATGTTGCATAGCCCCAGGCCCACAAGCAGTTGAGAAAAGATCTGCCATTATAGGAACATAGAACTGCTAGATTTTAATAAATACATGGTGTCGTGCAGTTGTATAGAGCAGGCATATATAACATATTAGTATTAGAGGCACGTGCATATTATATAACTTCATGCTAATAATGCATTTATACCCTGATTTAGTCAAACTGTATGTGATGAGCTTAATAATAAATAGAGACAAATTAAGAAGTGCATCATAATCTTCAGCTCAGAGGCCAGCACCTACTGTGTTGGCCTTCTGCACAGGGATGAATTTTCCTTTTAAAAACCACTGTGCGCTGTAATTTGGAAGGAAATAACCTCCTTTGTCATGTTTGCATCTATCCAGCAAAAGGAAGTTGGTGATTAATGCTTGAGATATTTTCCACAATGAAAGAATCCGCTTCCTCCACATACTTTGATTTACTCCCTCTTATTGTAGTGTTGTATTTTGATAAAGGACATTGTACCTGTCTATCAGGCCCGGTCTTAATCTTCGTAACTAACCCAGCTCCTGAAATACTCAGGCTTCACACAAACCATTAGTATTTGTACACAACCACATTACCAACCGTTGCAGAAATAAAGCAGCTCCTTGCAGCCAGGCTACCATTTTAAAAAGCCTCAATATTTTCTCTTATAGGGAGAAATATAATCAAGACAAGGCACCAGAATTCATCCTGCAAAGCAATATTCATTGTATGACTTGATGGCAGCAACTTTATTTCCTGCCAGTTGCCAATATATTTGATCACAAGTTGCTTGCTCTCAAAATCAGTATGACTGATTTTTTCCTCACAAGGTTTTCCAATACACCCAGTACAGGGAGAGCCCCCCGTTCAGCGCCGCACAGCGGGGTGGTTTGCCAGGGAGGGGTGCAAGGGGCGGCAGTGGAGGCGCAGGGTCTTGCCCTGCCACTGCCACCACCCAGCCAGGCACCATCTCGCAAAGGCACGAGCACCCACCCAGCAGGGATCCAGCCCACCCTGAATACAAGGTCCCTGCCTTCCTAAAAACACTGAGCATGCAGAGTGCTCCCTTCCCCGTCCTGGGTGTTCACTGCACGGGCGCTGCAGTCCTACACCTCCACGGTCCCCTGACTTCTTCCCATCTTCCCTTCCCCTCCCGGTTATTTCTATCTGGAGCTATCTCAGCACACGGCCAGGACGCCTTGGCCTCTCACACCCTGCAGTCCACACCCAACCACAAGGCAAAAGCCACACCAGCGGCCACAGGCAGGGAGGCTCCTGACTGCGAGACAAAGAGGACTCTGTGCGGAGACCCTGACCAGGGCTTACGAGCCACATTTAATGTGAGTGCTACCACCTGCTTGGCTACGACATTTGCCTAAATAAGAATTAAATAACACACACAAAAAAAAAACCAACCCACCTTTAATTCTAATTTGACTGGTTTAAAAAAAACACTTCTTGAACGGAGACAACAACTTGCCAGGAGCACATGATGCTCGAGGAGTCCCTGCAGCACCCGTCGGTCTGACTAGCAGCATTTATTCCTTGCAGCTTATTGCTCGAAATGGGATAAATGCTGGAAAATCTCTTGACTCACAGGACTTACGAGCCATAGTACAAAGCAATGTGTGTTTTGGAAATAAGATTACAACGTATACAGTGATTCATAAATATTTGCATTTTATAATTGTTTCTGCAAATGAATTGGCAAGTCAATCAACACAGGGATGGGATTCTCCCCCTACAAAGGGAATGAACTGCAGAATTTTAACTAGTTTCCTTCTTACTGCCTATGAGCCCTGGTCACTTTTCGTCTCTCGCAGCTAATTTTTCCTTTGCACGTCTTCTTACTTGGAGCTGTGTAAGAAAAGCAGCCATTCCCGAAAAGCAGCCATTCCCAAAAAGCAACAAGACTGGCAGGAATAAAGCAATGGTCTGTCTCAAAATAGAGGTGGTCTTTCATTCAGTTCCTCCCCTGTCGCTACAGGAGAACGTATATAGTTAAGGCGATGCTGCCACAAAGAGGCAGCGTGCCCTGGCTCTTGCAGCACACAGAAATCCACCCATCGGGTTCCAGACAGAAGGACACCCAGTCTCACAGATACTATTTACAGTGATATTAAAGAAGTCCCTAGTAATACTGGGGAAATAAGAAGCAGCAGCTTAATTAGCCCATGACACCAGGACAATGCACACCCTCATGGGTGCTTTTCCTGAAGTCCAGGTATCTGGAGTGCCAGTCCCAGATGTTCTCTTCGTCCGGCCTGACCTAAGGACATATGGAGGCTGGAGATCCCTCCCCAGGCTGTCGAACGGCAACTCAAGGGTACATGGAGAGGAACTACGGAGTCACTTTTCTCTCCTTCCTCATACACCATGGAAAGAAAGGGAGTGAACCTCAAAAAGTTAAAAAAAAAAAATTCCAAGCCACAAAACAACTGCCACACAACAGCCCGAAAGCGAGGTGGTCAACCTACCAGTGCACAAAGCAGTGACAGCATTACACGAACACGAAAAACCAGCTCGTGTAGCTCGTGGCCAAAATACCATGAGACAGCCTTCCACTGTGCACCCAGCAACAAGGTTGCTCTCCCAGGCCTCCAGCACAAGGGCTGCCTCTCCTTCGAGAAAGAGAAAACGGCATGCACGGGGTTTCACTTGGGAATAATCGCCAGCTCCTTTGCACATACTCCTCCACCCACGCAGACACGTATAGACACTTTGAGGTTTTGCTCTTTTTCCGCGCTGAGTTGGACTCTCAAAGGGGAATTCACAAATAAAAGGTAAGGCTGAAGCCGGTGCTGCAAACACGTCACCCGGCGGGTCCTCCCCCTTTACCAAAGGGAAAGTGCTGTCTTAGGACAAGCTTGCTTGTCGAGTAGACCGTGCTAAGGACAAAGAAGATAAGCGTGCCTAAAAATGAATGAAAATAAACACATTTATAAACATCACAAAGAAACTACCCACGTTTACCTGCCACAAAACAGGTCTTCCGTTACTGAAACGATGATCAAGGGCAGACAAGAAAGCCCCAACGTGCTTAACCTAGGCAACTGAAAGTGTATTTCAAACCAAGTCGGATCAACTGCACATGCTTAAAGCGATCGCGGTAGATGTTTCCTTCTCCATTTTGGACATAGGCTCCTTTTTCTCCTTAGCCCGTGTACCTGGCAAGCTCCCTGAGATGTCTCCCAAATTCCAGCAAGTATACCAATTTCTGATCATTTGAATGAGGCTGTTGCTAAGCAACACCTTTTCTCTCTCTCTTTCTCTTTTTTTTTTTTTTTGGTTCAGTTACACTTTCAAAATCCAGGATGTGCTGGATGTGAGCAGACAGAGAAGATGTTGTTTAAAGTTTTACTAGTACTAGCACACGTTCTCTAATAAAAAAAAAGATCAAAAATTTTCAAGCTTTTAACCGAAATAATGTCTTAAAAGAAGTTCACTTCTGTGGGAGGCTGATCTCTATGCAATTGTATTTCCTATCTTCTTCTCAGTCTTCAAATGCAAAACAAGTTCGTTTGTTAATAATATGATGTTACTAATTCTTACCTACAGCCCGTCCTATACTTCTGCGGGCTCCACTGCTAACCAGGTTTCTTACATCCGTCCTTTCCTTCCCACATGTACTTTTGCTTATGTGTGTGAAGGTTTCAGGACCCTTTTCCCTTACTGAGTTGTTGTAAACATGTGAAATAAAAAACCCACATAAGAGATGACCCAAAGCACACAATACAAATGGGGGATTTTCTTTTCATTTCAACAGATTTTGGAACAGACTCTAGGAGAAGAGTCGGGCCATTTATAAATTTCCTTGCAGACACTGCACATAAAATTATGAAGCGGATTCTGTAAAGTGGCTCATTAATTTAAAAGGGTGGCTGATCCCTGAAGGGAAGACCCACTTCAACAGGAAGGTTCTGATGTCACACCGGGATTTCATTAGCGCACCGGCTAGAAAAGATGCTAAAACAAAATGTAAATAACTAACTAATTACGCATGCACTACAAAACGGAGCACCTCCAAAGTAATTAGAAATGTCCATACATGGCAGTCGGAACCGTAAGCTGAGCACAGAGGGTTCGTGCTCTCCAGCTACGACAACTGAGATCACGGAGAGTTTCTAGGCTGCGATGGGGCAAAAATAGGTGGCATTTCCTAAGCGTGCTGCCTGCGACTAAATTTAAATCAACAAAATTACAAGCGATTGAACCATTGCCAAACCAAGACATTCGGCATCCATCCTTGTCTATCAGAGGTCCATGTTAAGGCAGGCTGAAATCTTACATTAGCAGAGAGATAAAACTGGATTGTTTTTAACAGAGCTGAACCTCAGTAAAGACAAATATAGATCTGTATATTGCCAGTGAAAATGGTGGGAGCTACGAGAGAGGATGAACATAGTGACAAGTCAGGAACTAAGATGTTTCTCCGTCCCTTCACCANGCAGAGATCCATGTTAAGGCAGGCTGAAATCTTACGTTAGCAGAGAGATAAAACTGGATTGTTTTTAACAGAGCTGAACCTCAGTAAAGACAAATATAGATCTGTATATTGCCAGTGAAAATGGTGGGAGCTACGAGAGAGGATGAACATAGTGACAAGTCAGGAACTAAGATGTTTCTCCGTCCCTTCACCAATTAAAATTTTCTTTTATTTTCGCGTCTTTATTCTACGTGTAAAACCAGAGGATTCAATGTAAATGCTTCATTATTTTTTTAGAACTCCTTGTTAGACCTTTTTAATCTTTGGCACAAAGAGATGTCATTTTGAAATTATTTTCCTTCTAATGAAAGTACCATCTTTGCTAGGAGATGTGGGAAACTTTCTTTGTAGAGAATACAATTATGCAGAATGGCACAAATTTTGCTGTCATTTGTAATCCTAAAACTCCCGTGGAGCTATTGAAACTACATGGGCATTTCAGAGAAGAATCTATTTTAACTCTTATGCACTCTTCATTTTCTTTACAGCAAGAGCTGTCACTTCCCACTCAATTCTTCTGCTAAGACATCACTTCTGTGCTGCAATCTGAACGGAGCCCCTTCCTGTCACTGCGACGCGATGCTCGATACCCGTGCCAGAGGTTTTGTGCCTTAAATCGGGTCACACCTGTAGGAGTATTATTAGCAGCCAGCATAAACACCGGACAAGGCTCCTCAGTCTGCTTGTTTCCCTTCCTACGCCTTCCCTCCATTTTGTTTTAAAAAGCAGTACACTGGGGGAGAGACTCTCATGTTTCTCGACTGGGTGTTGTGGCTGCTACTGCTACTCACGTATCTTTTTCCTTTTTTTTTTTTTTGTCATTGCCTAGTAAAACAAGAAACAACCCTCAGTTTTAAGGTTCTTCACAATTCACACTATTGGCACGCAAGCCACGGTGTTTCCTCCTATGGATCAACTTTCTGTGCTTCATGCAAACATCTATCTTGTTGCCTTTGTCATATCTATTCATAACTTCCACTACTCCCAGCATCTAGCTGAAAACACTCCTATCTAGGAAAGCCAGATTCCTCCTCCTTTCTTCTTCTTTTCAGAGTTATTTAAAGCCTTACATGTCACAAAAGGCATTCCAGCTCAACCAGCAACAATTTTATCTATGTTTGTATCATTCCGTATAGGCCACAGGTCTCTTCTTTTTAAACCATTCTGGATTAGAAACCCCTGACCACCGTGCCCCCGAGGCTGGTCTGTATTTTCCCTCTCCTGCATCTGTAGGTCGAAAGCAGAGCTCAGTGACACCCCGAACCAAAGCCCTGCTCCGAAACAGCATTGGGTCTAGTTAGCAGGTGCCCCCGGCAAGACAAAAGTGGCCAACTATCACGCTTATCATAGTAACCTACGTTTTGGAACAGATGCTAGATAAAGCATAAGCTGCTTTTACTGCGTGGTTTCAATGTATTTCTCAAGTCAGGTTTCAGATGCATGCTCCTGGAGAAAGCACCGCTGCTCCCCCGTGCTCCCCTCAGGCCAGCAAACTCTGCTTCACTAATAACTAAGGTAAAACGATGAATAAATTTGAGGCAAATAAACATACTTTTCCAAATGAGGAAAGAGCTGATGGTCTGGAAGAACGGTGCCTTCTGGTAAGGAGATCCCAAGATTATCACAGGCACAATTGCAATTTCTGTGCAGTTTTTTTTAAACCATGGTGTTTGTTTACCTCAGGTGTTTGGGGTTTCTAACACAGGGCTGATTTTTGCATGCGTTAAGGGAGAGACTGTGCTCATGGGGAAGAGCAGCGTAGGAGCGAGGCAGAGATGGAGGCGCACGCCAGCCTACCCATGCAGCGGCAGAAGGCACGGACCTCGCGACGCAGGGGCCAAGGTGGGCTTGGCTCCCACGAAGCCCCAGCCCCGCCAGTAACGTATATTACATACATGGCGTGTTGCGGTTGCCATGGGAACCGCCTTTATTTTCCCAGGCAGAGTACACAGATGTGTGCAACCCACCGACTCGCTCATTGTGAATTACTGCTTTCTCAAGGGTTCAGTAACTTGCGAAGGCTCCTCTCCAGAAGTTGCTTGAAGTGCTATTGAATAAACTCTTTTTTGGGGTATTGTAATTACAGCCGCGCCAAGAAAGGGCAGCCGTCTGCCCACAGAGAACAGGGGAGCGAAGGGGCAGGAGGCGGGATGTGCTGGGGAACAAGGGCCATCAAGCGCCCCATCCTTCAGAGCTCCTGCGCAGCCACGGGAATGAAGGGAAGCGGTTAAAGGAGGGATGTCCTATGCAGAAAAATGTATCACGGAAATACAATTTCAGCTTAAAGACACTGTGAATATTGTGAATTGATTGATCAATTCTAACAGGTTTCACTGAAGCCACTGTTATAAGCCCTGAATACCCACAGGGTTTTTTTAATAGCATGTAATTTTAAAAAACACCTGCAAGTTTAAAAGTGTACCTAGGCTGAAGCTGAGAGTTGAGAACAGAGCATGAGCAAGGTGGGTTTATTTCGCTGTAATAATTACATAAAAATACATGCTCTTTCCAAAGTTTTAGAAATGAAAAATAAACAGTTTAATAATGCAGGTGCATGCTGTATACCCATTCAGTATTACAAAAAAAAAAAAAATTCTTTTGTGAGTAGAATTTAGTTACCAAAATAAAATTTAAAAAAAAAAAAAAAAAGATCAGTGCATTCACAGTCAATTAATTCTTTGCCTTAGTAAACTCTCCAGAAATAAGCACACAATTACTAAACTAGAAATCTTCTGCTCTGTTGAAGTCAAGGAGTGATTCTGAAAATACGACAGATCCAAAGGGCAAAACACACTCAAATTTCTCTAGGAAGCGTTTGCTGCATGAGAAGAGCATTTACCACTCTCCATGTGCAGTCTTCGGCATTTTCTTTTTTTTTTTTTTTTTTTTTTTTAGAAAATAAAGCAGGGGGGAGAGCTGCTTCTGGTTTACAGGCTACACGACGGGATTTGCAACATGCCATATTTTGTGTGGTCTAGCAAGCTACTGCTGGTTCAGGGAGCATGCTATTTGCAACTGTTTTCCTGGATAATAACACCACGTGCAAGCGTTTCACAGCCGAGTCATATAGAAGGCTTATAATCCAAATTATAAATACTCAAATAACCTTGTGCTAAAGCAGGTAAGAAATGCTAGAGGGAAAACAAATAACAAGAAATCATGTTTGAGGAAGGAAAACAAAAAAAAACCCAAGGAGAGCAAGGGAAGGTGCTGCCGCTATCTTCCTAATGCAGCGAGGTGGTTTGTGGGGAGCTTCACATTCCTGGAAGATAATGTTACATTATAACCATACTTTATCGATTCAAATCATTAGCAAGACGATTTAAGCTATCTCCTACCGAGGACTCGANGCTATCTTTCTAATGCAGCGAGGTGGTTTGTGGGGAGCTTCACATTCCTGGAAGATAATGTTACATTATAACCATACTTTATCGATTCAAATCATTAGCAAGACGATTTAAGCTATCTCCTACCGAGGACTCGATCTGGGGGTAGGAACACACAGGAAAGAAGTTGCTTCACTGCTTGCTATATTCTGCAAGTATTACTGAAATTACGTTCAAGTCATCAGATAATTATGAACTTTCTTTTCCTGTATATTTATATGGAATATTTATTGAATTGCACAGTGTGCTTTTACAATAAAGTGCTTTTTACGTCGGTTTCTTTGTTCATCCAAAATAAAACTGACAGTTATCCTTTTATAAGCTATTCTGAGAACATTTTCTCTTCTTTGAAACTGATTGATGCACTACTTTAAATGTTCCTGCAAATATCGTTTCAATTCAAGTTTCTGCATAATGTAATAAGAAGATAAAAGAATTCTATACTTCAACAAGAGACATTACAAAGCAACTAGAGACATTATCAAGGGCATTAACAAGCTCCTAATAGCAATAAAACCTTTTAACTGTCTGATGTAGAACATGCTCCCACCAAACCACCACATATTATGGTAATTGGCTCCAATTCCTGAATCTTCCATTGTAAAGTTACGAAGAGTTAGGTAGAACTGAAAAGTGAGCCTGGAATCCACAGCTTACATGCTTATCCATTTTTTATTATTGTTATTATGGTGTTTTCTTTGCAATACACAGAATCAGCACAAGTCCCAGCTGCAGCCTTTCATATTCCGCTCTAAGGTTGCTGATTCTTGTGTCGTTCCTGTTTCTCAACGCTTAAACATACATGGTCTTAGTCCTTCTAACAGTTTATCATTTGAACAGAGTTTTACGATGTGCGAATTAGTCATATTTCAGCCGCTTCATATGTTCATTCACTGGAAGTCTAGAAAATGAAATGAAATTTCTCCTGACTTCAAGGCTCTAATTTACCTTGGGAAATAACAGGGGGTATGTTGCTTACTTTTCTTTTTCGGGTTCCCCTCTCTAAAACATAAAACTCGACCTTCATGTGGAGCCCCATGAAAATAAACACAAAACTCACTAAACTATAAAAATAAAACCAGAACCTGCAGCAGAAAAGTAGAGAAGTGACACGAGGCTCTCTGGTGATTAACCTGCAGTGTAAAGCCATATGTCCTGCTGACACGTCTATCATACCACGCCATTCTTCACAGGCTGGCGACCTGTTTACTTAAGAAGGGCAATCCTGTTGGTGTCCAGAACTGCGCTCCAAAAAAGAAGCTGTCATTTCGTTTCTCTGGAACAATCCTGGCTTAATGGACAAGATGCCAAGAAACAAAGTACAGCCGAAGAAACGCCAAAGAGAAAAAAAAACAAACAAATAAACCAAAAAAAAAAAAAAACCCTATAATGTTTCCAGCCCAGAGCTCGGAGTTCAGACACCACAAAACCTGTCAGGCTCGATCTGCGTTAGAACGATAGGCTTTGGGGGCACATGTGCAAGGTTCACAACAAGGGCTAGAAATACCGAACAGGGTAACTGGACTACACACGTCTCTGTCTCGAAAGAGGGAGGAACTAGCTCGTTCCTGAAGTTCTTGCTGATGGTGTGAAAAAGGATCACTTGGATTTCACCGAGATGATAAAAGCACAGCATGCATTTTGTATCTACTCTGGAAAAGTAGTTCCACTATTTCCTGTAACGTTTAATGGCACAATCCTTTATTACAGTGTAAATTAAAGTAATCTTTTATTATTGCCATTATCAAAGGCTGCCTTAATTAGACTCACTTAAAGGTTTGTTAAGGTTTTTGACAACAGAGCACAGAACTGCTACACAGTTACAAACATGCTTTCAGCACGGTTACTAACAAACCTCCTGAAGCCTACACAGAACCGAAATAAACCCAAGGCAAATAAATTCCTTTTTCCCCAAAACTCTGTGTGTGTGTGTTCTTCCCACCGCAGCTGTTGTAAAAGTTTGAGGGATAGGGGAAAAAAAAAAAAACAAGATTTGAGGAGCAAGAGACAGAAGGAACCTGCAACGACACCAGTTACGGAGGTGAAATATTTTATCAAAACATTGAAACTACGGCGACTTCTCTGTCACAAGACATGAAACGGCGTTCTTGCTCGACACCGGATTTCTTCACGAATTCCACTGAAACCCGCACAGCCTTGCCTTTCGCTCATTCAGACCTACTGCACGTCTGGCGTCCGCTCATCAACCGTCCCCAGCGGGATCTCAGCCTTGCGGAAAACCGAAAAAAAAAAAAAAAAAAATATGGCATCGCTCTATGCCATATTCCCTTACACACCTCTGCAGTGAATCCAGGCCGTCGTGGATGCAGGGGAACGGCCCCCGGGGCGGCGGCGGAGGCAGCGGGAGCGGCAGCGGGAGCGTTCGCTC